>JAGDQO010002339.1:0-372936 GCA_018342035.1 Solanum appendiculatum | reverse complement strand
ATAAATAATTGATTATAGTTCAGATAGATAACTCACATGTACACGTGATAGTTCAAATATATGAAACTTGAAAAATTAGGATACTTTAGGTGTATTTTCGATCATTCACTCTTTTAATATAGGGAAAAGACTCAAATATGCCATCAAACTTTGAGAAAAGACTTATCTATGTCATCCATTAAAAGTTTGACTCATCTATGTCATTTTCGTTTGAGAAAAGGCTCATCCATGCCATTTACGTTTGAGCCTTTTCTCTTTAATATATGATGTAGATTATAGAGAAGAATCATTAGAACATAAAAAATAAGAGAAGTTACAACATTTTTAGTAATATCTTGAATTTTGAGTGAATAAAAGTTGAAAGATTAACCAATTTGGCTAACCCATTAAATATGGGTATATACCCATATTTCTATGGGTTAAATATGGATATACCCATATTTCTATGGGTTAAATATGGATATATACCCATATTTTACCCATCTAAAAAGTCACTCATCCAACCCATTAAAATATGGGCGGGTTACCAAAATATGGGCTCATTTTACTGACACTACAACAAATCAATAAATACATCACATTATCACTTAATCGTGGTTAGTTAATATATGTTTTCACCTCATTAAATTATTACTTACCCAAGATAAGTTGTATTAGTTTGGTATTAATATCCGGTGCGAGTGAATTCTTACCAGGTGAGAGGGAGGGGGTTGGAGAGAATCGAGTGAATAGAAGCAGATCTTTTCGATTTTTTCTAAGATGACAAAAAATCCCCCTCACTAATGAAAATATATCACTATAAGCTATTAGAGATGTTATATCCCATTTTAATTGGGTCAAAATAATGTAAAACATTTTGGTGATTCCCAAGTTAATTACTAAGTCAAGAAGTCGTCACCTAATTATTACGGTGAATTAGGACACCTAAAGTTGATTAAAATCATTGTCTAAAGTTAACACCATTTTAAGGTCTTACTAAACATGAGATTCTAGGTAAATGTTCAACTAATCTAAAGGGAAGGTATTAAGCACCCTTTAAAATCCATTAACAATGGTTAATAGGTCGAACTTAAATTAATTAATTAGGCTAAGTGTAAAAGAGTAAAAAAAAGTTTTGGTATGTGAAAATGCAGTTCACGATTTTTTTGTAAAAAAGACTCACTATTTGAATTTAAAAGACTTGACTTTCAAAAATACATTTGAATAAAGTAGGTAAAGGTTTCAAAACGTCATTTTCCAAAGAGAAGAGCTACACTTCGAACTAAGGCTAGGTGACTGATTAGAATTGACAAAAACAATTAACCAAATAATTTAAACAGATCATCATTGAAGAAAAGTCTTTTTTTTTTATGACAAATCAATTAAACTTGCAATTAAAGGCTAAATCTAAAAAATGCTTTGTAAAATCTGATTTGTAGATACAAGAATTTGCAAAGACTACATGTCTTTTGATTCTTAAAGATTCAAGCAACACATAAAGTAAACCAAATTATGAGTTCGGAAAAGATCTATTCTCAAACAAAATCACTAAACTAACATCCCATTTACCCCTTTAGATTCAAATATTCTACAACTAATTGTTTTGAACATTCAAATAAGCAATCACAAAAAAGAGAAAGGAGAGAACAAGTTATCTAATCATAAGATAAAAAATATATATAGCAGCCAGTCACAAGAGAAATGAATGAAGAAGCATATGTAGGGCTCAAGATTCCTCTTTCCATCCAACTTCTTTTCTACTCAGATGGAGTTTCTCGGGAATGAGATATAAATGCAGACGTAGTGCACGTTTCAAGTCTTGCGGTGATGTCGAGTCTCAAAGTAAGACTCTTCGACTTCGGTGTGTACATGTAAACAAAGAAAATGAGAAAAAGAGTTAAGAGGAGAAATCTGATTCTTTAATAGCTAACCAGGGTCTAACACAAAGCAAGTTATGTAAACACTTGATTCATAACAAGAATAACACATACATAAACAGAGCACTACTCTTATGTATCAAAGTATTAGATATAGTGAACATTAAATGAATAGAGAAAAAAGTAAAAATAATAATAAATTCAAAACATGGCTTTAAATAAGACATTTTCAACAGACATAGTTTAATACATATGACTACATTAATGAATATTAATTGAAATTTAAGGCATGATTTTTGTGTCAAATATAAATCATGAAAAATAATCTTCTTTTATTAAAGAGAATTTTCCAAATTTTTAATACTCAACTAAGTACAAATCTTTTCTTCACATATGTATTTTCTAATACTTAACTTAGCCAGTGATAGGTTAATATTTCTGGGCTGATGCGTAAACATATGAGAACACACCGTAGGCAGCTCAAATTGAAAAATGAATCAAAATTTATCGCGTGATATATACATTAAGCATAATTTCTAACAACAAAATAATTGTCGACGATGAATGAATAGAAGAAGTTCAGATTTTCACTTTTTGCGGAGCAGGTCGATCGAAGATCTACGCTCGTTCCTCCGACAAAATCAAGCAAAACAGAGAATAGAGTAGAAAATATTTTAGTAAAATAAATGTAAAAGAGCTGTGTTCTTGAAAATGTTCAAACTTGTCCCCCTTTTGCTGAGAACTTAAAGGATATTAATAAGAGAGAAATTGAAAAGTTTTGAATTTCAAATTTTGGTCAAAGAAATCTGAAAATTTTGAAAGTTGGGAGAAGCTTTTGCAATGGAAGGCAACAAAATCCATTAATTCTTGCAGAGATTGAATCAACTGAAAGATGAAAGTAGAAAGAAGATGAAGGAGGAAGAAGGTAGGATGAGAGAGAGAAAAGAAAAATGATAAAAAATGGAAAGGTTTTGATTTTTGTAGCAAAGGGTTTGGGCTGATTATTTTTAACAGATAAGGGCTGAATATTTGGGTGTCAACAAGAGATAGAAAGGTTCAGTCCCAGTTGGTCTCATTTATATTTTTTGAGCTTCGTGTTGGATGAACTATAGTAATGCTAATAAAAATCCAAAAATGAGGGATATTTAAAGAAAACAGAAAATGGTTTGAAGAGGGGTAGAATACTAGATTTCTAGACAAGAGACTGCACATGATTTTCGAAATTGATTAATAGGAGATTAAGTTTTGAAGTCCATTATACATGTTATATTATTTATATGACCCTTCTCATAGAAAATGAGTAAAATATAACACACGAGATCTTTAAGTAAAATATATGAAATCTTTACAAGTCATTTTTTTCAATTCAAATTGTAACTGTACATAAAATTTAAGATCCTCATCACCTTGCTGACTCACAAATAGAAGCATCAAATCTAGCAATATAGGTTGAAAAAGCTATGATAAATGAGTAGGACTCGGGAAGAATATTATGTGGTGATACACTTCATTTTATTGAATATTTAGATCTTCCATTTTCTTCTTTATATTTTAAACTCCTTTATTTGTAAATAATTAACGGTTGTGAGATTGTATGTTTGTGATTTCACGTTATAAACATTTTGATGTGTGATTAAGATTGACATTTCTGGTGTTAGAAACTAATTGTGCAAATCTTTAAGTACTATACGTCAAGATAATTGCTCTTTATGCACCATTTGATGTTTGACTAGTTTGATATATATCTCGACAAAAGCTCAATAAGAATATTTTTTTTCTTTTTATTTAAAAATATGAACACCACTGCAAGATGGAAATCCTTTTGCGTGAAAATAGTAAAAAGGTGTTTAGCCAAAATTTAATGAAATGAACTTGACAACAAGAAAATGGTTACAAATTTATTATACTAAAACTGTCAAAAATCAACTTACTTGATGGTTTTTTTACTTGTTGGTCCTTAAAAAGTCTCTCCCATGAAAATTCTTGATTATTCTTATCTTTTCATCTTCTTTCTCCTGATAAAGTTTTTATGTACTTTTTATGCATCAGGTCTTGAGAACTTGAAAGGAAGGGAAGGAAAAGTAGAATCATGGAAAAACGAAAAGATAATGAAGGAGAAATACAGAAAGAAGAAGCAAACAACTCATTGGTATGTTATTTGATAGAGTGAACTGTAAAGTATTGAATTGTAGATATGTGGCTTTGAAAAATTAATCTGACATTTCATCTTTTGGCAGGTCTTATTTTCTGCTCTTCGGAAGGACATTGCCGATGTACTGGATTTTATAGAGAGATTAAAGAATGAGGAAAATCATAAAGCTCTTGATGTGGATCAAGTTGAAAAGCTGAAATCGGAGCTGGCATTTATTTGTACATATGTCCAGCTTTCTTATTTTGATTTGGAGCAGTTTGAAGATATAATGACTAGAAAAAGACAAGAGGTTGAGAATCTGCTTCAACCAATTTTGGATGATGATGGCAACAACGTCGGGTGTAAATATGTCCTTACTAGCCTCGCCGGTAATATGGATGACTGTATCAGCTCGCATCATCGTTCTAAATCAGATGCTACCATGATGGATGAGCAATTGGACTTCCTCCTCTTGAATCTCTATCATCTATCCAAGCATCGTGCTGAAAAGATGTTTCCTGGAGTGACTCAATATGAGGTTCTTCAGAATATATGTGGCAATGTAAGAGATTTCCATGGGTTGATAGTGAATGGTTGCATTAAGCATGAGATGGTTGAGAATGTCTTACCTCTGTTTCAACTGATGGCTGAGAGAGTAGGACACTTCCTTTGGGAGGATCAGGCTGATGAAGACTCTCAACTCTCCGAGCTAGATGAGGATGATCAGAATGATATAGACTCTCGAGTCTTCAATCTAACACATCTACTCATGAAGATTATTCCAACTGAACTGGAGGTTATGCACATATGTTATACAAATTTGAAAGCTTCAACTTCAGCAGAAGTTGGACGCTTCATTAAGCAGCTTCTAGAAACCTCTCCAGATATTCTTAGGGAATGTCTAATTCATCTGCAAGAGCACATGGTAACTGTTATTACCGCTAGCACTTCAGGGGCTCGAAACATTCACGTCATGATGGAGTTCCTATTAATTATTCTAACTGATATGCGCAAGGACTTTATTTATCATGAAAAATTATTTGATCTCCTGGCACGTGTTGGAGTACTTACCAAGGAGGTATTAACTCTTGTTCGTGGCTTAGAAGAGAAATCAATGAAGAAAGAGAGTACCGATGAGACAAACCATGCCACTATAGACTTGCAGGAAAATATTGAACTCCTCAAGGAAGATCTCAAACGTGTTTATCTGAAAGCCCCGGACTCATCTCAATGTTGCTTCCCCATGAGTGATGGACCACTCTTCATGCATCTGCTACACATACACTTAAATGATTTGCTAGATTCTAATGCTTATTCAATTGCTTTGATAAAGGAAGAAATTGGGATGGTGAAAGAAGACCTAGAATCAATAAGATCTTTTTTAATGAATATTGAGCAAGAATGGTATAAAGATCTCTGGGCACGTGTTTTAGAGATGGCATATGAGGCAAAAGATGTCATTGATTCAATTATTGTTCGAGATAATGGTCTCTTACATCTTATTTTTCACTTCCCAATATCATAAAGAAGATCAAGCTTATCAAAGAAGAGGTCTCCGATTTACATGAGAAGATTCCCAAGAAGAGAGGTCTTGTTGTTGTGGACTCTCCCGAGAAGCCAGTTCAAAGAAATTCATTGACAACAGGTAAAATAATTGTAGGTTTTGAGGAAGAGACAAATTGGATAATGAGGAAGCTCACCAGTGGACCGGCAGTTCTAGATGTCATTTCGATCACTGGTATGCCGGGTTCTGGTAAAACTACTCTGGCATACAAAGTATACAATGATAAATCAATTTCTAGTCATTTCGACCTTCGTACATGGTGCACAGTCGACCAAAAATATGACGAGAAGAATTTGTTGAATAAAATTTTTAATCAAGTTAATGGCTCGGATTCAAAATTGAGTGAGGATATTGATGTTGCTGATAAACTACGAAAACAACTGTATGGAAAGCGGTATCTTATTGTGTTAGATGACGTGTGGGATACTACTGCATGGGATGAGTTAACAAGACCTTTTCCAGAAGTTGTGAAAGGAAGTAGAATTATTTTGACAACTCGAGAAAAGGAAGTGGCTTTGCATGGAAAGCTCTACACTGCTCCTCTTAACCTTCGATTGCTAACATCAGAAGAAAGTTGGGAGTTATTAGAGAAAAGGGCATTCGGAAACGAGAGTTGTCCTGATGAACTAGTGGATGTTGGGAAAGAAATAGCCGAAAATTGTAAAGGGCTTCCTTTGGTGGCTGATCTGATTGCTGGAGTCATTGCTGGGAGGGAAAAGAAAAAGAGTGTGTGGCTTGAAGTTCTAAATAATTTGCATTCCTTCATTTTCAAGAATGAAGTGGAAGTGATGAAAGTTATAGAATTAAGTTATGACCACTTACCTGATCACCTGAAGCCATGCTTGCTTCACTTTGCAAGTAGGCCGAAGGACACTCTAGTGAAAATCTATGAGTTGACAGAAGTATGGGGTGCTGAGGGGTTTGTGGAAAAGACGGAAATGAAGCGTATGGAAGAAGTGGTGATGATTTATGTGGATGATTTAATTTCCAGTAGCTTGGTAATTTGTTTCAATGAGATAGGTGATGTATCGAAATGCCAAGTTCATGATCTTGTGCATGACTTTTGTTTGATAAAAGCAAGAGAGGAAAAGTTATTTGATTTGATAAGTTCAAATGCTCCATCAGATTTGTTGCCACGCCAAATTACCATTGATGCTGATGATGAGGAGCACTTTGGGCTTAATTTTGTCGTGTTCGGTTCAAATAAGAAAAGGCATTCTGGTAAACACCTCTATTCTTTAACCATAAATGGAGGCCAGCTGGATGATTGTCTGTCTGATACATTTCACCTAAGACACTTGAGGCTTCTTAGAGTGTTGTACCTGGAACACTCTTTTATCATGGTGAAAGATTCTTTGCTCAATGAAATATGCATGTTGAATAATTTGAGGTTCTTAAGAATTGGGACACAAGTTAAATCTCTTCCTTTGTCTATATCAAACCTCTGGAATCTAGAAATCCTGTGCGTGGCTAACAAAGGATCAACCTGGGTACTATTATCGAGAATTTGGCATCTTGTAAAGTTGCGAGTGTTGTCCATGATTGCTTGTTCTTTCTTTGATATGGATGCAGATGTATCAATACTGATAGCAGAGGACACAAAGTTAGAGAAGTTGAGAATTTTACACAATCTCAAGCTTTCCTATTCGAAAGACACAGAGGATATTTTCAAAAAGCTTCCCAATCTTCAGCATCTTTCATTTGTACTCAAGGAATCATGGGATTATTCAACAGAGCAATATTGGTTCCCGGAATTGGATTTCCTAACTGAACTAGAAAGGCTCTCTGTACGTTTTGAAAGTTCAAACACAAATGACAGTGGGTCCTCTGCAGCCACAAATCGGCCATGGGTTTTTCACTTCCCTTCGAGCTTGAAAATATTGCAGTTGTTAGACTTTCCTCTGACATCCGATTCACTATCAACAATAGCGAGACTGCCCAACCTTGAAGAGTTGTTCCTTTATCGTACAATCATCCATGGGGAGGAATGGAACATGGGGGAGGAAGACACCTTTGAGAATCTCAAATGTTTGAATTTGCATGAACTGACTCTTTCCAAGTGGGAGGTTGGAGAGGAATCCTTTCCCGCGCTTGAGAAATTAAAACTTGAAGGATGTAGTAAGCTTGAGGAGATTCCGCCTAGTTTTGGGGATATTGGTGCATTAAAAATTATCAAACTTGTAGAGAGCCCTCAACTTGAAGATTCCGCTATGAAGATTAAGGAATATGCTGAAGATATGAGGGGAGGGGACGAGCTTCAAGTCGTTGGCCGGAAGAACATTCCATTATTTAAGCATTATGAGTGAACAGGTTCTTCTCCATTCTTTTGCTGTAGAGGCCAAGGTTAAAAGATGTCTACAATGTGTTTGATGAAAGGCTCAATTGAACTGTCTGTTTGTGAATACTAAGTAGAAATTTGTTGCGTTGTTGCTTCTTCATCTCATTTTCAACACTTGTATAAAAATTTGCTAGATTCCGTCCAACTGTGCTTCTAATTTAATAACTTAATTATATTATGTCTCGACAATATACATCTACCCCTGACCTATATGGTTATAGGTTCTGTTTTCTTGAATATTTCTGTTTTCTTCTTATCTTATAAACTATTCTTTTTTTTATGTGTGTAAATTAACATTGTGGGATAACGTTTTGTAAGCAACATTTGATCAATATCTCGGAAATGACTTTTTATATGTCTGACTATCTGCAGAATTGTTTCCTTCTATGACCTTGATAAAGTCTTAAGCACATTTTATACATCAGACCCTTTGGTATTGACTATTGGAAAGTACAATCATGGATAGAGGAAAAGAAAATGAAGGAGAAAGAGATGAGGAGGAACAAAACGGTACGTCGTCCATATTAAATAATGTTCTTTTTGTCCCTGGTTGTCCCTTTAGCCTCTTGCCAATAAGTCGTTTGGCTAAGGCTTTAAATTTTTTCGTCTCATTTTTTAGTGACTTCTTTGTCATACAGGATCTCAGTACAGGAAAGATGATTGGCGAAGGGCATGAGTCAGATGGACTTTATTATCTCAATCCTCACAAATCCACTGACTCTCTGATATGATGAGCAAGAAGGAAGTCAAACAAAAGGTTTGGGAACCTCTGTACCATATGCAAGTTATCCTGTATCTCAGTTATTTCAAGTTTTTGTAAATCTTTCATGAAATACCATCATCACAAACATGTGAAAACTCATCTGCAGGTAATAAAGTTACTGGGAATCTCCAATGCAGCAAGAAGTGGGATATTCGTGTGCAAAGAGTTTGAATTGTAATGCAGGGTAGTGGAATTCATGCGCACCTAGAATCAACCATCGATAAGCTGCTGCAGTATCAACTTGTTCAAATATGTGTTGCTGTACAACATTTGGCCTCACGTGGAACAGTAAGTGTTGTGCCTATTTCCCTCGTGTTTCTAAGAAAAAGAAGTTTAATTTGAGTATCTACCTCTACCGCTACTGAAGGAATTAATCCAAATGTGCAAGTGCCACTAGTTTCATTGATAGAATGTCTTCTACAGACTCAGCATGGCTATTTTCCAACTGGTAGCATTAAGAATATCAACTTTCCCATCCCAGTTAATTCTTTTCCAATTTTCGATAGACTCTCAATTTAATCGCTAGTATTTTCTAACCGTGGCTTCTTTACTGCAGGTGGTATAGGATTGATGAGCTTAACGAAGAGACATTTGTTCAAAAATACACTTTGATTCAAGATGATGCCTTGGTAGACAAACACAAATAGAAGTTAACTTATGAGGTGAAGCCACCTAGTAGGATGGCGATTTCAAACTCAAAAGGAAGAACAACTTGTGTTCAAAATGAAGAAATCACAAATGGAAGAACAACTTAAAATGAGGATTTGTTCAAACTACAAGAAATTAGATAAATATACCTCTATATAGCTAATTTTGATTTCATTGTTAAGTAGTAATAGAAATTGAAAGCAAATGACCTTACTGTATTGGCGTCTATTAATTTTTTTTAATCTTATCTTATGTTAGTAACAATATAATCATCTTATTTCACATGTTTATATATTTATAGTTCATGTTACTCAGAAATCACCTTTGTACTCAACACTCAACTGATAGAACGAAAAATTGGGTGTGTCATCCATAGCAAGGATTGATCGTTTGGAATCAGGGAGGATAAATTAGCAAAGATAATATGTTGATTATTCATGTTTTATGATGCTTCAGTATTCTAAATCGGAAAAACGTTCAAATATGTCATCGAACTTTGAGAAAAAGGCTCGTTTATGTTAGGTAAAAGGCTCAAATAAATCATTGGACTTTGAAAAAAGACTCAGGTATGTCATCCGTTAAAAGTTTTGCTCATTTATGCCATTGTCATTTGAGAAAAGGCTCATCCATGTCATTTTTTCTTTAACTTTGATTTCGTAAAACCGTATTTTACCTCAACAAGACCCCAAACAACTTTTAATACTTTTCAATTGGGGTTTTAATATTTCCTTCTCAACCTTTACTTCATGTGATTCCATGCAATTTTTCATATTATTTTTAAAAAAATTATTAATGTATAGTTTTGTTAGTATTTTAATTTTTAAATTAATGTAATATTCATTGTTGAATAAAGTTATGGACTTACATTTTTGTTTTCTTTTAAATCATATTTATGTATGTTATGTTGAAATTTATCATAAGAGTATTATGTTAAATTTTTTGTTTTGAATTTAGAACTTATGTTATATTTTCAATTTCAATTTCAAATTTATCATAAGAGTATGAAATTAATTTTTTTTTTTCCTACTTGACCTATCACATTAGATGAACTAGTAATAATTGAGATAACAATTCCCCCACCCACCTCCCCCTCTTATCTTTTCTCATTCTCTTCTCTTCCACACTAATTTTGTGTTTCTTTTTTCTGGAGGAAAAGAGAGCAAAAAGGTTAGTCTTTAACTAAAAATAAAGTGTGTTTAATTTTGGTACTCAAATCTCTAATTGGACTAGAAAATTTTCAATTTATATCTGCAAAAGTGTTTTCTGCTATGTGACTTTATGTTTCTTTCTTCTACTAATAATATAATTTAATATTGAAAATTTTGAGAAAAAAATTATTTGTATTATATCTGTTAAAAAATGGTTTTACTTCTGTCATTACCTATCACAATGTGGCCATTCATGCTATTATTTATAATCGAAAAACATAATCGATTTTGGCAATATATAAGTGGCCAACAATGAAAGGGGACATGCCACTAATTAATCAGCCAAATTAAAAAAAATACAACTTTTTTTTTTAAAAAAATGTTTGGCATTCAGATCTGTAATTTGACCTATGGAGTTGAAAATTTTCAGAAGTAAACCCAGAAAACAATTATTATTATTATTATTATTTTTTTATCATCAAAAGAATAAGTACGAGCACTAAAGTAAAATTAAAAGAAACTCAGGATATATATATATATTCCTTTTAGCAGTGTTGTAATCTTTAGCGCCATTTATATGGAGTGCTTGTTATAAAACCATACAGTACCAAACATGAGATAGATCTTCTAAAAACCAATGCCTTTATCCATATAATTGCTGCTAAATCCTTTATTAGTTGTAGTGAAGCAAGAGGCTAGATCTTACCTTATCCATGGTTTAATTTGTGTTATTTGAATTTTTTAGTACTCCCTCTGTCCCATAATAACTTATCACTTTCCATTTTACACGGTATTTAAGAAATTATAAATAGGATGATAAATTTGACAAATGTACCATTTATCCATATTGATGGATATCAAGATAATTATGTTGACATAGGGCATACAAAAGGTATCATTGGAACTTATGTACATTTAAGATATTAATTGTAGGGGTAAAATGGAAAAAAAATAATTAGTTTTATCTTGATTTAGTAAGTGATCAAGTAATTTGGGACAAGTATTTTTAGAAAGATGATCAGTTAATATAGGACAGAGGGTGTAGAAGATAAATTAAAGTATATAACAAGTATCCGATAATTTTAGATGAAGTAATTAATAGGTCACATAGATAACATCGATTTTCATAAGATATTCCCAAAGGATAGTTTTAAATTGAACATGTGTATTATTTACCAAAGGTGACATTTTTTTTCCTTTCTAAAACAGACTATAAAGGGAATTAAAACACATAGTTTGAACTGGAGTGTGGGATTACACTAGGTATGTTAGTTTGAACGAGAGATTACCCTTTTGCTAACCAGTTTAGTCCTTATTGGTGAAAAAAGTTCTAATTTTTGCATTTGGCTGTAACTGTAATCTGAATATTCTTGCTTTTCTATCCATGCCTAAAACACCATTTCTTGAGGAAATTAAGGTTAAGAGGGTGATTGTTAGTGATGAGTCATTGGAGTTGGTTGCCTAGGCATTTCATGTCAAAGAGAGATGACAGTCCCACAAATTTGTAGGTCTCATGAGAGTGGAGACGGGTTATTCAATAGGCATAATACATAAATATACCCTTTAATTTGGCCTGATTTTATATTTATATCCTTTGACTTTGGGTGTGCACAAGTAGACGCTTAAACTTGTATAAAGTTGAACAAGTAAACACATATGCCCTACATGGCAATTTGTGACCTACGTGGTTTCTTATACATAAATTATATCCTATCATATGAAAGGTTTCTCATTGTTGTCATCTCACCTGCATGCAAGTATACATGGTCAAATAAGTACTCTCTCTGTTCCATTTTGTTTGTTATAGTTTGAGTTTTCACAAAGCTTAACAGAAGAAAAATAAAAGTAATTTTGAAACTTATGATCGTAAACGTGTCAAGTATTTGTGTGGATATAAAACTTTTAACTAAGAAATTCTAAGAATGTTAATATTTTTTGGACAGGGCAATAAGAAAATATTGTCAAATAAAATAAAATGGATGAAGTGATATAAAGTGAGCAGAATATTGAAAGTTTGATTAACTTTCTTATCTTTTTCCTTTGTGGCAGACAAGTGAGGCCCCATTGTAATTGATTCATGCTTTTGCTTTCTTACTTTTTGGAATAATATTATGCATCGTTTTTGGTCTTAATTATTCCTCTACACTGTCTGTTTATTTCCAGAATTTTGAGCACATAACAAAGCAAGCAGAGGATATTTTCATCAACTAAAAAGGTTAGTCAACTCATCTAATAGTTTGTTTAATATTTAGTACTCTCATCTCCATTGAAGTACAATTATGGAATTGTGAAAATTATCAGAAAAGTAAAAGTTAAGAAAAATGAAAGAACTTTGGTAGGTTAGTTGGATCTCACAAAGAGAAAGGGAAACAAAATGCATGAGAAAGAGAGAGGGCTAAATACATACTCACACCGGCTGTTTGCGACAAAATTTAGTGATGGCAAATGGGCGGGTTGGGTAAAATTTGGGTGGGTTGAAAATGGGTCAACATAAAATGGGTAATAATTCAACCCGCCCATATTTTATATGGGTAAAAGTGGGTTGGGTAAAATACAAGTTTACCCATATTTTCATGAGCAAATAGTACTTTATTTTAGAATTAAACATGGATAAAATGTTTTAGTGTTTTTTTTAGATGAAAAATGTTGAAAATACTTTATTTAGTTTTATTGTATCATCAAAGTCAAAAAAATTCCTATAACTTATCAATATAAAATAAATTTATGTAATAACAAGGAAATTTTTTTTTAATTTCAAAGTAAATGAATATTTGCATTTTAGGAGTAAAAAATGCTTAAGGAACTTTATGCAATATCAACACTAATACATGATTCACTTACTTTACACTATTATTTGTTATCCAATATAAAATTAAACAAATAAAAAATATAATTATAATTAGCAAAAGAAATGTACATGTAATATAGTATATACTTTTTTGGAGGGTCAAAGACTTTACCTCTTCAATTATAGAGAAGAATCATTAGAACATAAAAAAGAAGAGAAGTTACAACATTTTTAGTAATATCATGAATTTTGAGTGAATAAAAGTTGAAAGCTTATCCAATTTGGCTAACCCATATTTTACCCATGAATACCCATATTTCTATGGATTAAATATGGGTATATACCTATATTTCTATGGGTTAAATATGGGTATATACCCATATTTTACCCATCTAAAAAGTCACTCACCCAACCCATTAAAATATGGACGGGTTGGGCGGGTTACCAAAATATGGGCTAATTTTACTGGCACTACAACAAACCAATAAATGCATGACATTATCACTTAATCGTGGTTAGTTAATATATGTTTTCACCTCATTAAATTATTACTTACCCAAGATAAGTTGTATTAGTTTGATATTAATATCCGGTGCGAGTGAATTCTTACCAGGTGAGAGGGAGGGCGTTGGAGAGAATCGAGTGAATAGAAGCAGATCTTTTAGTTTTTTTCTAAGATGACAAAAAATCCCCCTCACTAATGAAAATATATCACTATAAGCTATTAGAGATGTTATATCCCATTTTAATCGGGTCAAAATAGTGTACAACATTTTGGTGATTCCCAAGTTAATTACTAAGTCAAGAAGTCGTCACCTAATTATTACGGTGAAATGAATGAAGAAGCATATGTAGGGCTCAAGATTTCCTCTTTCCATCCAACTTCTTTTCTGCTCAGATGGAGTTTCTAGGGAATGAGATATAAATGCAGACGTAGTGCACGTTTCAAGTCTTGCGGTGATGTCGAGTCTCAAAGTAAAACTCTTCGACTTCGGTGTGTACATGTAAACAAAGAAAATGAGAAAAAGAGTTAAGAGGAGAAATCTGATTCTTTAATAGCTAACCAGGGTCTAACACAAAGCAAGTTATGTAAACACTTGATTCATAACAAAAACAACACATACATAAACAGAGCACTACTCTTATGTATCAAAGTATTAGATACAGTGAACATTACATGAATAGAGAAAAAAAAAATAATCAAAACATGGCTTTAAATAAGACATTTTCAACAGACATAGTTTAATACATATGACTACATTAATGAATATTAAGTGAAATTTAAGACATGACTTTTGTGTCAAATATAAATCATGAAAAATAATCTTCTACTATTAAAGAAAGTTTTCCAAATTTTTAATACTAAACTAAGTATAAATCTTTTCTTCACATATGTATTTTCTAATACTTAACTTAGCCAGTGATAGGTTAATATTTCTGGGCTGATACGTAAACATATGAGAACACACCATAGGCAGCTCAAATTGAAAAATGAATCCAAATTTATAGCGTGATATATACATTAAGTATAATTTCTAACAACAAAATAATTGTCGACGATGAATGAATAAGAAGAAGTTCAGATTTTCACTTTTGCTGAGAACTTGAAGGATATTTATAAGAGAGGAATTGAAAATTAGGGATTACAGCTCTTCAAATTGATGAGAGATTGAAAAGTTTTGAATTTCAAATTTTGGTCAAAGAAATTTGAAAATTTGAATGTTGGGAGAAGTTTTTGTAGTGGAAAGCAACAAAATCCATTAATTCTTGCAGAGATTGAACCAATAGAAAGATGAAAGTAGAAAGAAGATGAAGGAGGAAGAAGGTAGGATGAGAGAGAGAAAAGAAAAATGATTAAAAAAAGGGTAATTACATAAATTACATCGTGTAAAGATTAAATTACTATCTATCTCTACTTTTTTTCTAATTACAATAATCCCTTAAAACTAACCCAATCTGAATACATGAAAGCACGGATACATTAATACAAGCACGAATACATTATTAAAATAAAAATTAACTCAATCCGGATACATTAATGATATATTAATACAAGTATGGATACATTAATACATTAATACGGATACATTATTAAAATAAAAATTAACCCAATCCGGATACATTAATGAAAGTGCGGATACATTAATACAAGCACGGATACATTAATACGGATACATTATTAAAATAAGGGATTTTAGTTATTTTTAAAAGATATAGGGACAAATGAAAAATAATATACTTAAAGGTGTGTACTTTAGTAATTTTTCCTTAAAAAAATGGAAAGGTTTTGATTTTTGTAGCAAAGGGTTTGGGCTGATTATTTTTAACAGATAAGGGCTGAATATTTGGTCCATTTGAATTCAATTAGGCCCAATTTTCATGATCTTTGTCTTCCTTAAATTAATTATTTTGAGCTTCTAATTTAATAACTAGTATAATATATGTAAAAAATTTAATAAGTAAGAAACTTGAGTTAAAGTAACGACAATCATTTTAAAGAAGACGGCATTAAAGTAATCATAGTAATGTTGATAGTAAAAATATCATTTTAAAACAGTGAAAATGTTAATGAAAAGATGATAAATCATAAAAAAAATAAAAGTTAGTGCAATAGTAATAATAGTATCTAATAGATAATTATGGTAACAATAGTTATAAAAGAAAATAACAGTGAAATATAATATATTCGACTTATTAATAATTTAGAAGCTCAACGAATTAAATTAGAAGAAAAGAGGGACAAAATTGGGTGTCAACAAGAGATAGAAAGGTTCGGTCCCAGTTGGTGCATTTAGATTTTTTGAGCTTCCTGTTGGATGAACTATAGTAATGCTAATAAAAATCCAAAAATGAGGAATATTTAAAGAAAACAGAAAATGGTTTGAAGAGGGGTAGAATATTAGATTTCTAGACAAGAGACAACACATGATTTTCGAAATTGATTAACAAGAGATTCGATTTTGTAGTCCATTATACATGTTATATTATTTATATTACCCTTCTCATAGAAAGTGAGTAAAACATAACACACGAGATCTATAAGTAAAATATATGAAATCTTTACAAGTCATTTTCTTCAATTTTAATAGTAAGTGTACATAAAATTAAAGATCATCATCACCTTGCTGACTCACAAATAGAAGAATCAAATCTAGCAATATAGGTTGAAAAAGTTATGGTAAATGAGTAGGACTCGGGAAGAATATATTATGTGGTGATACATTTCATTTTATTGAATATTTAGATCTTCCATTTTCTTCTTTATATTTTAAACTCCTTTATTTGTAAATAATTAACGGTTGTGAGATTGTATGTTTGTGATTTCACATTATAAACATTTTGATGTATGATTAAGATTGACATTTCCGGTGTTAGAAACTAATTGTGCAAATCTTAAAGTACTATACCTCAAGATAATTGCTCTTTATGCACCATTTGATGTTTGACTAGTTTGATCTATATCTCGACAAAAACTCAATAAGAATATTTTTTTTCTTTTTATTTAAAAATATGAACACCACTGCAAGATGGAAATCCTTTTGCGTGAAAATAGTAAAAAGGTGTTTAGCCAAAATTTAATGAAATGAACTTGACAACAAGAAAATGGTTACAAATTTATTATACTAAAACTGTCAAAAATCAACTTACTTGATGGTTTTTTTACTTGTTGGTCCTTAAAAATTCTCTCCCGTGAAAATTCTTGATTATTCTTATCTTTTCATCTTCTTTCTCCTGATAAAGTTTTTATGTACTTTTTATGCATCAGGTCTTGAGAACTTGAAAGGAAGGGAAGGAAAAGTAGAATCATGGAAAAACGAAAAGATAATGAAGGAGAAATAGAGAAAGAAGAAGCAAACAACTCATTGGTATGTTATTTGATAGAGTAAACTGTAAAGTATTGAATTGTAGATATGTGGCTTTGAAAAATTAATATGACATTTCATCTTTTGGCAGGTGTTATTTTCTGCTCTTCGGAAGGACATTGCCGATGTACTGGATTTCATAGAGAGATTAAAGAATGAGGAAAATCATAAAGCTCTTGATGTGGATCAAGTTGAAAAGCTGAAATCGGAGCTGGCATTTATTTGTACATATGTCCAGCTTTCTTATTTTGATTTGGAGCAGTTTGAAGATATAATGACTAGAAAAAGACAAGAGGTTGAGAATCTGCTTCAACCAATTTTGGATGATGATGGCAACAACGTCGGGTGTAAATATGTCCTTACTAGCCTCGCCGGTAATATGGATGAGTGTATCAGCTCGTATCATCGTTCTAAATCAGATGCCACCATGATGGATGAGCAATTGGACTTCCTCCTCTTGAATCTCTTTCATCTATCCAAGCATCGTGTTGAAAAGATGTTTCCTGGAGTGACTCAATATGAGGTTCTTCAGAATATATGTGGCAACGTAAGAGATTTCCATGGGTTGATAGTGAATGGTTGCATTAAGCATGTGATGGTTGAGAATGTCTTACCTCTGTTTCAACTGATGGCTGAGAGAGTAGGACACTTCCTTTGGGAGGATCAGGCTGATGAAGACTCGGATCAGAATGATATAGACTCTCGAGTCTTCAAGCTAACACATCTACTCATGAAGATTATTCCAACTGAACTGGAGGTTATGCACATATGTTATACAAATTTGAAAGCTTCAACTTCAGCAGAAGTTGGACGCTTCATTAAGCAGCTTCTAGAAACCTCTCCAGACATTCTTAGTGAATATCTGATTCATCTACAGGAGCACATGGTAAATGTCATTACCACCAGTACTTCAGGGGCTCGAAACATTCATGTCATGATAGAGTTCCTATTAATTATTCTTTCTGATATGCCCAAGGACTTTATTCACCAGGACAAACTATTTGATCTTTTGGCACGTGTTGGAGTACTTACCAAGGAGGTATTAACTCTTGTTCGTGGCTTAGAAGAGAAATCAATGAAGAAAGAGAGTACCGATGAGACAAACCATGCCACTATAGACTTGCAGGAAAATATTGAACTCCTCAAGGAAGATCTCAAACATGATTATCTGAAAGCCCCGGACTCATCTCAATGTTGCTTCCCCATGAGTGATGGACCACTCTTCATGCATCTGCTACACATACACTTAAATGATTTGCTAGATTCTAATGCTTATTCAACTGCTTTGATAAAGGAAGAAATTGGGATGGTGAAAGAAGACCTGCAATCAATAAGATCTTTTTTAATGAATATTGAGCAAGAATGGTATAAAGATCTCTGGGCACGTGTTTTAGATATGGCATATGAGGCAAAAGATGTCATTGATTCAATTATTGTTCGAGATAATGGTCTCTTACATCTTATTTTCTCACTTCCCAATATCATAAAGAAGATCAAGCTTATCAAAGAAGAGGTCTCCGATTTACATGAGAAGATTCCCAAGAAGAGAGGTCTTGTTGTTGTAAAATCTCCCGAGAAGCCAGTTCAAAGAAATTCATTGACAACAGGTAAAATAATTGTAGGTTTTGAGGAAGAGACAAATTGGATAACGACAAAGCTCACCAGTGGACCGGCAGATCTAGATGTCATTTCGATTACTGGTATGCCGGGTTCTGGTAAAACCACTTTGGCGTACAAAGTATACAATGATAAGTCAATTTCTAGTCATTTCGACCTTCGTGCATGGTGCACAGTCGACCAAAAATATGACGAGAAGAATTTGTTGAATAAAATTTTTAATCAAGTTAATGGCTCGGATTCAAAATTGAGTGAGGATATTGATGTTGCTGATAAGCTACGAAAACAACTGTATGGAAAGAGGTATCTTATTGTGTTAGATGACGTGTGGGATACTACTACATGGGATGAGTTAACAAGACCTTTTCCAGAAGTTGTGAAAGGAAGTAGAATTATTTTGACAACTCGAGAAAAGGAAGTGGCTTTGCATGGAAAGCTCTACACTGCTCCTCTTAACCTTCGATTGCTAAGATCAGAAGAGAGTTGGGAGTTATTAGAGAAAAGGGCATTTGGAAACGAGAGTTGTCCTGATGAACTAGTGGATGTTGGGAAAGAAATAGCCGAAAATTGTAAAGGGCTTCCTTTGGTGGCTGATCTGATTGCTGGAGTCATTGCTGGGAGGGAAAAGAAAAAGACTGTGTGGCTTGAAGTTCTAAATGATTTGCATTCCCTTATTTTCAAGAATGAAGTGGAAGTGATGAAAGTTATAGAAATAAGTTATGATCACTTACCTGATCACCTGAAGCCATGCTTGCTTTACTTTGCAAGTTGGCCGAAGGACTCTGCAATGACAATCCGTGAGTTGAAAGTTTTATGGGTTCCTGAAGGGTTTGTGGAAAAGCCGGAAATGAAGCGTATGGAAGAAGTGGTGAAGATTTATGTGGATGATTTAATTTCCAGTAGCTTGGTAATTTGTTTCAATGAGATAGGTGTTGACCCGACTTGCCAAGTTCATGATCTTGTGCATGACTTTTGTTTGATAAAAGCAAGAGAGGAAAAGTTTTTTGATTTGATAAGTTCAAGTGCTCCATCAGATTTGTTGTCACGTCAAATTGCCATTGATGATGATGAGAAGCACTTTGGGCTTAATTTTGTCTTGTTCGGTTCAAATAAGAAAAGGCATTCTGGTAAACACCTCTATTCTTTGAGGATAAATGGAGACGAGCTGGACGATTGTCTGTCTGATACATTTCACCTAAGACACTTGAGGCTTCTTAGAGTGTTGTACCTGGAACACTCTTTTATCATGGTGAAAGATTCTTTGCTGAATGAAATATGCATGTTGAATAATTTGAGGTTCTTAAGAATTGGGACACAAGTTAAATCTCTTCCTTTGTCTTTATCAAACCTCTGGAATCTAGAATTCCTGTGGGTGGATAACGAAGGATCAACCTTGGTACTATTACCGAGAATTTGGCATCTTTTAAAGTTGCGAGTGCTGTCCATGAATGCTTGTTCTTTCTTTGATATGGATGCAGATGTATCAATACTGATAGCAGAGGACACAAAGTTAGAGAAGTTGAGATGTTTACACTATCTCAAGCTTTCCTATTCGAAAGACACAGAGCATATTTTCAAAAGGTTTCCCAATCTTCGAGATCTTTCATTTGATGTCAAGGAATTGTGGGATTATTCTACAGAGCAATATTGGTTCCCGAAATTGGATTTCCTAACTAATCTAGAATATCTCAGGGTAGTTTTTGAAAGCTCAAACACAAATGACAGTGGGCCCTCTGTAGTGACAAATCGGCCATGGGTTTTTCACTTCCCTTCGAGCTTGAAAAGATTGTGGTTGTTTGACTTTCCTCTGACATCTGATTCACTATCAACAATAGCGAGACTGCCCAACCTTGAAGAGTTGTCCCTTTATCGTACAATCATCCATGGGGAGGAATGGAACATGGGGGAGGAAGACACCTTTGAGAATCTCAAATGTCTGAATTTGCATGAAGTGATTCTTGCCAGGTGGGAGGTTGGAGAGGAATCCTTTCCCGCGCTTGAGAAATTAAAACTGCGGGGATGTCTTAAGCTTGAGGAGATTCCACCTAGTTTTGGGGATATTTATTCATTAAAAATTATCAAAGTATTCAAGAGCCCTCAACTTGAAGATTCTGCTTTCAAGATAAAGGAATATGCTGAAGATATGAGGGGAGGGGACGAGCTTCAGATCCTTGGCTGGCATAATATCCCGTTATTTAAGTAGGTTTTGAGCATTAGGTATGAAAAGTAGAAAGAAGAAACATAGCAAAATAGATAAAACATAGCAAAATAGATAGTAAGTTTGTGCTTTGTTGGGTAGAATTTATATGATTAAGAAAATCCTGTTACAGTTGTTATGTAACATTTTGTGTGACTTTTCTGTGTCTCTTTTAGAAAACTTACAAGTTTTTAATACGCGTGTCATTTGTTGATTTGCCCATTTTGCACATCATCTGTGATTGCAAGTCATACATTAGGTATGTTGTATTTGGGACCACGAGACACACCAATGTCAAGTATAGGTTTCTACCTGATCATACGCAACTTTAAGGCAAGCGTTTATCTGACGTTGATGCCAAATTTAAGTGACTACCTAAAGTTGATATTTTAAACATTAATCTTACAATAGTTGTAGTATTTTGTTACTTTCTGCCACTAGGTATCTCTTATTCTGTGCTTTGTTGTTTTCTACTGTCATTCTCTCTGTATTTTTTTCATTTGCATTCACACACATACTGTCATTCTCACCACCTACAATTTCTTGTGGACTGCTATAAGAGCTTATCTGCACTCATGACTTCACTCTGCTCAAACAGTCGACCAACTTAGGACGAAACGAAAAAAGTGTTTGTTTATCAAAGTGACTCGTAGTTCAACAAATGGAATTCCAGTACTCAAATGAATGAAAGGTTCACATTAATTTTCAAAGAGAATTACAACAATACATGACCACAAGTACATGACAGCACCATTTCACAAGCAGAACAAGTCACTAGAGAAAGTTAAATTGATACATAATGATACAAAATAGGATACACAGTTGAACATGCCCAAAAATACAATAGTTGTCCTTACTGATATAGCACAACAAGAGTTTAAAGTCGCTCAACAAAGGGTCAAATCGATGGCACACGAGCTTCACTCCCACCATAACCAGCACTGCAACTACACAAGGCTCAAGCAAGTAAATGCGGGCCAAAGATTAACATAGAACTAAAGTCTTCCTAAGCAGAAGCCAGAGAGCAATTCCAGTTTAACTAAGAAATTATAAGAATGTTATATTATTTGGGCAGGGAAATACGAAAGTAGTGTCAAATAATATAAAAAGGAGGAAGTATTATTTTTTTTTTTGATGACCGTGGTGTCTGGGTCAATTTTTGCGCACCTCAACTAATTCCACGGGATATATGTCACCTCCCACTAGCAATAGATATCAGATAACTCTGTCTAACAATGATATGACATACGGGAAGAATCATCTAGTATTTTTATCTCCGTTGGAATTCGAACCTGAGACTTTAGGGCTCTCAACCACTTTATTGACCACAAACGGAGGAACTAATATAAAGTGAACAGAGTATTGAAAGTTTGATTAACCTTCTTATCTCTTTCCTTTGTGGCACACAAGTATACTTGTGCACTGGCAAAGTTAAAAGGTGTCCGCTGAAGCCAAGTTAAGGATCATGTTAATGTATTACGTCTAAAAAGAAAGAATATAACTTGGAAAATGTTGAAATTTATTTTTTGTAAGTGATACAAAGTGAAAAATGTGAAAACAAGTAGTTGGAGTTTTTTGAATTTTGGAATATTCTGGTAAAATTTGGATAATTGTAACAGTTCATGTCCAAACATGATTGCCCATTGACAAATATCCAGAGTCTTCATACATGTAAGTGTCAAAATTCAGGGATATATTGAGATAAAAAAATTTCTGCCCCACAAACAACAAAATGTAGCAAGGAGAAAAAGTAAATCAAATATATTCTGGAGGATAAATTGGCAGCACTAACAGGTTCGTTCTTACACCTTTTTACTGTTCTGAAATTGGTAATGTTAAAAGATGTCTACAATGTGTTTGATCAAAGTCCCGACTGAACTATTAAGTAGATCATATGATCCTTACAACTCTGCTTCTAATTTAATATTGGCAGACGAGGTTAGTAAAATAACAAGCAACCAAAGCAGTTTAGAGAGATCACTTTTTCCTAGTAAGGTTTTAACTAGGCACATTATCTACTAATGGACATCTAGTGTTGTAAAATATTATACTAAATATATGTATGTGAATTTTGTTTTACTAATTTGGTTATAATGAAAGCAACTGGTTGAGTTACTTTGGTTTGCTCATTATTATTCAACATTGCTTTCATATAGTGAGTTAGTATCATTATTTGGTCGTCGACACTATACAAATTCAATTGTTACTCTGGGTAAACAAGACTTAAATAGCTCATCCTTTCAGCTATTAATATTTCTAGTTGAGAATGATAACAATGAATGCTTGTCCCAATGTCAGCTGACTGACTGACTGACTTGTTCAAACATATTTTTTTTTGTCATTTTCTTACTATCTTCTCCTCCACACAAATCTCATCAACCTAACACTTTGTTGGAAGGACTGTAGTCATACACAGAAACAGAGAACAACCATATCAGATTTTTCATCAACTGAAAAAGTTCGTATCTAATTATAAGTCTGTGTTTAAACTTGTTATATACATCAGATCCGGAGAATTTGAAAGGCACTGTCATGGAAAGAAGCAACATAGAGGTATGTCATACAATACTTATATTTACTTGGATCTAGGGTGTCAAATGCACGGATTGAGTCGAAATTGGAGATATTATAATGGGTTGAAATAGAGATCGAGTTGGGTTCTGACCCGCCCAAGTTTATTTTGGGTTAAAAAATAGGTTGGGTCTTGACCCGCCCAATTTGATCCGCTTAATCTCAATAATTTGAAAATATTGATATTTAACTTTTATAACCACAATTTGAATTTCAACTCAAGAATTTTTTTTTAAAAAAGTTACAAATGGATAGATAAATCCTAAAAGATATTAAATAGGTAATAATTCATACTTTCAATATAGGAACATATATTACATTAATGCAAATAAAGAATCTTAAAATGCGTTGAAATTGGAGATTGAATTAGGCTCTATTGAGGATTCTCTTAAAATGGGTTAAGGCTTGAATAAGTTGAGATTGAACCCAACTCAAATTATCTTGAGCCCAACCTTTAAAATTCTAGGCGAGTTGGGCGGGATATCTATAGTTGGGCTTATTTTTGACACCTCTACTAGGATCATTAATATCTTATTATAATACATAATCAAAATTCGAAGGTAAAAAATAAAATAAAATACTGCACGTGGATTCTCGATTTAATTTCACCCGTGATCAATGAACTTGTGTATATGTAATATTCTAAAAACTAATTTTTGTCTCACTAAATTCACTGAACCTTATGTGCTGTATCAATATAGCCACAAAATTAACTTTTGTGTCATTAAAGTCATTGAACTATGTCTTAGTTACCCAGAAAGTATAATTCATCGGGAAGTCAAATTTCCGGGCACTGAAATATTACATGTCAGCAGTTATTTTAAATAATTTTTAAAAATCTAATTGCAATTAAAATGCATTCCTTGAGAAATAGAAAATTTTAAGCACCAAATTGTCGATAAACCCCACAAGATGCCTAGAGAAATTAGACAAACCAACGTATAATTTTAGATCCCAGCATAACCATATGCTAAACCAAACCGAATGGACTTACTATGCTTCAAGAACCAATGGAGCTGATCACCAATAGCTGAAGGGACGTAAGTACATAGGAATTGTACGGTATGTAATATGGCAGAATGAAACATGAAATTACCGAGAATTTGGGATCTTGTAAAATTTTTTTTTTTTTTTTAGATCGATTAAAATTTTAGATGTGTGGTCAGGGTTGTGTTCTAGACAAGTGATTACAATTTTAGATGGATTAAAATTTTAGCCAAGTGATCCATGATTTTACTTTTTAGACTTTCGTGGCAGTGGCACTAACTTACCTTTATAATTTTTTAATATATAATTATGAGGAAAAGAGGCTTTTTGGTCTTTTTATAAGCATTAAATCTAACAAACACAATGATTTAGTAGAAATTGTTTTTTTTTCCTTGTCATTTTCAACATTTTACTTGTATAAAAATTGGCTAGATTCCTTCCAACTCTGCTTCTAATTGGCAGATCTCAGAATCATCCAAATAACTTTTGTAGTAGAAATTGCAAATGTCTACAATGTGTTTGATGAAATTCTCAAATGAACTTATATAAAATGGCAACCACTTGTTTTTTTCTTTGTCATTTTCAACAGTTTTACTTATATAAAAATTGGCTGTGCTTCTATTAGATTACTATTTTACAGGTCACATATCGTCAAATAATTGATTAAAAAAAGACTTGAGAAGCCAATGGGTTGTATTTTAATATTTCATTCTTCTTTATGTTGGTGGTGGCCTTTCAAGTAGCAGAATTAACAATTGATTAATGAATTGTATATTTTGATTCTTCTTTCTGTTGTTGGCCTTTCAACTACACTTCTTTTTGATCCAATAGCTTATTCTTTTTGCCACTTTTCAGCATTATTTCTCAAACAAAGGGTTCTGTAGCTAAACTTCAGCCTGTGTAAAGGTAAGATCTTGTTTTCTAAACTTTATTCACAGTATAAAAACATGATAAAAACGATCCCTTTACGTTTGGGGTAGGCTTGAAATTTTCTCTTAAAGATTCTTCTGAGTAGTTTTGATCCATTTAGATTTGTTAAAAAGTGAGCACTTTCGGTATTTAAAGGACTTGTGAAGTCAATGAATTGTATTTTAGTACTCTTGGAATTCTAGATCTATCTATTTGATTCGTCTTTTTGTTTTTCGCCTTTCAACCGTACTACTTCTTCAATCTATTACTTCAACCTGTCTAACAACAATATGTCAAAAGGTATGATTATGCTTAAGGTCTCTTAATAAAGGGAACTAAAACACATAGTTTTGAACTAGACAGCCCCACTTGTATGCTAGTTTGAACAAGAGTATACAATTTTAATAGTAGATTACCCTTTTTCCATGCAGTTTAGTCCTTATTGGTGAAAAAAGTTCTAATCTTGGCATCTATTTGTAGCTGTAGTCTGAATATTTTTGCTTTTGTATTCATGGGTTGTTTCCATGGCTAATACACCATTTCTTGAGGAAATTAGGGCTATGAGGGTGATTGTTAGTGATGAGTCATTGGAGTTAGTTGCCTAGGCTTTTATATCGCATTTCATGTCAAAGAGAGATGACAGTCCGACAAATTTGTAGGTCTCATGAGGGCGTGTTCCATTGGGACTAAAGATTCATAAGGAACCTGTAGGATTGGGAGATGGAAGAATTCAATAATTTGATTGAGTTGTTGTATGGGCTTGATACACCAAACAACTCATCAGATGTATGGAGTTGGAGGGAGAGTGGAGACAGGTTATTCAATAGGCATAATACATAAATATACCCTTTAATTTGGCCTGATTTTATATTTATATCCTTCGATTTTGGGTGTGCACAAGTAGACACTTAAACTTGTATAAAGTTGAACAAGTAAACACACATGTCCTATATGGCAATTTGTGACCTACGTGGTGTGTTACATGTATTATGCCACATAGGACTCAATACATAAATTATATCCTATCATATGAAAGGTTTCTCATTGTTGTCATCTCACCCGCATGCAAGTATACATGGTCAAATAAGTACTTTCTCTGTTGCATTTTGTTTGTTATAGTTTGAGTTTTCACAGAGCTTAATAGAAGAAAAATAAAAGTACTTTTGAAACTTATGGTCGTAAACTTGTCAAGTATTTGTGTGGATATAAAATTTTTAACTAAGAAATTATAAGAATGTTAATATTTTTTGGACGGGCAATAAGAAAATAGTGTCAAATAAAATAAAATAAAATGGATGAAGTAATATAATGTGAACAGAATATTGGAAGTTTGATTAACTTTCTTATCTTTTTCCTTTGGGGCAGATAAGTGAGGCCCCATTGTAATTGATTCATGATTTTGCTTTCTTACTTTTGTTGGTTTTAATTATTCCTCTACACTCTGTGTTTATTTCCAGAATTTTGATCAAATAACAAAGCAAGCAGAGGATAGCTTCATCAAGTAAAAAGGTTAGTCAATTCATCTAATAATTTGTTTAATATTTGGTACTCTCATCTCTATTGAAGTAAAATTATGGAAAAGTAAAAATGTTGAAAATACTTTATTTAGTTTTATTGTATCATCAAAGTCAAAAAAATTCCTATAACTTCTCAATATAAAATAAATTTATGTAATAACAAGGAAAAATATTTTTAATTTCAAAGTAAATTAATATTTGCATTTTAGGAGTAAAAAATGCTTAAGCAACTTTATGCAATATCAATACTAATACATGATTCACTTACTTTACACTATTATTTGTTATCCAATATAAAACTAAACAAATAAAAAATATAATTATAACTAACAAAAGAAATGTACATGTAATATAGTATATACTTTTTTGGAGGGTCAAAGACTTTACCTCTTCAATTATAGAGAAGAATCATTAGAACATAAAAAATAAGAGAAGTTACAACATTTTTAGTAATATCATGAATTTTGAGTGAATAAAAGTTAAAAGCTTAACCAATTTGGCTAATCCATTAAATATGGGTATATACCCATATTTCTATGGATTAAATATGGGTATATACCCATATTTTACCCATCTACAAAGTCACTCACCCAACCCATTAAAATATGGACGAGTTGGGCGGGTTACCAAAATATGGGCTCATTTTACTGGCACTACAACAAATCAATAAATGCATGACATTATCACTTAATCGTGGTTAGTTAATATATGTTTTCACCTCATTAAATTATTACTTACCCAAGATAAGTTGTATTAATTTGGTATTAATATCCGGTGCGAGTGAATTCTTACCAGGTGAGAGGGAGGGGGTTGGAGAGAATCGAGTGAATAGAAGCAGATCTTTTAGATTTTTTCTAAGATGACAAAAAATCCCCCTCACTAATGAAAATATATCACTATAAGCTATTAGAGATGTTATATCCCATTTTAATCGGGTCAAAATAATGTACAACATTTTGGTGATTCCCAAGTTAATTACTAAGTCAAGAAGTCGTCACCTAATTATTACGGTGAATTAGGACACCTAAAGTTGATTAAAATCATTGTCTAAAGTTAACTCCATTTTAAGGTCTTACTAAACATGAGATTCTAGGTAAAGGTTCAACTAATCTAAAGGGAAGGTATGAAGCACCCTTTAAAATCCATTAACAATGGTTAACCGGTCGAACTTAAATTAATTAATTAGGCTAAGTGTAAAAGAGTAAAAAAAAGTTTTGGTATGTCAAAATGCAGTTCACGATTTTTTTGTAAAAAAGACTCACTATTTGAATTTAAAAGACTTCACTTTCAAAAATACATTTGAATAAAGTAGGTAAAGGTTTCAAGACGTCATTTTCCAAAGAGAAGAGCTAGACTTCGAACTAAGGCTAGGTGACTGATTAGAATTGACAAAAACAATTAACCAAATAATTTAAATAGATCATCATTGAAGAAAAGTCTTTTTTTTTTACGACAAATCAATTAAACTTGCAATAAAAGGCTAAATCTAAAAAATGCTTTGTAAAATCTGATTTGTAGATACAAGAATTTGCAAAGACTACATGTCTTTTGATTCATAAAGATTCAAGCAACACATAAAGTAAACTAAATTATGAGTTCGGAAAAGATCTATTCTCAAACAAAATCACTAAACTAACATCCCATTTACCCCTCTAGATTCAAATATTCTACAGCTAATTGTTTTAAACAATCAAATAAGCAATCACAAAAAGGAGAAAGGAGAGAACAAGTTAGCTAATCATAAGATAAAAAATATATATAGCAACCAGTCACAAGAGAAATGAATGAAGAAGCATATGTAGGGCTCAAGATTTCCTCTTTCCATCCAACTTCTTTTCTGCTCAGATGGAGTTTCTAGGGAATGAGATATAAATGAAGACGTAGTGCACGTTTCAAGTCTTGCGGTGACGTCGAGTCTCAAAGTAAGACTCTTCAACTTTGGTGTGTACATGTAAATAAAGAAAATGAGAAAAAGAGTTAAGAGGAGAAATCTGATTCTTTAATAGCTAACCAGGGTCTAACACAAAGCAAGTTATGTAAACACTTGATTCATAACAAGAATAACACATACATGAATAGAGCACTACTCTTATGTATCAAAGTATTAGATATAGTGAACATTACATGAATAGAGAAAAAAGAAAAAATAATAATAAATTCAAAACATGGCTTTAAATAAGACATTTTTAACAGACATAGTTTAATACATATGACTACATTAATGAATATTAATTAAAATTTAAGGCATGACTTTTGTGTCAAATATAAATCATGAAAAATAATCTTCTGTTATTAAAGAAAATTTTCCAAATTTTTAATACTAAACTAAGTACAAATCTTTTCTTCACATATGTATTTTCTAATACTTAACTTGGCCAGTGATAGGTTAATATTTCTGGGCTGATGCGTAAACATATGAGAACACACCATAGGCAAGCTCAAATTGAAAAATGAATCCAAATTTATAGCGTAATTTCTAACAACAAAATAATTGTCGACGATGAATGAATAAGAAGAAGTTCAAATTTTCACTTTTGCTGAGAACTTGAAGGATATTTATAAGAGAGGAATTGAAAATTAGGGATTACACCTCTTCAAATTGATGAGAGATTGAAAAGTTTTGAATTTCAAATTTTGGTCAAAGAAATTTGAAAATTTGAATGTTGGGAGAAGTTTTTGCAGTGGAAGGCAACGAAATCCATTAATTCTTGCAGAGATTGAACCAATTGAAAGATGAAAGTAGAAAGAAGATGAAGGAGGAAGAAGGTAGGATGAGAGAGAGAAAAGAAAAATGATTAAAAAAAGGGTAAGTTACATAAATAACATAGTGTAAAGATGAAATTACTATCTATCCCTACTTTTTTTCTAATTACAATAATCCCTTAAAATTAACTCAATCAGGATACATGAAAGCACAGATACATTAATACAAGCACGGATACATTATTAAAATAAAAATTAACTCAATCCGGATACATTAATGAAAGCGCGGATACATTAATACAAGCACGGATACATTAATACATTTATACGGATACATTATCAAAATAAAAATTAACCCAATCCGGATACATTAATGAAAGTGCGGATACATTAATACAAGCACGGATACATTAATACATTAATACGGATACATTATTAAAATAAGGGATTTTAGTTATTTTTAAAAGATATAGGGACAAATGGAAAATAATATACTTAAAGGTGTGTACTTTAGTAATTTTTCCTTAAAAAATGGAAAGGTTTTGATTTTTGTAGCAAAGAGTTTGGGCTGATTATTTTTAACAGATAAGGGCTGAATATTTGGTCCATTTGAATTCAATTAGGCCCAATTTTCATGATCTTTGTCTTCCTTAAATTAATTATTTTGAGCTTCTAATTTAATAACTAGTATAATATATGTAAAAAATTTAATAAGTAAGAAACTTGAGTTAAAGTAACGACAATCATTTTAAAGAAGACGGCATTAAAGTAATCATAGTAATGTTGATAGTAAAAATATCATTTTAAAACAGTGAAAATGTTAATGAAAAGATGATAAATCATAAAAAAAATAAAAGTTAGTGCAATAGTAATAATAGTATCTAATAGATAATTATGGTAACAATAGTTATAAAAGAAAATAACAGTGAAATATAATATATTCGACTTATTAATAATTTAGAAGCTCAACGAATTAAATTAGAAGAAAAGAGGGACAAAATTGGGTGTCAACAAGAGATAGAAAGGTTCGGTCCCAGTTGGTGCATTTAGATTTTTTGAGCTTCCTGTTGGATGAACTATAGTAATGCTAATAAAAATCCAAAAATGAGGAATATTTAAAGAAAACAGAAAATGGTTTGAAGAGGGGTAGAATATTAGATTTCTAGACAAGAGACAACACATGATTTTCGAAATTGATTAACAAGAGATTCGATTTTGTAGTCCATTATACATGTTATATTATTTATATTACCCTTCTCATAGAAAGTGAGTAAAACATAACACACGAGATCTATAAGTAAAATATATGAAATCTTTACAAGTCATTTTCTTCAATTTTAATAGTAAGTGTACATAAAATTAAAGATCATCATCACCTTGCTGACTCACAAATAGAAGAATCAAATCTAGCAATATAGGTTGAAAAAGTTATGGTAAATGAGTAGGACTCGGGAAGAATATATTATGTGGTGATACATTTCATTTTATTGAATATTTAGATCTTCCATTTTCTTCTTTATATTTTAAACTCCTTTATTTGTAAATAATTAACGGTTGTGAGATTGTATGTTTGTGATTTCACATTATAAACATTTTGATGTATGATTAAGATTGACATTTCCGGTGTTAGAAACTAATTGTGCAAATCTTAAAGTACTATACCTCAAGATAATTGCTCTTTATGCACCATTTGATGTTTGACTAGTTTGATCTATATCTCGACAAAAACTCAATAAGAATATTTTTTTTCTTTTTATTTAAAAATATGAACACCACTGCAAGATGGAAATCCTTTTGCGTGAAAATAGTAAAAAGGTGTTTAGCCAAAATTTAATGAAATGAACTTGACAACAAGAAAATGGTTACAAATTTATTATACTAAAACTGTCAAAAATCAACTTACTTGATGGTTTTTTTACTTGTTGGTCCTTATAAAGTCTCTCCCATGAAAATTCTTGATTATTCTTACTTTTCATCTTCTTTCTCCTGAAAAAGTTTTTATGTATTTTTTATGCATCAGGTCTTGAGAACTTGAAAGGAAGGGAAGGAAAAGTAGAATCATGGAAAAACGAAAAGATAATGAAGGAGAAATAGAGAAAGAAGAAGCAAACAACTCATTGGTATGTTATTTGATAGAGTAAACTGTAAAGTATTGAATTGTAGAAATGTGGCTTTGAAAAATTAATATGACATTTCATCTTTTGGCAGGCGTTATTTTCTGCTCTTCGGAAGGACATTGCCGATGTACTGGATTTCATAGAGAGATCAAAGAATGAGGAAAATCATAAAGCTCTTGATGTGGATCAAGTTGAAAAGCTGAAATCGGAGCTGGCATTTATTTGTACATATGTCCAGCTTTCTTATTTTGATTTGGAGCAGTTTGAAGATATAATGACTAGAAAAAGACAAGAGGTTGAGAATCTGCTTCAACCAATTTTGGATAATAATGGAAACAACGTCAGGTGTAAATATGTCCTTACTAGCCTCGCCGGTAATATGGATGACTGTATCAGCTCGCATCATCGTTCTAAATCAGATGCCACCATGATGGATGAGCAATTGGACTTCCTTCTCTTGAATCTCTATCATCTATCCAAGCATCGTGCTGAAAAGATGTTTCCTGGAGTGACTCAATATGTAGTTCTTCAGAATATATGTGGCAACGTAAGAGATTTCCATGGGTTGATAGTGAATGGTTGCATTAAGCATGAGATGGCTGAGAATGTCTTACCTCTGTTTCAACTGATGGCTGAGAGAGTAGGACACTTCCTTTGGGAGGATCAGACTGATGAAGACTCTCAACTCTCCGAGCTAGATGAGGATGATCAGAATGATAGAGACTCTCGACTTTTTAAGCTAACACATCTACTCTTGAAGATTGTTCCAACTGAACTGGAGGTTATGCACATATGTTATACAAATTTGAAAGCTTCAACTTCAGCAGAAGTTGGACGCTTCATTAAGCAGCTTCTAGAAACCTCTCCAGATATTCTTAGGGAATGTCTAATTCATCTGCAAGAGCACATGGTAACTGTTATTACCGCTAGCACTTCAGGGGCTCGAAACATTCACGTCATGATGGAGTTCCTATTAATTATTCTAACTGATGTGCCCACAGACTTTATTTATCATGAAAAATTATTTGATCTCCTGGCACGTGTTGGAGTACTTACCAAGGAGGTATTAACTCTTGTTCCTGGCTTAGAAGAGAAATCAATGAAGAAAGAGAGTACCGATGAGACAAGCCATGCCACTATAGACTTGCAGGAAAATATTGAACTCCTCAAGGAAGATCTCAAACATGTTTATCTGAAAGCCCCGGACTCATCTCAATGTTGCTTCCCCATGAGTGATGGACCACTCTTCATGCATCTGCTACACATACACTTAAATGATTTGCTAGATTCTAATGCTTATTCAATTGCTTTGATAAAGGAAGAAATTGGGATGGTGAAAGAAGACCTGCAATCAATAAGATCTTTTTTAATGAATATTGAGCAAGAATGGTATAAAGATCTCTGGGCACGTGTTTTAGATATGGCATATGAGGCAAAAGATGTCATTGATTCAATTATTGTTCAAGATAATGGTCTCTTACATCTTATTTTCTCACTTCCCAATATCATAAAGAAGATCAAGCTTATCAAAGAAGAGGTCTCCGATTTACATGAGAAGATTCCCAAGAAGAGAGGTCTTGTTGTTGTGAACTCTCCCGAGAAGCCAGTTCGAAGAAATTCATTGACAACAGGTAAAATAATTGTAGGTTTTGAGGAGGAGATGAACTGGATAATGAGAAAGCTCACCAGTGGACCGGCAGATCTAGATGTCATTTCGATTACTGGTATGCCGGGTTCTGGTAAAACCACTTTGGCGTACAAAGTATACAATGATAAGTCAATTTCTAGTCATTTCGACCTTCGTGCATGGTGCACTGTTGACCAAGAATATGACGAGAAGAAGTTGTTGGATAAAATTTTCAATCAAGTAAGTGACTCAGATTCAAAATTGAGTGAGAATATTGATGTTGCTGATAAGCTACGGAAACAACTGTATGGAAAGAGGTATCTTATTGTCTTAGATGACGTGTGGGATACTACTACATGGGATGAGTTAACAAGACCTTTTCCAGAAGTTGTGAAAGGAAGTAGAATTATTTTGACAACTCGAGAAAAGGAAGTGGCTTTGCATGGAAAGCTCTACACTGCTCCACTTAACCTTCGATTGCTAAGACGAGAAGAAAGTTGGGAGTTATTAGAGAAAAGGGCATTCGGAAACGAGAGTTGCCCTGATGAACTATTGGATGTTGGAAAAGAAATAGCCGAAAATTGTAAAGGGCTTCCTTTGGTGGCTGATCTGATTGCTGGAGTCATCGCTGGGAGGGAAAAGAAAAAGAGTGTGTGGCTTGAAGTTCTAAATAATTTGCATTCCTTTATTTTCAAGAATGAAGTGGAAGTGATGAAAGTTATTGAATTAAGTTATGACCAATTACCTGATCACCTGAAGCCATGCTTGCTTTACTTTGCAAGTATGCCGAAGGACACTGCAATTCCAATCATTGTGTTAAAATTTGTATGGGGTGCTGAAGGATTTTTGGAAAAGACGGAGATGAAGCGTATGGAAGAAGTGGTGAAGATTTATGTGGATGATTTAATTTCCAGTAGCTTGGTAATTTGTTTCAATAAGATAGGTGAAGACCCGACTTACCAACTTCATGATCTTGTGCATGACTTTTGTTTGATAAAAGCAAGAGAGGAAAAGTTATTTGATTTGATAAGTTCAAATGCTCCATCAGATTTGTTGCCACGCCAAATTACCATTGATGCTGATGATGAGGAGCACTTTGGGCTTAATTTTGGCGTGTTCGGTTCAAATAAGAAAAGGCATTCTGGTAAACACCTCTATTCTTTGAGGATAAGTGGAGACGAGCTGGACGATTGTCTGTCTGATACATTTCACCTAAGACACTTGAGGCTTCTTAGAGTGTTGTGCCTGGATGACTCTTTTATCATGGTGAAAGATTCTTTGCTGAATGAAATATGCATGTTGAATAATTTGAGGTCTTTAAGAATTGGGACACAAGTTAAATCTCTTCCTTTGTCTTTATCAAACCTCTGGAATCTAGAAATCCTGTCGGTGGATAACGAAGGATCAACCTGGGTACTATTACCGAGAATTTGGCATCTTGTAAAGTTGCGAGTGCTGTCCATCAGTGCTTGTTCTTTCTTTGATATGGATGCAGATGTATCAATACTGATAGCAGAGGACACAAAGTTAGAGAAGTTGAGAGTTTTAGACAAACTCATGCTTTCCTATTCGAAAGACACAGAGGATATTTTCAAAAAGCTTCCCAATCTTCAAGTGCTTGACTTTGATATCAAGGAATCATGGGATTATTCAACAGAGCAATATTGGTTCCCGAAATTGGGTTTCCTAACTGAACTAGAAGAACTCAATGTAGGTTTTGAAAGTTCAAACACAAATAAGAGTGGGTCCTCTGCAGCCATAAATCTGCCATGGGATTTTCACTTCCCTTCGAGTTTGAAAACATTGTCGTTGAGTGAGTTTCCTCTGACATCCGATTCACTATCACCAATAGCGAGACTGCCCAACCTTGAAGAGTTGTCCCTTTATCGTACAATCATCCATGGGGAAGAATGGAACATGGGGGAGGAAGACACCTTTGAGAATCTCAAATGTCTGAATTTGCATAAAGTGACTCTTGCCAAGTGGGAGGTTGGAGAGGAATCCTTTCCCGAGCTTGAGAAATTAAAACTGCAGGGATGTCGTAAGCTTGAGGAGATTCCGCTTAGTTTTGGGGATATTGGTGCATTAAAAATTATCAAACTTGTAGAGAGCCCTCAACTTGAAGATTCCGCTATGAAGATTAAGGAATATGCTGAAGATATGAGGGGAGGGGACGAGCTTCAAGTCGTTGGCCGGAAGAACATTCCGTTATTTAAGCATTATGAGTGAACAGGTTCTTCTCCATTCTTTTGCTGTAGAGGCCAAGGTTAAGAGATGTCTACAATGTGTTTGATGAAAGGCTCAATTGAACTGTCTGTTTGTGAATACTAAGTATAAATTTTTTTGCGTTGTTGCTTCGTCATCTCATTTTCAACACTTGTATAAAAATTTGCTAGATTCCGTTCAGCTGTGCTTCTAATTTAATAACTTAATTATATTATGTCTCGACAATATATATCTACCCCTGACCTATATGGTTATAGGTTCTGTTTTCTTGAATATTTCTGTTTTCTTCTTATCTTATAAACTATTCTTTTTTTTTATGTGTGTAAATTAACATTGTGGGATAACGTTTTGTAAGCAACATTTGATCAATATCTCGGAAATGACTTTTTATATGTCTGACTATCTGCAGAATTGTTTCCTTCTATGACCTTGATAAAGTCTTAAGCACATTTTATACATCAGACCCTTTGGTATTAACTATTGGAAAGTACAATCATGGATAGAGGAAAAGAAAATGAAGGAGAAAGAGATGAGGAGGAACAAAACGGTACGTCGTCCATATTAAAACTAATATTGACCTTAAGATACAAAATATGATACATATGTTTAAAGAATTGTTATTCAAAAGTTCATAATATGAAGCATAAATAATAAAAGTTTGTTTCTTTCCCACAAACATTCTCTGTCCCCATCAAAAAGCAGAACCCTTCCCTGCTGCCATGCTCCGTTCACCTCCTAGCTGGCGTGCCGCTGCTATGCCTTGCGAGTTTGCTTCCACCAAACGCTGGCTACTTCAACTGTATGCCTGTCTTTGAAACATACATGGGATTGCCTTACCTTCCTTGACTCTAAATAATGTTCTTTTTGTCCCTGGTTGTCCCTTTAGCCTCTTGTCAATAAGTCGTTTGGCTAAGGCTTTAAATTTTTTAGTGACTTCTTTGTCATACAGGATCTCAGTACAGGAAAGATGATTGGCGAAGGGCATGAGTCAGATGGACTTTATTATTTCAATCCTCACAAATCCACTGACTCTCTGATATGATGGGCAAGAAGGAAGTCAAACAAAAGGTTTGGGAACATCTGTACCATATGCAAGTTATCCTGTATCTCAGTTATTTCAAGTTTTTGTAAATCTTTCATGAAATACCATCATGACAAACATGTGAAAACTCATCTGCAGGTAATAAACTCAACCATCGATAAGCTGCTGCTGTATCAACTTGTTCAAATAGGTGTTGCTGTACAACATTGGCCTCACGTGGAACAGTAAGTGTTGTGCCTATTAATACATCAATGCTGGATATGCCATCCTATTTCCCTCGTGTTTCTAAGAAAAAGAAGTTTAATTTGAGTATCTACCTCTACCGCTACTGAAGGAATTAATCCAAATGTGCAATTGCCACTAGGTTCATTCATAGAATGTCTTCTACAGACTCAACATGGCTATTTTCCAACTGGTAGCATTAAGAATATCAACTTTCCCATCCTAGTTAATTCTTTTCCAATTTTCGATAGACTCTCAATTTAATCGCTAGTATTTTCTAACTGTGGCTTCTTTACTGCAGGTGGTATAGGATTGATGAGCTTAACGAAGAGACATTTGTTCAAAAATACACTTTGATTCAAGATGAGTTCATAGTAGGATGGCGATTCCAAACTCAAAAGGAAGAACAACTTGTGTTCAAAATGAAGAAATCACAATGGAGGATTTTTATTTTTTATTTTTTATCAAGATTCTGGTTACCCAAATCTCAACTGAAATAATCTGAGTTTTCTTAGCCAAAATTGTCACTTACGTAGTAATAGAAATTGAAAGCAAATGACCTTACTGTATTGGCGTCTATTAATTTTTTTTAATCTTATCTTATGTTAGTAACAATATAATCATCTTATTTTCACAAAGCTTAACAGAAGAAAAATAAAAGTAATTTTGAAACTTATGATCGTAAACATGTCAAGTATTTGTGTGGATATAAAACTTTTAACTAAGAAATTCTAAGAATGTTAATATTTTTGGACAGGGCTATAAGAAAATATTGTCAAATAAAATAAAATGGATGAAGTGATATAAAGTGAGCAGAATATTGAAAGTTTGATTAACTTTCTTATCTTTTTCCTTTGTGGCAGACAAGTGAGGCCCCATTGTAATTGATTCATGCTTTTGCTTTCTTACTTTTTGGAATAATATTATGCATCATTTTTGGTCTTAATTATTCCTCTACACTCTCTGTTTATTTCCAGAATTTTGAGCTGTATTGATCAAATAACAAAGCAAGCAGAGGATATTTTCATCAACTAAAAAGGTTAGTCAACTCATCTAATAGTTTGTTTAATATTTAGTATTCTCATCTCTATTGAAGTAAAATTATCAGAAAAGTAAAAGTTAAGAAAGAGAGAGGACTAAATACATACTCACACCGGCTGTTTGCGACAAAATTTAGCGGTGGCAAATGGGCGGGTTGGGTAAAATTTGGGTGGGTTGAAAATGGGTAATAATTCAACCCGCCCATATTTTATATGGGTAAAAATGGGTTGGGTAAAATACAAGTTTACCCATATTTTCATGAGCAAATAGTACTTTATTTTAGAATTAAACATGGATAAAATGTTTTAGTTTTTTTTTTTAGATGAAAAAAGTTGAAAATACTTTATTTAGTTTTATTGTATCATCAAAGTCAAAAAAATTCCTATAACTTATCAATATAAAATAAATTTATGTAATAACAAGGAAAAATATTTTTAATTTCAAAATAAATGAATATTTGCATTTTAGGAGTAAAAAATGCTTAAGGAACTTTATGCAATATCAATACTAATACATGATTCACTTACTTTACACTATTATTTGTTATCCAATATAAAATTAAATAAATAAAAAATATAATTATAATTAACAAAAGAAATGTACATGTAATATAGTATATACTTTTTTGGAGGGTCAAAGACTTTACCTCTTCAATTATAGAGAAGAATCATTAGAACATAAAAAATAAGACAAGTTACAGCATTTTTAGTAATATCATGAATTTTGAGTGAATAGAAGCAGATCTTTTAGATTTTTTCTAAGATGACAAAAAATCCCCCTCACTAATGAAAATATATCACTATAAGCTATTAGAGATGTTATATCCCATTTTAATCGGGTCAAAATAGTGTACAACATTTTGGTGATTCCCAAGTTAATTACTAAGTCAAGAAGTCGTCACCTAATTATTACGGTGAATTAGGACACATACAGTTGATTAAAATCATTGTCTAAAGTTAACTCCATTTTAAGGTCTTACTAAACATGAGATTCTAGGTAAAGGTTCAACTAATCTAAAATCCATTAACAATGGTTAACCGGTCGAATTTAAATTAATTAATTAGGCTAAGAGTAAAAGAGTAAAAAAAAGTTTTGGTATGTCAAAATGCAGTTCACGATTTTTTTGTAAAAAAGACTCACTATTTGAATTTAAAAGACTTCACTTTCAAAAATACATTTGAATAAAGTAGGTAAAGGATTCAAAACGTCATTTTCCAAAGAGAAGAGCTAGACTTCGAACTAAGGCTAGGTGACTGATTAGAATTGACAAAAACAATGAACCAAATAATTTAAACTGATCATCATTGAAGAATTTTTTTTTTTTTTTTACGACAAATCAATTAAACTTGCAATAAAAGGCTAAATCTAAAAAATGCTTTGTAAAATCTGATTTGTAGATACAAGAATTTGCAAAGACTACATGTCTTTTGATTCATAAAGATTCAAGCAACACATAAAGTAAACTAAATTATGAGTTCGGAAAAGATCTATTCTCAAACAAAATCACTAAACTAGCCTCCCATTTACCCCTCTAGATTCAAATATTCTACAGCTAATTGTTTTAAACAATCAAATAAGCAATCACAAAAAGGAGAAAGGAGAGAACAAGTTAGCTAATCAAAAGATAAAAATATATATATAGCAGCCAGTCACAAGAGAAATGAATGAAGAAGCATATGTAGGGCTCAAGATTTCCTCTTTCCATCCAACTTCTTTTCTGCTCAGATGGAGTTTCTAGGGAATGAGATATAAATGAAGACGTAGTGCACGTTTCAAGTCTTGCGATGACGTCTAGTCTCAAAGTAAGACTCTTCGACTTCGGTGTGTACATGTAAACAAAGAAAATGAGAAAAAGAGTTAAGAGGAGAAATCTGATTCTTTAATAGCTAACCAGGGTCTAACACAAAGCAAGTTATGTAAACACTTGATTCATAACAAGAATAACACATACATGAACAGAGCACTACTCTTATGTATCAAAGTATTAGATATAGTGAACATTACATGAATAGAGAAAAAAGAAAAAATAATAATAAATTCAAAACATGGCTTTAAATAAGACATTTTCAACAGACATAGTTTAATACATATGACTACATTAATGAATATTAATTGAAATTTAAGGCATGACTTTTGTGTCAAATATAAATCATGAAAAATAATCTTCTGTTATTAAAGAAAATTTTCCAAATTTTTAATACTAAACTAAGTACAAAAACCTTTTCTTCACATATGTATTTTCTAATACTTAACTTCGCCAGTGATAGGTTAATATTTCTGGGCTGATGCGTAAACATATGAAAGATGAAAGTAGAAAGAAGATGAACGAGGAAGAAGGTAGGATGAGAGAGAGAAAAGAAAAATGATAAAAAATGGAAAGGTTTTGATTTTTGTAGCAAAGGGTTTGGGCTGATTATTTTTAACAGATAAGGGCTGAATATTTGGGTGTCAACAAGAGATAGAAAGGTTCAGTCCCAGTTGGTCTCATTTATATTTTTTGAGCTTCGTGTTGGATGAAATATAGTAATGCTAATAAAAATCCAAAAATGAGGGATATTTAAAGAAAACAGAAAATGGTTTGAAGAGGGGTAGAATACTAGATTTCTAGACAAGAGACTGCACATGATTTTAGAAATTGATTAACAGGAGATTCAGTTTTGTAGTCCATTATGATTTTAGAAATTGATTTTAGAAAACATATAGTTATTATGATTTGGTCAAACGACCTACATATTAAAAACTAATATTGAAAAACATAAACATATATTAGGAGAAAATCTCCCCATAAACATAAGTCTCTAAACGACTACATTGTTGATTCTATTGTGTTATGCTATGAGAATAGGGATCTTCAATTTATAGATCTCCAAACTTTTCCTCTAAGGAAAAAATAATCAAATATGGAAGAAAATAATGTTTTCCTTTCAAGAAAAGTTAAAGCATTTAAGGTAATACTTAATAATAAAATAATGTTAGTCCCTTAAGTTTGTTAGTGTGGTCACTTTTGGTCTAAATAATAAAATGAGAACAAAAATATCCTCAATTCCATTTTTTGTTCAAACTACTAGAAATTAGATAAATATGCCTCTATATAGCTAATTTTGATTTCATTGTTAAGTAGTAATAGAAATTGAAAGCAAATGACCTTACTGTATTGGCGTCTATTAATTTTTTTTAATCTTATCTTATGTTAGTAACAATATAATCATCTTATTTCACATGTTTATATATTTATAGTGTCATATATGATGTTCATGTTACTCAGAAATCACCTTTGTACTCAACACTCAACTGATAGAACGAAAAATTGGGTGTGTCATCCATAGCAAGGATTGATCGTTTGGAATAAATTAGCAAAGATAATATGTTGATTATTCATGTTTTATGATGCTTCAGTATTCTAAATCGGAAAAATGTTCAAATATGTCATCGAACTTTGAGAAAAAGGCTCATTTATGTTAGGTAAAAGGCTCAAATAAATCATTGAACTTTGAAAAAAGACTCAGGTATGTCATCCGTTAAAAGTTTTGCTCATCTATGCCATTGTCATTTGAGAAAAGGCTCATCCATGTCATTATTTCTTTAACTTTGATTTCGTAAAACCATTTTTTACCTCAACAAGACCCCAAACAACTTTTAATACTTTTCAATTGGGGTTTTAAATCAAATTTACTCTTTTTGCTTCTTCTTCCTCGAGAACACATGAAGAACGTCAAAAACTCCCAAATTTCCAACTTCTTCAATCCTTCGTGAAATTACCTCAAATTTCAAGAGTAGCTTCCCTCCAAGCTAGATACGAAAATTCAATATTTTTTTAGCTCGAATTCAACCTAACTCAACAACACCACTTGAAAGTTCTTCATAATTTCAAAACTTCAACATGTAGAATTTTCTCCACAAATCCAAATCACTTGAAATTTTGAACATAGACTCAAAAAAATACTAGGGAACAAAGATCTAGTGTCAAAAACAACAACAAAAACACGAATCAAAACAGATTTTTTAAATTTTGGGACTAATTTCTTCTTTTTTTTAATAATTTAATTAATACGGGTGGATTTTTTAGCTCTACAAATGATTTTAGAATTTAGGGTTTTTTTAAAAATATTTTGTTAGTTAGAGTGGTTCCTAGTTCTAGTTTAATTTGGTTTTTACTACTATAAATAGGGATGTTATTAGATAGTTTTCAATACATATATATACAGAAATATAGACATGAATATACAGAAATATACAAAATAGATAGAACTTGAAATAAGATTCAAGAACTTTTGAGTTTATAAATAAAATATTTTCCTTCAAAAACTTTTGAAAGTGTCCAGATGTGCACTCTAAAAGTTGAATTACTTACTTGCTAGATAAAGTCAAGATTGAATGTTTGTTTGCGTATTATACCTTTAGAAAATTTAAATAAACTATTCAAAATATATTTAAGAGAGTATTACTTTCCTGCTTCAGTTAATATAGAGTGAAGGGTTAAAAATACATTTAGGGTCTGTTTGGAAAGCCACCCTGGTAATTGGATTTGGTGTAATTGGGTGTAATTACATTGTCTGTTCTGTTTGGTTGACCATGTAATTACCTGGTCAGCATGTAATTAGGTGTAATTGGCAGGGGGTAATTACACTCTCAAATTCACAGGGGGAGGCTGTGAATTGCTGGTAATTACATGACGTAATTACAAGCTGATTACTTTTTAATTCCTTCCTTTTATTTCTATTTTTATTTTTTTCTTTTTAATATTTTTTTTTAATTTTAAATTCTTTTTAATATTTATTATTCTAATATTTTCTAAATATTTTTTTTTAGTATTATTTATATTTCATTTCCTTCTCAACCTTTACTTCATGTGATTCCATGCAATTTTTCATATTATTTTTAAAAAAATTATTAGTGTATAGTTTTGTTAGTATTTTAATTTTTAAATTAAATTAATATTTATTGTTGAATAAAATTATGGACTTACATTTTTGTTTTCTTTTAAATCATATTTATGTATGTTATGTTGAAATTTATCATAAGAGTATTATGTTAAATTTTTTGTTTTGAATTTAGAACTTATGTTATATTTTCAATTTCATTTGTTTTAGGAGTATTGACTCGATATTTTACATTGCAAGCTATTTTTTTAAAGTTAGACTTGATAGATTATCTTTTTGTCAAACGTTTTATAATTTTATGACGTATATTTATAATATTAATCTTTTTGTCAAACATGCATTTCATGAATTTAATTACACTTGTACAACTAAACCGTACACTTGTAATTACAGTGTAATTACACAGTGGCAAACAAACAGGTCAGCGTAATTACTAGGTTGTGTGATTACTAGGCTGGTAATTACTACCCTAGTAATTACACCAATTTCAATTACATGTTGTCCTTCCAAACAGACCCTTAAAATATTTTGTTTTGTGAGTTTTATATCTGAATTACTAGGTGTGCAAATTGCCTACTTGATATTATCATCAACTATTTATCAAAACACATCTCAATTATCAATTGTTCCATTTTTCTACCTAAACATGGTGATATTTTAGGTGATAAATAGCAGTGTGTTTTAATAAATAATTGATTATAGTTCAGATAGATAATTCACATGTACACGTGATAGTTCAAATGAATGAAACTTGAAAAATTAGGTACTTTAGGTGTATTTTCGATCATTCACTCTTTTAATATAGGGAAAAGACTCAAATATGCCATCAAACTTTGAGAAAAGACTTATCTATGTGATCCGTTAAAAGTTTGACTCATCTATGTTATTTTCGTTTGAGAAAAGGCTCATCCATGCCATTTCCGTTTGAACCTTTTCTCTTAAATATATGATGTAAATTTTATAATTAATGATAAAAAGGACATTTAATTTGTCATTTTTTCACGAGCCCATTTTTTTTTTCCTACTTGAACTATCACATTAGATGAACTAGTAATAATTGAGATAACAATTCCCCCACCCACCTCCCCCTCTTATCTTTTCTCATTCTCTTCTCTTCCACACAAATTTTCAAGTGCTTGACTTTGATATCAAGGAATCATGGGATTATTCAACAGAGCAATATTGGTTCCTGAAATTGGATTTCCTAACTGAACTAGAAGAACTCAATGTAGGTTTTGAAAGTTCAAACACAAATAAGAGTGGGTCCTCTGCAGCCATAAATCTGCCATGGGATTTTCACTTCCCTTCGAGTTTGAAAAAATTGTGGTTGAGTAAGTTTCCTCTGACATCTGATTCACTATCACCAATAGCGAGACTGCCCAACCTTGAAGAGTTGTCCCTTTCTTATACAATCATCCATGGGGGAGAATGGAACATGGAAGAGGAAGACACCTTTGAGAATCTAAAATATCTGAAGTTGGATAAAGTGACTCTTGCCAAGTGGGAGGTTGGAGAGGAATTCTTTCCTGCGCTTGAGAAATTAGAAATGCGGGGATGTCGTAAGCTTGAGGGGATGCTATTTGATTCGTCTTTTTGTTTTTCGCCTTTCAACCGTACTACTTCTTCAATCTATTACTTCAACCTGTCTAACAACAATATGTCAAAAGGTATGATTATGCTTAAGGTCTCTTAATAAAGGGAACTAAAACACATAGTTTTGAACTAGACAGCCCCACTTGTATGCTAGTTTGAACAAGAGTATACAATTTTAATAGTAGATTACCCTTTTTCCATGCAGTTTAGTCCTTATTGGTGAAAAAAGTTCTAATCTTGGCATCTGTTTGTAGCTGTAGTCTGAATATTTTTGCTTTTGTATTCATGGGTTGTTTCCATGGCTAATACACCATTTCTTGAGGAAATTAGGGCTATGAGGGTGATTGTTAGTGATGAGTCATTGGAGTTAGTTGCCTAGGCTTTTATATTGCATTTCATGTCAAAGAGAGATGACAGTCCGACAAATTTGTAGGTCTCATGAGGGCGTGTTCCATTGGGACTAAAGATTCATAAGGAATCTGTAGGATTGGGAGATGGAAGAATTCCATAATTTGATTGAGTTGTTGTATGGGCTTGATACACCAAACAACTCATCAGATGTATGGAGTTGGAGGGAGAGTGGAGACAGGTTATTCAATAGGCATAATACATAAATATACCCTTTAATTTGAAGTACAATTATGGAATTGTGAAAATTATCAGAATGATAGAGACTCTCGACCTTTTAAGCTAACACATCTACTCATGAAGATTATTCCAACTGAACTGGAGGTTATGCACATATGTTATACAAATTTGAAAGCTTCAACTTCAGCAGAAGTTGGACGCTTCATTAAGCAGCTTCTAGAAACCTCTCCAGACATTCTTAGTGAATATCTGATTCATCTACAGGAGCACATGGTAAATGTCATTACCACCAGTACTTCAGGGGCTCGAAACATTCATGTCATGATAGAGTTCCTATTAACTATTCTTTCTGATATGCCCAAGGACTTTATTCACCATGACAAATTATTTGATCTTTTGGCACTTGTTGGAGCACTTATCAGGGAGGTGTCAACTCTTGTTCACGAATTAGAAGAGAAACTAAGGAATAAAGAGAGTACCGATGAGACAACTCGTGCAACTCTAGACTTGCTGGAAAATATTGAACTCCTCAAGGAAGATCTCAAACATGTTTATCTGAAAGCCCCGGACTCATCTCAATTTTGCTTCCCCATGAGTGATGGACTGCTCTTCCTGCATCTGCTACACATACACTTAAATGATTTGCTAGATTCCAATGCTTATTCGATTGCTTTGATAAAAGAAGAAATTGGGTCGGTGAAAGAAGACCTAGAATCAATAAGATCTTTTTTCGTGAATATTGAGCAAAAATGGTATAAAGATCTCTGGGCACGTGTTTTAGATGTGGCATTTGAGGCAAAAGATGTCATTGATTCAATAATTGCTCGAGATAATGGTCTCTTACATCTTATTTTCTCACTTCCCAATATCATAAAGAAGATCAAGCTTATCAAAGAAGAGGTCTCGGATTTACATGTGAAGATTCCCAAGAACAGAGGCCTCGTTGTTGTAAACTCTCCCAAGAAGCCAGTTCAAAGAACTTCATTGACAACAGGTAAAATAATTGTAGGTTTTGAGGAGGAGATGAACTGGATAATGAGAAAGCTCACCAGTGGACCGGCAGATCTAGATGTCATTTCGATCACTGGTATGCCGGGTTCTGGTAAAACTACTCTGCCATACAAAGTATACAATGATAAATCAATTTCTAGTCATTTCGACCTTCGTGCATGGTGCACAGTCGACCAAAAATATGACGAGAAGAATTTGTTGAATAAAATTTTTAATCAAGTTAATGGCTCGGATTCAAAATTGAGTGAGGATATTGATGTTGCTGATAAGCTACGAAAACAACTGCATGGAAAGAGGTATCTTATTGTGTTAGATGATGTGTGGGATACTACTGCATGGGATGAGTTAACAAGACCTTTTCCAGAAGTTGTGAAAGGAAGTAGAATTATTTTGACAACTCGAGAAAAGGAAGTGGCTTTGCATGGAAAGCTCTACACTGCTCCTCTTAACCTTCGATTGCTAAGCCGAGAAGAAAGTTGGGAGTTATTAGATAAAAGGGCATTCGGAAAGGAGAGTTGCCCTGATGAACTATTGGATGTTGGAAAAGAAATAGCAGAAAATTGTAAAGGGCTTCCTTTGGTGGCTGATCTGATTGCGGGAGTCATTGCTGGGAGGGAAAAGAAAAAGAACGTGTGGCTTGAAGTTCTAAATGATTTGCATTCCCTTATTTTCAAGAATGAAGTGTAAGTGATGAAAGTTATTGAATTAAGTTATGACCACTTACCTGATCACCTGAAGCCATGCTTGCTTTACTTTGCAAGTTTGCCGAAGGACATTGCATTTCCAATCATTGACTTGAAATCTGTATGGGTTGCTGAAGGACTTGTGGAACAAACAGAAATGAAGAGTGTGGAAGAAGTGATGAAGGTTTTTTTGGATAACTTAATTTCCAGTAGCTTGGTAATTATTTTCAATGAGGTAGGTGTTTTCTCGACTTGCCAACTTCATGATCTTGTGCATGACTTTTGTTTGATAAAAGCAAGAGAGGAAAAGTTATTTGATTTGATAAGTTCAAATGCTCCATCAGATTTGTTGCCACGCCAAATTACCATTGATGCTGATGATGAGGAGCACTTTGGGCTTAATTTTGTCGTGTTCGGTTCAAATAAGAAAAGGCATTCTGGTAAACACCTCTATTCTTTGACCATAAATGGAGACGAGCTGGACGATTGTCTGTCTGATACATTTCACCTAAGACACTTGAGGCTTCTTAGAGTGTTGTACCTGGAACGCTCTTTTATCATGGTGAAAGATTCTTTGCTGAATGAAATATGCATGTTGAATAATTTGAGGTTCTTAAGAATTGGGACACAAGTTAAATCTCTTCCTTTGTCTTTATCAAACCTCTGGAATCTAGAAATCCTGTGGGTGCATAACGAAGGATCAACCTTGGTACTATTACCGAGAATTTGGCATCTTGTAAAGTTGCGACTGCTGTCCATGAGTGCTTGTTCTTTCTTTGATATGGATGCAGATGTATCAATACTGATAGCAGAGGACACAAAGTTAGAGAAGTTGAGATTATTAGGGAACCTCATGCTTTCCTATTCGAAAGATATTTTCAAAAGGTTTCCCAATCTTCAATATCTTTCATTTGAACTCAAGGAATCATTGGATTATTCAACAGAGCAATATTGGTTCCCGAAATTGGATTTCCTAACTGAACTAGAAGAGCTCTCTGTAATTTTTAAAAGTTCAAACACAAATGACAGTGGGTCCTCTGCAGCCACAAATCGGCCATGGGTTTTTCACTTCCCTTTGAGCTTGAAAAAATTGTGGTTGTTTGACTTTCCTCTGACATCTGATTCACTATCAACAATAGCGAGACTGCCCAACCTTGAAGAGTTGTCCCTTTATCGTACAATCATCCATGGGGAGGAATGGAACATGGGGGAGGAAGACACCTTTGAGAATCTCAAATGTTTGAAGTTGCATGAAATGACTCTTTCCAAGTGGGAGGTTGGAGAGGAATCCTTTCCCGCGCTTGAGAAATTAAAACTGGAAGGATGTTGTAAGCTTGAGGAGACTCCGCCTAGTTTCAGAGATATTTGGTCACTCAAAATTATCAAACTTGTAGAGAGCCCTCAACTTGAAGATTCCACTATGAAGATTAAGGAATATGCTGAAGATATGAGGGGAGGGGACGAGCTTCAAGTTGTTGGCCGGAAGAATATCCCTTTATTTAAGTAGCTCTTAAGCATTATGTGTGAACAGGTTCTTCTCCATTCTTTAGCTGTACTGATTCTTGTTAAAAGATATCTACAATGTGTTTGATAAAATTCTCAACTGAACTGTCTGTTTGTGAATACTAAGTAGAAATATTTAAGAAATATATTTGAAGAGTTTAACAGTACTAAATTTTTCCAACAAAAGTGTCGGCATAGAGCTTTCAAAAATTCAAATCAATGTATCCATTTGCTAGTTGAAGTATTGCATAATATGATATAAATAACCTTTTATGTTGGTTAAAGAAAAGGTTGAATACATCAACCAGCCCGTTCACATAATAAAGTGTTTCTATTACCAAACACTTTCAAGTCAAATGGCAAGCATTTGTTTTAAAGAGAACACACTTGTAATTACTTAATTACTAAAACAAAAAGAGTGCCATAAAATGGAGTAACTTGTTTTATTTCTTTTTCCAATTACTTCGACCAGTTTAATTTTCTTTGCAGATCACATGTAAAGAAGATGGTTACCATTCTTTTTTTCTATTTTGGTGAATATGCATTCCGAGATTTGTTACCCTTCATTTCTCTGCTATGATGGGAAAGAATTCAAAAGGTTCGCAACCTCTGTTCTATATGAAAGTTATCCTATATCTCAGTTTAACTTTTGTATAGATTTGCGTGTTGATAGTTTTGAGACTCGATACAGTAACTGCATTTGTAATAAAATAGAAAAACTTGTCATGGTTATCAATCATCTACCTTCATGAGTACTGCTGTCCTTAGAGGTTAAAAAAGTTTTAATCTTTGCCATGCTTGCTTTACTTTGCAAATTTTCCGAAGGACAGTGCAATGGCAATCTATGAGTTGAAAGTTGTATGGGGTGCTGAAAGGTTTGCGGAAAAGACAGAAATGAAGAGTTTGGAAGATGTGGTGAATCTTTATTTGGATGATTTAATTTCCAGTAGCTTGGTAATTTGTTTCAATGAGATAGGTGATAACCCGACTTGCCGACTTCATGATCTTGTGCATGACTTTTGTTTGATAAAAGCAAGAGAGGAAAAGTTGTTTGATTTGATAAGTTCAAGTGCTCCATCAGATTTGTTGCCACGTCAAATTACCATTGATGATGATGAGGAGCACTTCGGGCTTAAATATAGTCCTGTTCGGTTCAAATAAGAAAAGGCATTCAAGTAAACACCTGTACTCATTGAGGATATATGAAGACAAGCTGGACGACGGTCTTCCTGATACATATCACTTAAAGACACTTGAGGCTTCTTGGAGTGTTGTTCCTGGATCCCTCTTTTGTCAAGGTGAAAGATTCTTTGTTGAATGAAATATGCATGTTGAATCATTTGAGGTTCTTACAAATTGGGAGACAAATTAAATCCCTGCCTTTATCTTTCTCAAACCTCAGAAATCTAGAAACTCTGGTGGTGGAAAATGAAAGATCAACCTTGGTACTATTACCGAGAATTTGGGATCTTGTAAAGTTGCGAACATTATACATAAATACTTGTTCTTTCTTTGATATGGATACAGATGAACCATTACTGATAGCAGAGGACACAAAGTTAGAGAACTTGAGACATTTAGCGAATCTCATGCTTTCCTATTCGAAAGATACAAAGGATATTTTCAAAAGGCTTCCCAATCTTCAAGTGCTTGCCTTTGATATCAAGGAATCATGGGATTATTCAACTGAACAATATTGGTTCCCGAAATTGGATTTCCTAACTGAACTAAAAGACATCGATGTAAATTTTGAAAGTTGAAACACAAATGATAGTGAGTCCTTTCTAGCCACAAATCGGCCATGGCATTTTCACTTCTCTTTGAGTTTGAAATGCTTGCGGTTGAATGACTTTCCTCTGACATCCGATTCACTATCAACAATAGCGAGACTGCCCAACCTTGAAGAGTTGTTCCTTTATCGTACAATCATCCATGGGGGAGAATGGAACATGGAAGAGGAAGACACCTTTGAGAATCTAAAATATCTGAAGTTGGATAAAGTGACTCTTGCCAAGTGGGAGGTTGGAGAGGAATCTTTTCCTGTGCTTGAGAAATTAAAATTGCGGGGATGTCGTATGCTTGAGGATATTCCGCCTAGTTTCGGAGATATTTGGTCACTCAAAATTGTCAAACTTGTAGAGAGCCCTCAACTTGAAGATTCCGCTATGAAGATTAAGGAATATGCTGAAGATATGAGGGGAGGAAACGAGCTTCATGTCGTAGGCCGGAAGAATATCCCGTTAGGGGCTGTGGTATAAAGGTAAAAGAACCAAGTAATAAATGTCGCATCTTTCACTTCTTGGCCCTTGTGTGAGGAATGTCGTTTTGTCTATGTGGATTAGAAAACTTTAGGATGTCGGGGCTTTGTTCCTCATCTATAGTCAAGTGTTTTGAATGAGATCCAAAATGCCTCAACTCTAAAGCAACATTATTTACAACATTCTCACTTTTGTACTCTTTCTCAACATTGACATTAAGGAATAAGGAATAGTTGAATGGTTGGAATTCCTCTTTTTGCTCCACTATCTCCTTCACATACTTGGCGTACTTAGGAATTCCCTGCAAAATATCAACCAAAGGGAGATTAATGTGAACTTGTTTAAGGAGAGACAAAAACCTACCGAAGCATTCGTCCTCGTTCTCCTTTTTGAACTTTTGAGGAAACGGAGAGGGTGGTTTTATTTGAGGAACAATCCTCTCAATATTTGCATCTTGAACCACTTCTTCGGGTTTCTTTTCTTCTCTCACCGCCTCAGAACTTCTCTTCTTTGGAGCTACTTCTTCCAGTTGTAATCCACTCCTTGTGCTCACCGCATTCAGTTGCCTTGGGTTAGGATCCGTGTCACCCGGAAGACATCCAGGAGGACGCACATTAACTGCATTAGCCAATTGTGCGAACTGCCTTTCCAGATTTTTCTGCGCTAATTGGGTGCTTCTCAACTCTTCTCCCAACTTCCTATAGTGTTCTTCATTTTTGTTGCTGATTTCTGTACTTAGCTTTTGGAACATCTCCTCATTAGTCATGTCCCCTTGCTTCGCACCTTGATTATTTGGCTGTTGAAATTGTTGTCCATTACCTTGTGATCTGTATTGGTTCTGCCCTTGAACCTGATTTTGGTGTTGATTCTGATTTCCACCCCATGAGAAGTTGGGGTGGTTCCTCCAACTTGAGTTATACGTGTTCCCATAATTCTGCGTACCTCCACTTCTTTGGGCATTCCCCACTTCATCACCCCTGTCAACATCACAGATAACAGAAGAATCATAATAGGGGGGAGGGGGAGGGGAATAAGAGTTAGGACAACCATTCCAATGACCAAATTGACCACCACATATATGACAAATAGGACACTCGATATCCAAGTGGGGTCCATTACAATAATTACAAGGATACTTCTCACCCAACCACGATTTATCCCAATCAGTCATATCAATAAGAGTACCAAATTATTCAAAGGAAAAAAAAATTAATTGTGTAGAAAGAGAAAAAAAAAATTAACTAAAAAAATTAAAAATAAATAAATAAATAAAAAAGAAAAAGTATAACCTAGAAGAATAGTTAATTTCTAAGTCCCCGGCAACGGCGCCAAAAACTTGTTGCTTCCAATTGCACACGCAAGTGTATGTGGTCGCAGAAGTAATAAGTGGCTCTTTAAGAACCGGAATATCGAACCCACAGAGACTTGTCAATTAACTATTTACTAAATTATACTAGTCTAATTATTTATTTAAGAGTGTCAAAAGAAATAAAAGAATGCAATAATTAAACACTAAGATTACCTTACGGTGATTGGGACAATTCCAGGGCTGCAACATGCATAGGGTTTCATGTATCGCATCTCATGTAATGAATTAAATACGGTTATCAAATTACTGATTTACAGGGTTGATTTTATGATCATGATCTCTCGACCTCTAATCGCCTACTCCAACTAGCTGTCTAACTACATCGTTGAGCGGGGATAGGCAGTCCTAATTGGCGAGCATTTATATTTCATCCTGTTTCGTAACCAAGCGAGGTGTTCGTCCGGGCCTCACTCCTGAACACGAATCTAAACAAAGTTAGAACAAGCTCTTTGCATTCTTGGTCTATCTACCTCTTTATCTCTCGAGTCCAAGAATAGACAATAGATTTATTTCTATGGTGATCAAGCATGAAATACTAAAACAAGAATACAAAAGTAATTTAAACGATAACCAACATTACCCATGGCCGCAGCCCCAGAACAAGGGTCTTTAGCTACTAATACCTAAGAAAAAGAAGAAGAAAAGAACCCTAAAAGTATTGACAATTTTTCCTTACAAAGTGTCTTCCTTCAAAAGTATTCCCTTTTTCAATAATTATTCTTATGGACTATTTATAGATGTAGAAAACCCTGAATAAAATAACTGAGTCCAAAATAAATTAGGAACCCAAAACCAAAACGGAATTGGATTCCTACGTGAAGTGCACCGCCTCACAATTTGAGTGTCTTCGATTTCTTGCCGCGTGGGAATCCTTTAATTTGCAACAAATCGTTTGAATATGTATATATATAAATATAATATAATATTCAATTTAATCCATTAAGCTGCCTGCTTGATTTTCTTCTTCAACTTTCCATCTTTAATTCGTTTTAGCTCCAAACTTCTTCAACTTTACACCAATTTAATCCTACAAATAAAATACACTATTTAGCACAATCCATAAAATCCATGCTAAAAAGGGACAAATATAAATAATAAATATGAGGCAATTAATGATAAGAAAATATATTTTTGGCCTCAGATCAAGGTTCTTCTCCATTCTTTTGCTGTTCTGATTCCTGTAGTGGCAAATGTTAAAAGATGTCTACAATGTGTTTGATGAAAGTCTCAATTGAACTGTCTGTTTGTGAATACTAAGTAGAAATACTGTTGCAGCTCATGATTATTATAAACAAGTTTGACTATATTTGAGAAATATATTTGAAACATGCATGGGATTATATTATGTCTCGACAATATACATCTGCCCTTGACCTATATGGTTATAGGTTTTGTTTTCTTGAATATTTCTGTTTTCTTCTTTATCTAATAAACTACTCTTTTTTTGTGTGTGTGTAAATTAGCATTGTGGGATAACATCAAAAAGTAAAACCTTCCCTGCTGCCCTTAGCTCCTCTGCCATGCTCAGTTCACCTCCTACTGACTCTGTGATATGATGGTCAAGAAGGAAGTCAAACAAAAGGTTGGCAACCTCTGTACCATATGCAAGTTATCCTATACCTCAGTTTTTTCAAGTTTTTGTAAATCTTTTAAGAAATACCATCATCACAAACATGTGAAAACTCTTGAGGTAATAAAGTTACCGAGAAATTCCAATGCAGCAAGAAGTGGGATCTTCTCGTGCAAAGAGTTTGAATGGTGGAATTCACATGCACCAAGAATCAGCCATCGCTAAGCATTTGGAGTTGAGAGGCTGCTGTTTCTAATGATCAAGATGTTCAAATAGGTGCTGCTGTACGACATTTGGCCTCACGTGCAACAGTAAGTGTTATTAAAACACCTCTTGTGCCTATTGATACATCAATGCAGGATATGCCATCTCAAACTTTAGATGAGTTGAATCCAGGGGGAAGAATGGAACATGGGAGAGGAAGACATGTCACCTTTGAGAATCTCAAATTTTTGGAGTTGCATGAAGTGACTCTTGCTAAGTGAGAGGTTGGAGAGAAATGCTTTCCCGTGCTTGAGAAATTAGTACTGTGGAGATGTCGTAAGCTTGAGGAGATTTACCGCCTAGTTTTGGAGATATTTATTCATTAAAAATTATCACAGTTGAATGAAGATATGACAGGAGAAGACAAGCTTCAGGTCCATGTCCGCTAAGAAAATATGTGAGTACAGATGAATTTATTACTTCTTCTCTTTTTCTTCATTTTGTGTGCCTATAGTTCCAAGATTTGTTCTTTCAAGTTATTTGCATATCATGTGTTTACTCTTCAAGTTCGGCTACATCCCGATTCTCTATACTATATGAAAGTTATTCTATATCTCAGTTTTTTCAAGATTTTGTAAATCTTTCAAGATATACATTTTTGACATTGTTGATTCACTTTTAACATAATTCTTTAGTGCTTCTGATATACAAATTTGACATTGTTGATTCACTTTTAACATAACAGATGGAAAAAAAAACTATGTTAGAATATAGTTGTTGCAGTTAACTGTACATGAGGAAATAACTGTTAAACAACAGAAGACACACTTGAGTAACGCCGAGGCCTAAGCCAGTGTCTGCTTAGAAACCAAAACATGTGTGTTGTTATGATTAATTCAGTCGTTTACAGTCTTCCGTGAGTCCCTACTTATGGTACCATTGCGATTATCATTCCTAAATCAGAAAGAGTTTTTGTTTGCGCGGATTCCCCCAGTTGAACTTAGCTCTAGCCCATTCTGCAATCATGTTTTTATTTGATTTTGCTTTCAGCAACCATCCTCCCTGACGTGGCTCTTCCTGGAAGTGAGAACTCTGCTGCCCGACCAAGGAAATAAGGAGAAGATTGAAAGGATTATGAATTCCATTGAGTTAGCCCTACTTGATCGAATCAGCCAGGCGGAAATTGACCCCAATCTTGGAATATGTCTATAAGTGTGTTTGATGAAAGTCTCAACTGAACTATTTGTGAATATTATGTAGAATTTGAGTAGATGAGCATGTGTTGTTTTGTGCATTTATGAACCAAATTACTCTAGGAACTTACCGTTTAGTGCAGCAGCTATTTATTACCCAATGCTTTCTTCTTTGACGTTCATCTTTAAAGGATTCATTGGGGGTTTATAATTTGGGTGGGTTTATAATTTATTTGAAAAAAAAAAAAAACTCAAATGGATTTAAAAAGTTTGGCTGATTTTTTTTTTAAAATAAAATAATAATGATGTGGTCGAATCATCATTCGCCAGGTGGACAAAATAGTTTTGCAAAATTGGATGAGTTTTCCGTTAACCATTATGACATAGATGAATCTTTTCTAAAACAAAAATATCATAGATGAGTTAAACTTTTAACGGATGACGTATTTGAATATTTTCCCATTAATATATAATGGAAATTTTGTGAACTATCATTTTTTTAAAGAGTGATTATCCTATTTTTCTACTACCCACCCACCCACCTCCCTCCCCCTCTTATCTTTTTTTCATTCTCTTCTCTTCCACACAAATTTTGTGCTTCTTTCTTTTTTTTTGAGGAGGAAAAGAGAGCAGCCATCTCATCAAATTAAAAAGGTTAGTCTTTAACTAAAAATAAAGTGTCTTTTAATTTTGGTACTTCACATCTCTAATTGGAGTAGAATTTTTTCAAAAAAGTAAACCCAAATGACTTATTTATATCCCTCTTTGTCTGCAAAAAGATGCCTACAATGTGTTTGATCAAAGTCTCAACTGAACTGTTTGTTTGTAAATATTACGTAGAAATTGAGCAGATGATCACATTTGTTGTTTTGTTTCTTCGTCTCTTTCCTATTAATTATTTTCCTTCATACCAAACAATGAATACTTAATCCACACCTGGTACAAATGTCGATTTTCAGTTCAATAAATTACTACTTACCCTTGATAAGTTGTATTAGTTTGGTATTAACATCCAGTGTGGTTGAATTTTTACTGGGAGAGAGTAGGGGGTTGGAGAGAGCGGAATGAATAAAAGGAGTAATTGTCAGATTAGGAGTTTGGGGTTCTAAATTTTAGGACAGAAAGAGAAAAATATTGCAAAGTATGTTGATAGTGGGGTTCGAACCCACAAAACTAGTGTGAAAAGTATTTTCACCGCCCATCCTTACCACTGCGTTGTCAATCAATTTTGTTAGGGGGGTTGACAAGTTATTATACATAAATATTTATTTAATTTTCTAATACAAATATAGGGTCTACAAAAAAGCTAGTGGGTTCGTCTGAACCCACCAACCCCCACCTAGCTCCGCCTCTGATTGTCACACAGAAGAAATGGTGGAGTGTTGTTCCGTTTTGTGTTTGGTGGACTATGTGGTAAAAATTGAAACTTGCGATGTTTTGAAGACATAGACAGCAATATCCAGATGTATTGTTTGTTGTAAAGAGGAATTGGTAGAATCACTGAAAAAGGAAGAAGAAGCAGAATAAATTTTGGTGGAATTGTATTTTTGCATATGGTTACAAATTTAATATTGGTCCTTAAAATGTCTCTCCCGTGAAAAAATTCTTGATTATTTTGAATGTTTGGAGTCCACCCAACTATGTTTATTGCAACTACTTTTTACGACTGTCTATAAATAAAATATTGTTTCCTGATATGAATTTTTATGCATCAGGTCTTGAGAACTTGAAAGGAAAAATACAATCATGGAAAAAGCGAAATATAATGAAATAGAAAGAGAGAAAGAGGAAGTAAACAACTCATCAGTATGTCATACAATATATACATATTAAAGCTTTTTATTTTGCAGAATGAGCCATTCCCTTTATCATGATTCCATGATTCTATGTATCATGTATAGACTTTAAGGGCGTGGTGTCCTAACTTTAATTCGCAGTAGAGTAATTTAACATCATGATGATATTTAATTAGCCAATTGTCCATACTCATTGGTAGTAATAAACAAGCATACCATGCACCATCCAACAATAATTTTTTATGATAATAGGACTCTCAACAGTAATTTTGCTTGCCTAAAGCACAGGGTAACATACACACTGAATTGAGAGATTTTACACCATCGATTGTGTTCTGTTTTACTACCCATAAAGAGCTCCACCTATGTTAGTTGCCTGTCTGGAGTAAAGTATTGAATTATAGATCTGTGGCTTTGAAAATTTGATATGAATTTGGTCTTATGGCAGGTGTCATTTTCTGCTCTTCGCAAGGATGTTGTCAATGTTCTGGATTTCATGGAGAGGTTAAAGAATGAAGAAGAACAAATAGCTGTTGACGTGGCCGATCAAATTGAAAATCTGAAATTTGTGCTAGCATTTATTTGTACGTACATCCAACTTTCTTATTTCAATTTGGAGAAGTTTGAAGATACAATGAATGCTGCAAGACAAGAGGTTAATGATCTGCTTCGATCAATTTTGGATGATGTTGACAACAACATCGGGTGTAAATACAACTACATGAATCATTCCCTTCCTAGCCTCGCCAATAATATGGATGATTGTATCGGCTCATGGCAGCGTACTAAATCAAGTGCTACCATTACTGAGGAGCAGTTGAACTTCCTCCTCCTGAATCTCCATCATCTATCCAAGTTTCTTGCTGGAAAGGTTTATCCATATGAGATTCTTCAGAATGTGTGTGGCAACATGAGTGATTTCCATGGGTTGATAGTGAATGGTTGCATTGAGCAAGAAATTGTTGAATATGTCTTACCTCAGTTTCAACCTTTGGCTGAGAGAGTTGGACTCTTCCTTTGGGATGAAACAATTAGTGAAGACTCTCAAGTCTTCAAGCTAGCTCATCTATTCTTGAAGATTTTTCCAATTGAACTGGAGGTGATGCACATTTGTGTTACAAATTTGAAAACATCAACTTCAGCAGAAGTTGGACGCTTCATTAAGAAGCTCCTGGAAACCTCTCCGAACATTCTTAGGGAATATTTGATTCATCTACAAGAGCACATGGTAAATGTTACTACCCCCAGTATTTCAGGGGCTCAAAACATTCACATCATGATAGAGTTCCTATTAATTATTCTATCTGATATGCCCAAGGACTTTATTCATCATGACAAATTATTTGATCTGTTGGCTCGTGTTGGAGCACTTACCAGGGAGGTATCAATTCTTGTTTGGGACTTAGAAGAGAAATCAAGAAATGAAGAGAGTGTAAATGAAACAAATCGTGCAACTCTAGACTTGTTGGAAAATATTGAACCCGTCAAGGAAGATCTCAAACATGTTTATCTAAAAGCCCCGGACTCATTTCAACGTTGCTTCCCCATGAGTGATGGACCACTCTTCATGCATCTGCTACACAGACACTTAAATGATTTGCTAGATTCCAATGCTTATTCAATTGCTTTGATAAAGGAAGAAATTGGGCTGGTGAAACAAGACCTAGATATCATAAGATCCTTTTTCGTGAATGTTGAGCAAGGATTGTATAAAGATCTATGGGCACGTGTTTTAGATGTGGCATATGAGGCAAAAGATGTCATTGATTCAATTATTGTTCGAGATAATGGTCTCTTACATCTTATTTTCTCACTTCCAATTACCATAAAAAAGATCAAGCTTATCAAAGAAGACATCTCCAATTTACTTGAGAAGATTCCCAAGAACAGCAGCCTCATTGTTGTAAACTCTCCCAAGAAGTCAGTTGAAAGCAAGTCATTGACAACTGGTAAAATAATTGTAGGTTTCGAGGAGGAGACAAACTGGATAATTAGGAAGCTCACCAGTGGACCGGCAGTTCTAGATGTTATTTCGATCACTGGAATGCCGGGTTCGGGTAAAACTACTTTGGCATACAAAGTATACAATGATAAATCAGTTTCTAGTCATTTCGACCTTCGTGCATGGTGTACAGTTGACCAAGAATATGACGAGAAGAAGTTGTTGCATAAAATTTTTAATCAAGTTAGTGACTTGGATTCAAAATTGAGTGAGAATATTGATGTTGCTGATATGCTACGGAAACAACTGTTTGGAAAGAGGTACCTAATTGTGATAGATGACGTGTGGGATACTACTGCATGGGATGATTTAACAAGACCTTTTCCTATAGTTGAGAAAGGAAGTAGAATCATTTTAACAACTCGAGAAATGGATGTGGCTTTACATGGGAAGCGCAACACTGATCCTCTTAACCTTCGATTGCTAAGAGCAGAAGAAAGTTGGGAATTATTTGAGAAAAGAGCATTTGGAAAAGAGAGTTGCCCTGATGAACTATTGAATGTTGGAAAAGAAATAGCCCAAAATTGTAAAGGGCTTCCTTTGGTGGCTGATCTGATTGCTGGAGTCGTAGCAAGGAAGGAAAAGAAAAAAACTGTGTGGCTTGAAGTTCGAAATAATATGAGTTCCTTTATTTTGAACAGTGAAGCGGAAGTGATGAAGGTTATAGAATTAAGTTATGACCATTTACCAAATCACCTGAAGCCTTGCTTTCTTTACCTTGCAAGGTTTCCAAAGGACAGTCCAATGATAATCTTTGCGTTGAAAGATTTTTGGCGTGCTGAAGGGCTTGTGGAACAGACAGAGACGAACAGTGTGGAAGAAGTGATGAAGGTTTATTTGGATAACTTAATTTCCAGTAGCTTGGTATTTCTTTTCAATGAGATAGGTGATCACCCGACTTGCCGACTTCATGATCTTGTGCATGACTTTTGTTTGATGAAAGCAAGAAAGGAAAAGTTGTTTGATCGGATAAGTTCAAGTGCTCCACCTTCTTCTTCAGATTTGATGCCACGTATAGTGACCATTGATTGTAACAGTGAGTTCTTTGTGCTTAACAATTTTGTCCTGTTTGGTTCAAATAAGATAAGGCATTCTGGTAAACTCCTGTATTCTTTAAGGTTAATTGGAGACAAGCTGGATGACCGTCTTTCTGATATATGTCACCTAAGACACTTGAGGCTTCTTAGAGTGTTGTACCTGGATCCCTCTTTTATCAAGGTGAAAGATTCTTTGCTGAATGAAATATGCATGTTGAATCATTTGAGGTTCTTATGCATTGGGACAGAAGTTAAATCTCTGCCTGCGTCTTTATCAAACCTCTGGAATCTAGAAACCCTTTTGGTGTCTAACATAGGATCAACCTTGGTACTATTACCGAGAATTTGGGATCTTGTGAAGTTGCGAGTGCTGTTCATGAGTGCATGTTCTTTCTTTGATTTGAATTCAGATGAACCAATACTGATAGCAGAGGAGACAAAGTTGGAGAACTTGAGACAGTTAGAGAATCTCAAGCTTTCCTATTCGAAAGACACAGAGGATATTTTCAAAAGGTTTCCCAATCTTCAAGGGCTTGCATTTCGTCTCAAGGAATCATGGGATTATTCAACTGAAGGATATTGGTTCCCGAAATTGGATTTCCTAACTGAACTAGAAGACCTCAGAATAGTTTTTGAAAGTTCAAACACAAATGACAGTGGGCCTTCTGTAGCAACAAATCAGCCATGGGATTTTCACTTCCCTGCGAGTTTGAAAAGTTTGTGGTTGGGTGTGTTTCCTCTGTCATCCAATTCGCTATCAATAATAGCGGGACTGCCCAACCTTGAAAATTTGACCCTTAAGAACACAATCATCCAGGGGGAAGAATGGAACGTGGAAGAGGAAGACACCTTTGAGAATCTCAAATTTTTGGAGTTGGATGAAGTGGCTCTTGCTAAGTGGGAGGTTGGAGAGGAATCCTTTCCCGTGCTTGAGAAATTAGTACTGTGGAGATGTCGGAAGCTTGAGGAGATTCCGCCTAGTTTTGGAGATATTTATTCATTAAAAATTATCAAAGTTGGATATAACCGTCAACTTCAAGATTCCGCTTTGATGATTAAGCAATATGTTGAAGATATGACGGGAGAAGACAAGCTTCAGGTCCATTGCCTGCTCAAGTCTTGAGCGCTCTTACCCTGGGAAAATATGTGAGTACAGATGAATTTATTACTTCCTCGGTTTTATTTTATGTGGCAGAGTTTGAAGAAGAAAGGGATACTTTTGAAATTTCTATTCTTAAACATGTGAAGTTTAAAAATAAATTGTTTCCAAATATTTGAGCTATCATTATTTTAAAGATAAAATGGATTAACTTTCATTTCTTTCTTATTTTTCCAGTGTAATTTTCTTTGCAGAGGGCATGTAAGGAATGCAGGATAGAATTCCCTTTGCCAGTACATCAGCTTTCGAAGCTAAAAATAAATCCTCAGACATCTATTGCATTCTCTCAGCTATTTCTTTTATTCTGTTGTGGTAAGTTGCATTGTTATTGTTATCGCACAACTTTTCTTCAATTTCTTCATTTTGTTCCCACCTGTCCTAGCCTATAGCTCTAAGATTTGTTCTTTCAAGTTGTTTCTTTAGTATACGCTCCTCTTCTTTGGCATGGGCTTGAATTATTTGCATATCATGTGTTACTCTTCAAGTCGGATACATCATGACTTTCTGCTATGATGAAAAAGAAGGAAGTGAAACAAAAGGTTGGCACCTCAGTAGTATATCAAAGTTATTCTATTATCTCAGTTTTTGTAAATCTTTCAAGATATACATTTGTAGTTGAGGGCTGCTATACAACATTTGTCCTCGTTTGCAGCAGTAAGTGTTATTTAAAATCCTCGTATGCCTAGTAATACGTCTTAATGTGAATGAATAAGATGCATCTTTGCACTCAAGCAATAATTCCATTCAGAAAAAAGAAGTTTAACACTACTGGTTGTTCAAGAGCCACTAGCTGAAAGAATTGATCCAAAGAAGATAAATGTGGACTAGTCATGTCTCCTATTGAATTCTTGATGCTGAATACATGCATATATAGAAATGTTATGGCTAATTCTTTAGTGCTTCTGATGCACAAATTTGACAATGTGGATTCATTTTTAGCATAATAGAAGATACACTTGAATAACACTGAGGTCTAAGCCAGTGTACGTTTAGAAACCAAAATATATGTGCGTTGTTCTGATTAATTCAGTCGTTTATAGTCTTCTGTGAGTCCCTACTTATGTTAGGTAACAAACACTCAACATTGCGATTATCATCCTTAATTAGAAAGAGTTTTTTGTTTCCGTGGGTTTTTCCAGTTGAAGGTAGCTTTAACTCATTCCGCTATTATGCTTTTATTGAATTGTGCTTTCAGCACCCATCCTCCCTGATGTGGCTCTTCTTGGAAGTGAGAACACTGCTGCCCAACTAAGGAAATAAGGAGAAGATTGAAAGGGTTATGAATTCCATTAAGTTCTCCCTACTTGATCGAATCAGCCAGGCGGAAATTGACACCAATGTTGAAATATGTCTATAAGTGTGTTTGATGGAAGTCTCAACTGAACTATTTGTGAATATTATGTAGTATTTGAGTAGATATGCATGTGTTGTTTTGTGTTTTTTTCCTTCTCATTTTCAACATTTTACTTGTATAAAAATTGACTAGATTAAAAAAAAGGTTGGAGATTTCTCTCTTGTTGTTTGAAGGATAAAGTTATTTGACAATGTGAGGTATATGAAATCGTCTTTTTAGGAATAGAGGGACTTAAACCCAGATGATTTTTAAAGGCGAGGGATTTTTCTCTTACTATAAATTTCATTGTTATCGATATTGACATGTAGAACATGACTTTATTGTCATTCTCAACTGATTAATAAGTTCTTCGAAAGATCTATCAAATTATGAAGTGAATGATTTTATGAATAAATATTCAATTCTTTTTTCAACATAGAATCGACTGACACCAATTTTTCTATCTTTTTTTAATAGAAAAAGAACATATATTCATGCATGAAATAAGTGTGTTGAATGCAAATCAAAAGTATATGTATATATATAAATTATAACAAGTTAAATATAAGAAACTCATGAAACTTTAATATTAATAACAAGAAAAGAATCTCTTTTTATTGTGGAACAAGAAGTATTGTCACTTGATTAAATAATATATATTATCAATTTAATTTTTTAAGTGCTCCAAATTAATTATTTGATTTATTCTATAATAAATCTCTCAATAGGAAATAGAAAATATCTTATTTCTATCTATATCCGCCTGCTCGAAACGTGGATAAATGCTTACCTGTTGTTTGTGAAAAAATATTTATTAAACAAAAATAGAAAGAAAAAAATAATATCACCCAATCAATCATATAACTTTTATCTTATCAAACTCACAAACAAACACTAAAATATACATATATATTCACATGTTCTACAAATAATATTTAATGTATTTCTTTTTTTTTTCTCTACAAACAATAATCCAACAAATTAATAATTACTATGACTAATAATAATTTTATATAAAAACCAAACTATTTTCATCCTCAAATTTCATATCCCCATCAAGGCAAGAATGAACCCCTCCATCTTGTAAACTTGATTCATCAAAATAATTCATGTCAAACAAGAACCCTAACTCATCCTCCTTGCCACATTTTGAGTGAATTATTTCATTTGCTAGAACTTTGTTTATCTCTTGTGACAATTGAAGATTATTGCTCGAGTTCTGACTTTGATGGATAGAATTATTCAAGAAACTAGGCGCGGTTAATGGGCGATATTCACCGCCACCATAGGACAATAACTTAGGCATGGTTGCTTCATGGTTGTCCATATTGAGAGATGTGATACTAGTACTCTCATTGTTAGTACTATTGATGTTTTCATCTTTAGTACCTTTGAAAAATACTCGACATAATACCCAATCTTCCTGTTCAAATATAATAACAACATATAGTCAAGTCTAACTTAATGATGTAATAAAATTATTGAACTGGTCGATTTAACTTCTATAAACTGACCGTTCAATAAAATTCTTTATAATATAAGTAACCATCCATAAAAAAAAAGTATGATTAGGTACCTGAATAAAATACACAAGTTAATTAATGGTTACTACAAGTAAAAAGAACTATGTTATCGGTGCGTATAAGTTAAATCCTTTAGAACTTAGTTGTAATTTTAAGTACCTATAATGCAGATATCTTTAAGTTCTATGCACTAGTGAAAAACATAGTTACACAATTAGATCACTTGTCAGATAATTATAAGTCAATTTATAAACTTCAAATTCTGAATCATCTATATTATACTTTCCTCGTCCCAATTTATGTAGTATTAATTTTGACTGAATATAGAGTTTAAAGAATAAGAAAAAAGTTTGTTATGTTTATCAAATTCTTTTCTTCATAATAAAGTGTTAAATAAAATCATATAAAAGATAAAATGGAGATGGTATCATTAAATAGTTATCAAATAAGAAAATATGATTCTTTTTTAAATAAATTAAAAAACAAAATAGTACGACATAAATTGGGACAAAGAAAGTATAACCAATCTTGCTAGACACCATCCATTATTTTCAAACTAGCTAGGAAGTTTCTAAGAAGTTTCTTATATCTTATAGACATATTTGTCACTTTGTCTTGAGACAAAAAAAATTTCAACATGTCACATAAGACACTTGACTTTTACTCTATTTCTATATGTAACTAAAAAGTCTCCTCATGCATGTTTCTTGGGTATCAATCCTAAAAGACCTTTATAGACTGTGTAGTGTGTATGTTGGACTATATGTTACTTAGTATCGTCAATCTATAAAACTTAAATTCAGAAAATAATGATGGAGTTTAAGTTTTATGCACAAAAATAAAATTATATACGATAAAGTAATCTCATGTAAATCTTTATATACGATAAGCATCAATTCACTCCTAGAAAATAATCAGAATTTAATTCTGATTTTTCTAGTAGTGATCATTGATAACTATGTAAACATAATAACTAACATGTTATCGCAGATTAAAATTTAACGACGATATAAGAGGATTAATTACGTACCTTAGGAGGTATATGAGGATTTTCGAGTCGAAATTCATGCATAATCCATCCTGTTTTAATGCCATGAGGAGCTCTATTCTTGTAAAAAACCAAAGTTTTTCTCATGCCAATGAGTGCACCGGTTTGAGGATCAAACACTGTTCTATCTTTGCCAGTAGCTTTCCAATATCCAGAAATTGTAGCCCTATTTGTTCGAAAACCAGTTGCGTATTTTCGATCTCGAAAACTAAAGAAATACCACTCGTTTGAGTTCAATTTTGCCACCTCTACATAAAGTGTATCGTAAATTTAGTTAAAAAGAAAAAATAAGGACAAGCAAGGGGGGAAAAGAATTTGTGACCCAATATTTATAACGATGGACTAGGTCGTTGCAATATGTGATGGTTTTGTGAAGGAATTCATCAATGTGGAGGACATGCATGCTTTTTCTGATAGGTTAAGCTTTTAGATAAGATGTGGTCATATAATTTAGGAAAGCTAGATATAATACATCCATATCATATATACTAATTCTATTTATACTTTCAAATAATTACGTATCTTACCATTAATTAAGAGTTTCCTATTGAATATTGAGGAAGATACATGTATTTTTGCTACCAGATGTACTAAAATAAGGAGAGAGGTGAGCGAGATGGGGAGGAAGGCGAGCAAGATAGCCATCTACCCCAGATACATAGGAGAGTGGCGAGCGATATTTGTTATGTATCTCATATACATGCGAATCCACTTGGATATAGTGCATCTAGAACAAATTACACATAATTTTGATCTCATGTATTCCGAGATACATGTATCTGAACGTATCCGGACGCACCAAAATTTGGTAAGATTCGTAATATTATAAACTAGCGTGTATCTAAGTAATTAGATCCTAAACTAATGAATTTGTGTAAGTTTCTCTATAATTTAACATGACATTAAAGAAGATAGATGTCCTAATTTCAAGTCTCGCCACTATCTATTATCAGAAAGAACTTTCAAGTACGTGCTTAAGTACTCATGAAAAAAGAATCAAGCATGTACATGTGTTGAAAACATAGTAAACAAAACTTTGTTATTTTTTACGATTTAAATTTTTAGATGACATGATCTCACGATTTACAAGATCTAGAGACAAGAATAAGTATAACTATGGATGACAAAGTAAATATTCAAGGCTAAACAATAGTACTAGGCTAGTTTCCTCTTTTACCTAAAGCTTCTGAAAAGTAAATGTGTAAAGTAAAACAATGGAATTTAGTTTTATTTTTTAAAAAAACAAAAAGGTTTTTAAATTATTTGTCATATTTTGACTTTTAAAATTAAAATTAAAGAGTTGTCAAAAAAATAAAAGATAAATTCTTTTTTAAAATTAAAATTAAAGAGTTGTCAAAAAAATAAAAGATAAATTCTTTTTTAAAACAAAATAAAAAAGAAAATAGAGTAAACAAATTAAAAAGAAGGGATTATATTTTTAAAGCATTCATCTCACGTATTGTTCTGCTCAAAGTCTCTGGTAAAAAGAATAAATTACATTTTATATCTCTTGAATTTTATTTTGGAAAAGAAAATAAAACATTATACTATTATACATTCATTAATATTCCTTATCAAACTATCGTTAGTGTAAAATATTTCGAAACAAAAATAATTCATAAAAAGAACATATAAAATATATGTGAGGTAAATATGAAAATCTTATAAGTAATATGATTGTATAAATATTACAAGTCAGTTACCTTTTTTTATTCGATTATCGATTAACACTTATTATACAAATTTACTTATAATTAATTTATAAATGACAAAATTATTGTATAAATATTACTGATTTATATTTTAAGTACTCTCACGTAGTTTTGAAAATGATTACACGCGGAGACACTCACATATATATATTTTTCATTAAAATAAATTAATCGAGATCTCGATACGAACAGAGACAGATAGAAAACAGATAACAAAAGTTAGCTGACATAAAAATTAAGAAAGCTTTAAGCAGAATATAATAAAAGCATCCTTTTCTTTAAAGTTAGTGTGTCCACTTAACTTAGGAAGGTTCCTTCAAATTAATTTCACTTTTAAGGAAAAAAATAATTATAATAAAAGAAGCAGAAAACAGGCAGAAAAAAGTGTGAAAATATAATAAAAATTTAAACAATTTTTAAATAAGTAGAGAAACGGATACAGAATCATAATTTTCACTGTCTAATAGAAAAAAAATTAGATAATAATTAAGAGTAATTAAAGAGAAAGAAGAAGAACCTTTCATATAATTGAAATAATTAATCGAATCAGTAAATTTGGAATAAAAAACATAAAATAGAAGAAGGATATTCATAATTAATGAGAACTTCTCATTTGTCTAAAAATGAAATAGAAAAACATTTATCATGAACAAGAAGATGAAGAATTAACATGAAGAAGATTAACCTCTCCTTATCTAATCAGTATAATTAGTCGGATCAATGAATTTTAAATTAAAAAAATGTAAAAGAAAAAGAATATACATAATTAAGGAGAGAGAAAAAACATTTGTCAAAAATAAGAACAACAACAGCAAAAATTAATATGAAGAAGAACCTCTCATCATCATGTAATAGAGATAATTAGTTGGATCAATAAATTTTGAATACATATATAACAAAAGAAAAAGAAATTACATGAAGAACATGTCAAAAAAATATATATTATAAGTCGAATCAATAAATTCTGAATACTAAAAAAAAGAACGTGAGGAAGAAGAAGAAGAATTATATAATCAAGGAGAACCTCTCTTTTGTATAAAAACGATTTAAAAAAACATTTGTCATGAACAAGAAGAATTGACATAAATTAAAGAAGAACCTATCATCATGTAATTAAGATAATTAATCGAATCAGTAAATTTCGAATACACAAATGACTAAAAGGAAAAAACCAAAAAGAGCAGAAGGAAGAAGAACATGTCATGAAATTTGACTTACTAGTCAAATTAATAAGTTCTTAATACACAAATGACTAACGGAAAAAAACAAAAAAAGAACATGATGGAGAAGAACATGTCATGAAATTTGAATTACTAGTCGGAACAGTAAATTTTGAATACACAAAAAAAACTAAAGGAAACAAATTAAAAAAAGCATGTTATGAAATTCGAATTACTAGTCGAATCAGTAAATTCTGAATACACAAATGAAAAAAAAAAAAGAACAAGAAGAAGAAGAACATGTCATGAAATTTGAATTACTAGTCGGAACAGTGAATTCTAAATACACAAATGACTAAAGGAAAAAAAATCGAAAAAGCATGTCATGAAATTCAGCTTACTAGTCGAATCAGTAAATTCTAAATACATAAATAACTAAAAGAAAAAAACCCAAAAAAAGAACATGTCATGAAATTTGAATTACTAGTCGAATCAGTAAATTCTGAAACACAAATAACTAAAAGAAAAAAAAAGAACATGAAGGAGAAGAACATGTCATGAAATTTCTGTTATTAGTCAGGTCAGTAAATTCTGAATACGCGTAAAAAGAAATATGAAGAAGAGACTAGAGAAATTTACCAGGAAGTTGCCATGGCTCACAAGTATGAAGATCAATTTCCACTAAAGTTCCTTTAATAACTTCTTGATTAGCAATTTTCTTGTAAAGATAATGGCTAATTAATTCTTCATCACTAGGATAGAATCTAAATCCTGGTGGCAAAGTTGATCCAATATCTCTTAAACCCATTTTTAATAGAAATAATTTTTGGTAATTAAGAAAAAATAAAAAGTAGATCTCTTTTTTTCTATTTGGGATTTGGAAAGAGAGAAAAGGAATATTTTTTTGTTGATATATAAAAATGGTGTGTATTTATAAAGTGGGAGAGGTTGAAAAGAACACTTTGCCACTTGGAATTAGTTACATAATTTAAGCAGCTTATGTTTGTGTAAAGTTAGTTATTGTATATTCTTGGAACTTTCATGATAAACCAAAGTCACAAGAAATCTACTTTTGTTGGCATAGTTTTATGAAAAGAAATAAGTTAATAGTGTTATATATTGACTGTGTAAATAGCTTTTTAATATAATAAAAATAATTAATTTAATTGGTGATAACAAATTAGTTACTATTTTTATCAAGTTATAGATTGATACTTATGTAATTAATTAATTACTTTGGTATTCTTTTTGGAATTTGATAAATTTAGATTTAGGTCGAAAAGTCTATGATGGGAGTAAACCGCTCTTTGTTGACATCGATTAGTTTTCAGGGTTCGAATCTGAAATTAATTAATGCTAATGTAATTAATGCAAATACTAAAGGTCGGAAAGATCATTTACTCATGTGTTGATTGCGAATTCACATGAACTCAATTATTTTAACTTAAATATTGGATTATGAATTCAACTATGTTAACTTAAAATTATTGAAGAATTCATAAATTTTAAATTTTTGATTATTCTATTTAGTCTGGATTATTTTATTTAGGAGAGAGAAATTTCCAAAAAAGGGGAAAATTGGTATACCAAAATTTCATTACCAATGATATGAGGTAAGTTAAGATAAAGATAATATTAGTAAAGATTCTCTTATTATATAAAAGAGACTTGAGGGTTGAAGCAGACACGTTTTTGTTGATGTGCCTGCTTCAGTAAGAATATTTTTTAAAATAGTTTTAAAAAGTCATTTTTTTGTATAATTTTTTTATTATATTTTAATTTAATCAGTGTATAATATTTTCAAAATCATGAGACTCACTTTAGCTATATTTTTTAGTTTTGAATTCATATTTTTAAGTTATACCTTTATTACTTTGAATGTCACTAATATTTTTGTAAATTTTGTAACTACTTTGAGTAAAAAATCAATGGTTGATGAAGAAAAATAGTTGAGCCAATAGCAAATGCAGAATCACATCGAAAGAATTCATATTTTTAAGTTATACCTTTATTTAACTGGTTGATCACCAAAAATAACTACCTCACTTCTTTATGATTGTGACATGATTGGTCCAAACATATTAATTAAGGTGCTGATAATTACAATGTTTAAGATATTAATCAAGAAGTGTTTTGATGATGGTTTTGTTTGATCACTTAAAAAAGTTTATAATAATTAGTTACATCTAGTCTTAGATTAGTTTACTAATAAAAGGATGCGGTGGAATATGATAGGATTCTTCACCCTTAATCAACAGTCTCGGAATTAACAGTCTCCAATTTGAGCTTTGAAATTTTCAATAAGAAGCGCTTCCTTATTAAGTGGAGTACTACACGACACAAACCTTAACTAGTTGAGCCAATAGCAAATGCAGAATTTCACCGAAAGAATTCTGTATCTACTATGTATATTTATTTTTGTAAAAAAAAATTAAACTCTATATACTCACCAAAAAAATATATATGCATGAATTCTTTTGTTGCAAGCTATATCATTCCTTTTCAAAGTGAATAGTGTGGTAATTATGTTAAACGTTGAAATTGTTGGTTTGAAAAGTTTTCAAGTCTTATCCCAATTATTTTAATGGTGTTTTCGAGTATTCCTTGATTGTTTCGTTCAAGAAGAGAAGTTTTCCTAATTTTGATTTTTCTAGAACATCTTTTTCTTGAATATGTATAAATATATTTGATTTTTCAAGAAAAATGACATATTTTTATATTTAAAAGTAATTAAATTTTACCTTTTTATACTACTTTAATGTCATATTTTTATAAGCACATCAATCATATCAAATTTAAAATCATAATTTTCAAAAAAAAATAATTAAATTTCATGTTGAGCTAAATTACATCGTATAAATGAAAACAAGAAAATAATTGAAAACGTTGATTGCTAAGCAAAGAGCAATAATTATGAAAACCAAAACAAAATGTCTAATATTTTGTCAAAACCTAATCATATCAATATGACAACAATATTTAAAATAATTTAATTCTAAATACTTAATAATATAAATATATTTTTATAGCCAACAAAAATTTTAAATTTTAATTTTTTAAATTTTATGTCGAAACAAATTTGTCACATAAATAGAAAGGGAAGGAGTGATTGAAAATTTTGTCAGCTAGGCAAAGACCAATAATTATGAAAAAATCATCAGGACAAAATAGTATTATTAATATTTTGTCATAACCTAATCATATGATATGACTATAATTAGTAGGAATATTATATGTATTAAAAAAAGAGTAGAACTTGAAATGGATATATAAGTCCTTGAATGATAATAATTAGAGCTTGTGTGATCGACTTGTAATGAAATGGTTGAAATTTTTTTATTAGAAATTTTGAATTTGAATTTCTAAAAATGAAAAAAATATGTTGGAAGCCTATCCCACAAGCAGGTTTTATAGTGTTTGAATTTGAATTTATTCAGCTACAATGTAAACACTAAACATCGAATGAAAAAAGAACAATAATAATTAGGGGACATTTGGTACAATGGTGGGCTATCCTTTAAGGTAAGGTTCAAATGACGAAAGGTGGGCGGTGTGGTTATCTAGGCACTTAAGGGGTCGTTTAGTAGAGTGTATAAAAATAATACTAAATAGAGTGTATTAGTATTGCTTGCATTAGTAATGCTTGTATTAGTTATGCTTGCATTAGTTATACGTAGAATATTTTTTATGCATTGTTTGGTTTGGTGTATTAAAAAAAATATGTATTATATAAAAATATTTATTTACAAAAGTATCCTCCATAATTATGGTTGAAAAGATGTAAAAGTACTATTGAGGGGTAATTGGGTCTTTAACCATGCTAATGCATGCATTAAATTCCTTTGCATTACTAATACCTAGAAATCCATAGTATTAGTAATACACTCCTCAATACACAATAGAGTGCATTAGTTATACATAGCATGAAAAAAGGTACCAAACAAGGTACTACTAATACACAAAGTTAATGCAAGCATTATTTTTGTTAATACACTCTACCAAACGACCCCTTAATTAGAGACGAGCAAGGGCGTAGTAATCGTCATCTTGTTGGCACACGTAACGGTTATTATCTCTACCACATTCTCTTTAATGTCCCTTGTTATTTCATGTTCTACCATTTTGAAGCAAATTTATTTTAAGATTAGCTAATACGCTAATTAAATCAAACATGGGATAAAATTTATTACAATTTTATTTCGAAATTATCATCTTTATTCCACGTATGACGATTATCACTTCTACCATATTCTTCTTAATGTCTCTTGTCATTCCATGTTCCACCATTTTAACGTAAATTTATTTTGAGAGTAACTAACACTCTAAATCAAACTTGAGATATAATTCATCTCAATTTTATTTTGAGATTATTATTTTTATCTCACATACGAAACGACTCTGGAAGCTTGAGTGAGACACAAGTTATTAGTGTAAAAGATTCTTTGAGCACTAAAAAGTCAAGATTGCCCTTGTGTCTGTTTCCCAAAAGCCACGTATTTGATGGGCTGTTATGGACTTTTACCTTATTTTTCGCCGTCATCTCAGAGAGCCCCTACCACCTTATGTGTCATTTGCAACTTTAAGCAATAGCCACGTTTATAAAATTGGCATTTTATGTCGAATAAGAAATGAATATCGAGTCTAACTCAATTTAAAAATTATCTTGAAAGATAAATTTAACTTAATTCCAAAGTTAGCTAATTTAGAAGGATTATTTTAAATCATATAACACTTGTTCTATTAATGTGAGACTCTAATATCACTCTCCTCGTACGCTAAGGATTGAACAATACTTGGAGTGTGGACAGTATAAAACAGAGGATCCAACATTGAAAATAATGAATTGAAATGGATCCAACTATGCTACTAGCTAGAATAAGGAAGAAAAATTGGAAACATAGCTGGAGATGAGTGCTAATCAATGATTAATTAAGACATCAAAAAACACCTTAACAATTACCAGTAATGCCCCTATCGACCTCAATCTTGTTTTCTTGGAGTATTGATATTGAGGAATGTGATGTGATGAATTTATAGTTTTAATCATAGATTTTAATTTTAATTTTAATTCCTATAATTAGTAGGAATTTTGTTGAACTGTCATTTGTATTTAAGAAAAAAAGTCTCAACCTTAAAGAACACCAAAAAATTAATATTTTTTCTTGAAATTTAAATTACACAATTCGATTCGAATTATACAACTCAAACTTAATAATTAAGGACAGACAAATTGAAAATTCAAACTTTAAGACATTGAAGTTCGAATCTGAAGACGAAAATTTCAAGAATATATACATCTTTTTTATCATAAATCGTAAATAAACTATATCAAATCAGCTATATATTATTATTGTTATTGTTACATCTATCTTATTTTTTTTCTTTTCTAAGGTCTGAAATTGGAACTACGGTAATTGAACTTTAGGAAACATGTAAATTATTTTAGATAATTTACAAATAATGAATATTATATTTTAATATACTAAATATATTTAATTATGCCTTTGATTTCGAGGCATTGTCTCTAAAGTTGGATACAAATAAAATGATGTTGCACAAAAGATAGATTATAGAATCTAGATGATAAATTGCGTTACAATTTTGTGTCACATGTGTTGAATTTGTATTGTATGATAATATCAAGGGATTTAATATTATGGTATCTATTTCATTTGAAAAAAAATTATATATGACGATTGTTATATGTTATAGTCAGATATTTTTATAATTGTATTTTATTATAATATTAAGTTTTTTTAAAATCGATTTTTATGTAATGTCATATTAGTTTTATATAATAACATTTTGCTATAGCAATAAAAAATATCAGAACAAATAATATTTTTATAAAAAAAAATATGATTGTATTTTGCAACATCTTATATAAAAAATAGGCGCATATATTGCAAATTGATTCATTCAAATAATTAGTTTGATGCTTTCATAAAATTGTGATGGAACATACCACCTAAATCTATCTATAATTTTTCTACAAAATCATTAAGCAACAATTATTCATTTGAAAAGTCCTAAGATGGACTTATTGAAAAAAAAAAGTCGTTCTTGTCATTTAATTTGTTTATGTTTAGGTGTAAAATTTAATTTTTGAGTTCGATTTTGATGATTAACGAAATAATAAATTGATAACGTGTGAGTTAATTATATATGTAATGACTAAATAGCTGCCTAAAGAAAAGAGAATTGTGTACACAACTTTATGCTTCCTTTATTTAAGGTTAGGAAATACATTTATGTGCTTATTGACTAACTATTGCTACTTAGAACAACAAAAGTGAAGCATACAAAGATGTCGGCCTTTTTGTTTCGTGAAAGTCCCCGACAGAGAAAAATCTTGTATAATGGCATGCTTTGCATACTATCTTAGAAGTGTAAGTGTTACAACTGAATAATCATTAACATTGAAGGGGCTAGTAAACCTAATATAATTACCTGAAAAATAAAATAGTAATAATAAAATACAGTATAATCGATTAAATAGAACATCTAATGTGTAATATCTTTATATGTTATCAACGTATATAATTTAAATCCTGAAGTAATTGTGGTAAATCTCTATATTATGAAGAATACCAAGTTATAACTTTAGACATTCTACCTCTAGGCGCTAATATTCCCCACTATTAAAAACAGAGGTTTTTCTCATCATGGTTAATGAGAAATTTGTGTTTTTATCACCATCCAAAAATGAGTGTGATAACACTCATCTTATCCCATCAAAACAAGTCAGCCTAAAACCTAAAACATAACGATAAAATGCAGAAAAAAAAGAAATATCAATAACATAAATGCGGATAACTTACTCAAGCTCAATAATACCCTCAAAATCTAGTTGTCATGTATACAAACCTCTAATGTATTACAACTGATTGAAAGAAAATACAAGTTTCAATGTCATTGTTTCTAGAGTAGAACAAGAACATAACAAAGGAGCAAGAGGGTCCACTGAGATGACAAGCAACTACCTCTCAAGTCTCCACAGAAAAGCCTTAGACGAAGTATAGGAGAAAGATAATCACGAAGATTCAACCTCAAAACCTACACAAGTGTAGAAGAAATGAGTGAGTACCAAACAACATGGTACTCAGCAAGCAAACCACTAAACACCATGTAAAGTAGTATAGAATATGAGTACTCCTAACACCCCAACTGAAGCTGCACAAACTACAACGTGCACAGAGATCAACTCAACCTAACAGTTCACAATTTATATAGCAAGTACCACAATAACAACACTTCAACGAATATAGGTCATCAACACAAAATACTGAATCCATCAATCACAAGTTTCACAACAACATTCACAATTTCACAGCTAAAAATGATATGTAATGCAATGAAATGCCATGAAAAGTGATGCATGTTTGCCTTATGATACACATCCGTTGAGACACAAATCGAAACTCATGGGAAAGTTATCAGTCCATGCATCTGTCATGGAGCGCGTGACCCAACCCCTCAATAGAACCTTCCACGAAGCGTATGGCCCGACCCTTCAATATAGAACATGCCACGGAGTGTGTAGTACGACCCCTCAATATAAAACATGCCAGAATCATTTTCCATCGGCATTCTCATCTCAATAGATCTCATCACAGTATTTTGGAACCAATGCAAATAGGCATGTTCACACAATTCATGAGAATATGATGTACTCCATATCAACACACAATCCATATCAACATAGTCATGTTACAACACCAATAACAAATCAATACACCAACTCAAGTCATCCACACATATCTCACGTCAATATATCAACAAGTTGCTTTTGTTTTATTACCTCTTTATCATAATATAAGTCATAAAATATGAGCAAGTTAAATCTCATATCTGAATCACATTACTCCCTACCACACACAATAAGGAAATACAAGATTTCATAAACTTAACAAAGGTTAAGAAATTCACTTGTCTCAATCAATCAAACAATCACCCCGGAACTTGAGCAACCCCTTTCTTTGAGTCTCCAAATCAATGCAATCTAATCAAATAAGTAATCACAATAAGATTTTGAAACTAACAACACTCATATCAAGCATTTTGAAAAATGAGGTCAAATCGATTCTAAAATTCGATTTCGAAAACGAAGGGTTAATCTGAAAATTAATATGAAAATGTGTTACCCAAAGAATTTGAAAATCAATGGTGAAAATCATTTCGAAAACGAAGTTGAACTCAACCCAAACTCATCATTTTTCATAAAGAGGTGTGTTCTTGAAAAATCTCTCAATTTGTAATTCAAAAACAAGATTTAAAGATTTAAATTCATAATAGATAATGGAGAAATGAAGACTTAGGATCAAAAGTAGTTACCCAAATGTTTTGTCTTGAAAATCACTTAGAAATTGACTTAGACCGAGGTTCTAGGGTTCAAAAATAGAGAAAACATAAAGAAATCTCGACATTTTGAAAATATACACTACTAGGGGTCCTGCGAATGCGAACTGGGGTTCTCGCGAACACGAACGCGAACTCAGGTTCGCAAACCTGACGATCGCGAACGCGACCCCTGATTGCGAATGCGACCCCGGATAAGTTCACCCTTCGCGAACGCGGTGGGTCTACCGCAAACGTGAAGGTCGCAAATGCAGTAAAACCTTCGCAAACGCAAGGGCCGTAAAATTCGACCCCTCTCGAACCGATCAAATCTTTGCGAACGCGAGGCACAGCACCAGACACCAGAAATCAGTAAAATCAGCCCACACACAAGTCTCCGAATGAACTCTCGGGATTCGTTTGAACCCCGTACACACAAACCAAATATGCTACCTAACAAAACTCGACATTTCGGACACAATGGAACCATCGAAATATGAATCTAAGCTCTTCTTGACCCAAAATTCGCGAAAGTTGCAACAAATTAACTTAATGCTTAAAAAAACCAAACTGACCTCGGGACCTCCGAAAAATCAACCAAGATCTCTCCTATACCTAAAATCATCCTCTGAATCTAATGAAACAGTCGGAAATTCGATCCGAGCATCCGGACTCCGAACGTTGACCAAAGTCAATCCAAAGACTAAAATCACATCAACCTTCAACTTAAGGCCTCAAATCTACAAAAAAAAAACTCCGAATCTGAAAACGACGACTCTCCTAGATCAAATTCCACATTGCGGTGCTGATAAAATTATCAAAATTTCATTCTGAGACTCGAAACTCTTATTGTTACCAAAAATCACTTTTAAACAATTTAAGCCTTTAAAAACTCAAAACTTCCAAAAGATATAATCTTTTACTCAAATTTCAAAACCAACTTCCCACACTGATCATAAATGACTCGGGGCAACTATCGAAAGGGATAAAACGGTAATTTTTACAAAAATTTCTAAAAATGACCTTTCGGGTCATTACAGTTATAACTCACTCATTTTTCATTGAACCATCTCATTGAGAAAATGCATGGTGAAAAATAAATTTACACTAAAATAATTGAAAGCTTCCGAATTTTCTGTGTGAAAATATTACTATATATTTGTTCTTTTCTCACTCATTCAATCGTAATATTTATGGGTATTGCCACCGAATATTTTTCAGTGAGAAATGTCAATGAGAAAATAGTAATTTTTTAGTAGTACGTGTCTTCCCCCAACCCACCCACCACAAATACCCCACACAATATACTACTTTTCCTTTTGTTGTCTTTATGTGTTTGTTTTTCTCTTGTACGTTGCATGGCAATTAATTGTAACGTACAACCTACTAATCATTTTTTTATATAAATATATCCCACATGCATGTTGTTAAACAAAACGCAATTATTAGATTCTTTGATTAATCTAATCCCACTTTACTTAATTATATTATGTTCTATAAAATCTTATATTATACACGTATCTTCTTATTCAAGACAACCTAATCACAGAATTGATTAGACATAATGTATAGGCTAATTAATTAAGCTTCTGAACTTATGTACAAGTGTTCGATTTACATACAAGTTATGCAGAAATTATAATGTAGAAATCGACTCCTTATACCGTGATTAATAATGAAGAGATTATTATGTGGTGATTAGTCGCCATATTGCTACACGTATTATTATTTCACAATCTAACTCTCATAAAATAGTATGCAAAATTTTGAATAACTCTCACAAAATACTGTCAATCACACATTACATTATTAGTTATGCAGAGATTATTTTTTCTTATGCAATCAACCATACCAAACATTGGATTATCTCATGTGAGATTTTATGTAGAGATTAATTGTTCTAGTACCATATTGATCAACCAATCGTAATGTTTAAACTAATCCAATGAATATATTACATGTGTATTTTTACATGATTGTTGGTTATCACTTAAAATGAACACTTATAATTATTTTCTCGCCTTAGTTTTATCATTTTACTTGTAATTATTGTGTTACTTCTACAATTAAGACTAAATGTCTTGATATATTCAAAATTCAAAATATGAAAATACTTTAATATATATTGGTGTATTAATTTCAAAATTAAAGTATGTATTTCTTTGATTTTGTTTTAGTGTCTATCTAAACATCGATATTTTAAATAAAGTGTTAAATAACTTGACATTATTTCTTTACATGATCATCACTATATATAAACGAATAAAAATCCATGCAAAATCAGGTTTTGTGTCTAAGGTTATTAATTGATTAATTAATTAGTCGATAAGAATGTAATGATGTAACATGCACAAATAAATAATTTAATTATATGAGTGAATGACGTATAGATTATTCTCCCCCATTACATTCGATTACCACAATTTTGATTATCTTAAAATCCTAACCAATTGGAAGTAATTAATAAAACCAATGATAGTGAATTTTGGGAGGAATAATAAAACCTTAATACTCATGATGATAAAAAATTATGGTTTCCTTTGTCGTTCTTCGTTAAAGGTCTCGGATCTGAATTTTTAAGAAGAAAAAAATATTATGTTGAAAACGCTGTCCATAAAAATGAATTATACATATGCACGTATCTGACACTAATACAAATACCGAAATAAATAAATAAAAACGTTTTCCTTGTTGGTGAATTGAGTGAGGACTTCATATTCTTATCCTATCTTCTTGCAAACAAAACAACAACCAATAATTTATGGACCATTATATATATTTCCCTATGTGTCTATATTTTCATCACTTTGTTCACTTCCATAAGCTATGGGCAATTCTATATACATGGAGACATTCATGGGATATATGTGTAGGGACCTTTACACAACTTCATTATCAAACAACAAGCCCCCCCCTCCACTCCACCCCACCCTACATCTAGAAGGTCGAATTTGAAATTTATAAATTTTGAATTTGTATAAATCGCTAACTTGTTTTAGTTACTATCCAAATAAATAATTAAAATTGTATACATGATTAATGAATTTTAAAATATATGGACCTTTTATGGTATATTCTGACTTCACCTCTCTCTACAACGGACGAAGCTAAAGGTAGCAAGTTACTTAAAAAATAGTTTGGAGGACGACACCGTAAAAAATATATTTGTATCATCTTTCATTGAGAATTTATAAGAGTTGGTGTGGCTGACCGTGAGTTTTTTTCTCCTTCACGTAAAATTTTGTGTTATTTATTTTTTTAGTTAATATATTACTTTCATTAATTGTTATCTCAAAATAATCTAAACAAAACTATTGAATTTGTCTGGACTTATAGATAACTAATATTGCAGTTTTGCCCCCTCTTTTTAATTATTTTTTTACTATTTTTTTATTTTCTAACTAGGATAAAAATTGATGATTAATAAATACGAAGAAGGAGAAGGAAAAATGAAACGAGACTAATTATTAAATCACATGCTTTTAATTTACTGCTTGTGCATGCTTTTCATCAATTCTTTTGAGTTTCGATCTTATAAGATCATTGGCAAAAATTGTCACGATCTATGTTCATGACATATATTATTTGTTTTAGGTTTAGGATTGTAAGAATTTATTATTTCGAATTACATCACATCAAACCTCAAAAGTGCTTGTACCACATGTGAATTTGAGTTATATATAGCTTATAAAACTCTTTGTGTCCCTCTCTCATTTCTATGTCGAATTTGTCTAATATGTGAGCAATTTATTTTTAAAAGTTTATCAGCCTAACACTAGAAATGTGCTAGTTTTGCTTGGCCCACCCTCATCAGCCTGTTCTTTGTCAAGGGCGTCTCATACACCCCACCCCCCTAGGGACTCTGATAAGTGTCTTTGTCAAGGACCACATCACACTGAGGGAGTAGATGGTTTGATACCATATCTGACACGATCCAAGTTCATGACACATACTGTTCACTTTAGATTTAGGGTCACACAAATTTGTCTTTTGGACTATGCCATATCGAGCCTCAAAAGAGTGTATATATATCATGTGAACTAATTGAGTTATGTCTTATAAAGCTCTTTACTTTTCTCTTTCATTTTGATAAAGAATTCGCCTAAAATATCACATGCACCTCATCTTCAAAAATTTGTCAGCCTAGAAGTCTATCAATCTTAATTAATCCACCCTTGTTAAAGACCACAAAAACTTATGATTTACAATATGAACTACTAGATTTTTTCAGGAATTTAAATCTAGTACTCCCTCCGTTCATTTTTACTTATCACTATTTGACTTGTCACACCCATTGAAAAAATAATTATTGATATATTATTTTACCAAACTATTAAATGATGTTTAGTATTAGTCTTGGAAAATGATTTTGAGAATAAGTATTTAATGTTGGGGTAAAACATGGAAAAAATAATTGTCTTTTTTTTTATATGTCAAAAGTGACAAGTAAAAATGAAAAAAATTATTTTAGAAATAAGTGACAAGTAAAAAAAGAACGGAGGGAGTACTTTCTTGGTTTTTGTGTGGAATATCTTGAATTTACTATTATTTATTTATTTATTTATCTTTTATGGAAATTTAATTTCTTTAACTATGTGCTAAATTTCTTGTTTGAATTCTAACATATATAAAACTTATCCATTAGTATCTTGACACAAGTCTTCAAAAGGGCTATTTCTTTTGGTCCCATCAAATTGTCATTTCCTAAGCTCATTTCTTTTATTTATTTATTTATTAAATATTTATTACTGAAACGTAATTATCAAAAGATTCGATTTAATAGTTGATTTCAACGTGTCTAATCACTTTGTCTCTCTTTTGGGTAATCATTTTTTAAAAAAAAATTATCCCCTAGCAATTAACAGAATTAACTGCTGCCTGTCTCCCATTTGGCCTCACAAATTATCATATATATATATTGTCTTAATTCTCTTTATAACAATTATTTTTTATAAAATATTTTATTATAACGATAAGTTTTATTTGAAATCGATTATTTAGATTGTTGTATTAAAATTATGTCTCTATAATTACCCTTTATAATAACATTTGTTATGGTTAAGTTAAAAAAAAATTAATTAATTTTTTATATTATGTTAAATAATATATTTTTATAATAATATTTTATTATTTATATATAATAGTAAAATAAAAAAATATCTAGACAGACGATGTTGTGTATATGTTAAATTAGCGTTAAAACTTACTTCTTGATTGTATTGTATTTGTCATCCTTCAAATTGTCACGACCCTAACCCGTCATGAGTGACACCCATACTAACCTTTCGGTGGGAGAACTAACTAACAATCCAAGCTTAACTCAACAATCAATTAAAAACTAAGTCATTGTATAAAACATTAAGAAAAATAGTCTTTAATATAAACAATTAAAAAAAATTGAGTTCCTATAAACTCAAATTTAACAAGAAAGTGCAGAAATAAACTCCCTAGAACTTAAAAGTCATAGTACCAAAACATCTACAGTATAGAATAAGGGATGCAACCCCAGAACAAGAATGAAGTACATAAGTTTAAAATGTCTGAATTCGAGTAATGGACTAAGAAGATGGAGAAGAATTCATAGCAACCCCGAAAAAATGGCCCACCCTTGGATTCAGATATCGGTGGTCTCATAGTTGAAGTCGCGAAGCAGCCGTCTGAAAATGCTATGTACTCGACAAAGAGAGAGCATGCACAGTATCGGCACACAACAATAGTGTACTGATAGAATAATCGATCAGTTCCAATATAAATCAACGAAAACGTGCCTACTTCAGCTTCCAAACTCCCTCTTATATAATAAGAAACTAATTAAATTTCAACCACCTTTAGGTGATATTTCTAAAATAATTAAGAATAAAAGAATGTTAAACAAATACTTCTTTGTCTCAAATTAGTTATCATGTTTTATTTTTCGAAGGTCAATTTAACTAATCTTTGAAACTAAATTTCATTAAATCAATTTAATATTTTATAATTTAAATTTAAATATTTAACAACTATGAAAAAAGTACTTTAACTTGGTCATTTTTTGCATGTCAATACAATTAAAATTAAAATATTTTAAAATATTGATCAAGTACATATAATCTGACTCTCGAAAAGTGAAACATGAATACCAAATAGAAACGAGGGGGTATAATTCATTTATCCTATGATTTTCTATTTGGTGCGCGGTACTTCCATTAGAGCTTGAATAATTCAAATTAGCACATTGCAGAGCACATTTATGAGAATGACACTCTCAACAGAATTTTTTTCTATTTACAAAGCTCGATTTCAAAACTTTTAATTAATGTCTGTGTGAATATAATTACTTGTGCAATATTTCTAGGATTTAGGGGCCAGAGGGACAGCTTGATTTCAAGAAAAAGGGGAGAAAAAAAAGGTTTGTACTGCATACTTTTTGACAAAAATGTATAAAGGAAAAGTTGCTTGTTTTTTTCTTTAACAACTTTTCCAAAATTATGATATTGTACTAATGAAGATTGTTTCCTACATACTTTTTTCATGAAGAAGCTTTGTTATTATCAATTAATTTGTTCTTTAGTTGTTCAAAAATCTCTTAGGCATGTCCCACTTATGTAGTACATATTTTAAGATGATAAGATATATATATAACCAATCAAATTATGACAGATTAAATGAATGAGTAGAATTAATATTATATAAACTACAAATGTAAAGAATTTTGGTAAAATTACCTCATTAGATATACATCCATATCAATTATCATATATGTTAATTTTACCTATACTTTTAAATAATTACGTAGCTTACCACTAATTAAGAGTTTTCTAATATATACTGAGGAAGATACAGCTAGATACATATATTTTTTTATATCAGATACAATAAAATAGGATGAAACGGGAGCGAGATAGGGAGGGAGATAGTCATGTATCTCAGATACATGTGAATCGCACTAGATATACACTAGATATATATATATATATATATATATATATATATATATATATATATATATATGGTATGATTCACATGTATCTGAAATACTATATACATAGGAGAGTGGTGAGCAAGATGAGAGGGAGGCGAGGAAGATTTGTCTATGTATCCCAGATACATGTGAATTCACTTGAAACAGTGCATCTAGAATAAATTATACCTAGTTTTAACCCATGTATCTCGTGATACATATATCGTGATACTTCATCTTCTAATCTAAATAACCATATAATCAGATTTACAACAAATAACCATAGATATTTTTGCAAGCTATGTCCCATGAATTCTTTAAAATATTATCGTATTTGCATTGGATCTTTTCAAAATATACTATTTTTAAGAAATTCAACACATATAGTAATATAAATGTTTATGTTAATCTTTCTAGGTAAATAATTAGATTTAAAAAATTATAAAAAATATGTTATAGAAAATATGGATCAATCATCTCAACTCACAACCACATCAAATTGGGTTGGACTAGCCATTTTAAGGCTTGTCATCATGATGAGCCGATCCAATCTCGCCTGTCAAATTTCAAAGCTTATACGAGCTACGTTCGAACAGACTAGACCGATCCATATTGACAGCTCTAACAACCAGCAACAATGTGTGTTTGATAAACTCAAATGATATGGCAAAGGGGTAGAAGTATACGTTAGTGTTGCAATTTTTTTCAAAAGACAAGATCAGGATGAGGATGGACACACATAGATTGGTGACGATGACGACATATACTTTTTCTCTCTTACATATTCGTAATGATTTTTAAAAATAGTTATCTGAAATTATTTGTTATTTTAAAAGTTTAAAATAAATTTAATATTTTTATATTTTATATTTTTTAGTAATAATTGTTCTTGAACTTGAAGACTACAAACACTTTAATAGAGTAAATATTTCAGGCATAATACATAAGCATACGCTCAAATTTAGCCTCAACAAGTAAATAAACACTCAAACTTTTTAAGTGCACATCTAAACATCTCAACTTGATTTCAACTGCAACTAAACACTCTAATTTGTCCCACTGTGTCTCGTGGACTTTCGATGCTCACATGAAACATAAATTTTGAAATGTCTAGATGATCATTTTGAAACTTGAAGTGTTCAACTGACACAGTGAAGACTAGTTCAGGTGTCTATATGTGCATACTCAAAGTTTGAGTGTTTACTTGACACCTAAGTTCAAGCTTGAGTACTCATTTATGTATTATTATGTCTAAATGAGGGTAAAACAGTCAAAAACTCCTCCTATTTAATACCTTTTTTTATCCGTATTTATGTTGCATAATTCAAATTTTACCAATCGAATAGTTTAAGTTTGACTGTGAATTATTAGATATTAGATCTTTAAATTTTTTGAAATAAAATCACATATTTAAAAATTACTTTTAAAAAGTATTATAAGTTATAATAATTGACAATTCAAAATATTTGAAAGATATATAAAAAAAAAATAAAGGTTAAAAATAAATTTATTTGAATCATAAAATTTAAAGTATATCACGTAAATTAAAACCAAGAAGAAGAAGGGGGAGGGGGATTTCTTAAGAAGCGTGTAAAAGAAAAACACATCCCGGGAAAAAGTATATATAGAGTTGTAGGAGCAACAGCTGTCCTAGTACTGTTTGATTAATCATATGTATGACAATAATAGAATATTCTTTACTCAAAGTCACAAAAACTATAACATGCGTGTGTCCCAAGTTATTAACTTCCACAATTATAAACTATTCTAATTTTCTAATTGAAGCCTATAAATGTTAGTCGTGTAGAATGTTGCCACCACAAACTATTGCAAAACACTGTTCATTAATGATTTGAAACGTAAGTCACCATCAAAAATCGTGGTGGGATGGATGAAATATGATTACTCGAGGTTACATCAGTTCGAGTTTAGGAATATAAAATCCCTAGTGTATATCGTGTGTGTATGTGGGGATGGGGGTAGTAGGCTGAATGAATAGCTGTTGAATATTTTGTAATATATAGAGTCTTAAATTGAGCTGACACATTTGTTCATTAAATAACATAACTATTATGAAAAGTCATTTGTTCATGAAAGAACATGACTATTATGAAAAGTAATCTCTTAAATTCTATAAATATAAGGATTCTCTAGATGTAGCAAAAGAAAAATCTACAGGTATATACTAGTGCTTTGTTGTATCCCGAAGGAAATTGCTTATATTTTTCCATAATTATATAGAAAAAAATTAAAACTGTGATAATATATGCTGAAATTAGAACGATTTGGAAGAAATTAGCATGTTGTTATGCAAAATGATTGTAATTAATGTTAATGTTATCGAGATCACGAGTTCAAGCTTTAGACATATAAAAATATGTATGAAATCCTTAAATCGAGATCACAGATTTAAGCTTTAGTAACATAAAAATATGTAGTATATTATATGTGTATGCGGGGGTGAGATGTTTAGTCGGCCTAATGAATAGCGGACACTCATATAATTACATTTAAAAAAATTGAAAATATGTTGACAGATATACGATAAATGAACAATGCGAAAGAGATTAGCATGTTATTAAGTAAAATGACTATAACTAGTGTTAATGATTAACAATGTCACTATCAATTAATGAGTATGGTAGGACAAATAGGATTCGAGACGTCGTTAATGATATATCCTAAATTTAGAACGATACAAAAAAGATTAGCACATCATTACGCAAAATAAAGAGGACTAATGTTTAATCATGTGAAACAAATTTTTTTTCTAGTTTGAGCTATACATGACCTCTAAAGTCAAACACAGGGAAAAACAATTAATGGGTGGTCTGGTATAAGATATAAAGATAATAATTACGGGATAAAATATAAAATTACTTATTGTTGTTTTACTTTCTAAAACTTAATCCAAAATAATTGTTATTTTTAGCCTCTAAAAGTTAGTTCAAAAATTTGATGTTTCACAAAATAAGATGGTATTTAATTATTTTTTTCAAATTTGTGGTCTTGGGGATTTGATCTTTAAGAATGAAAAATATATTCATATGAAGTGAATCTGAATTAATCAAATCAATGAACACGGATATCTGACAATTATATAAAAAGATAAAAGATTTGTAATGTCATTTGAACAGACATCTAACAAAACTAGAACGATACGAAAAAAATTAGTATGTCATTACGTAAAATAATAGAGAATTAATGTTTTAATCATTTAAAACAATTGTGTAAACACTATCAATGATTTGAATTGTCACCATCAAGGGAATGGTATGACAGATAGTTGAACTTTTTCCATTCTTAATTAAAAATTTCGATTTAAAAAATATTGTATAGATCATTCACTATTTTAATCAATCATATCCAACAGGAATTTAAATTTGAATTAATATGATCAATGAAAAGTGAACACCAAAGTACTCAGACAACAATGCTCAACAAAACCTTCTAGTATTTCCTCAAAACAGTCACCCCACAGATGCAAAGATTTGAACTCTTCTTCACCAGTAAAGACAAAGTATTCAAACAACAATGCTCTACAAAACCTACAATTTCCTCAAACCCTCAATTACAAGCAAATACAGTTATTAACCCCAGATGCAAAGATTATAACTTTCCTCAACCCCTCAATTACAAACAAGCATAGTTAACCCCAGATGCACAGATTAAGACTTCTTTTCACCATTAACGACTAAAGTACTCAGACAACGATGCTCTACAAATCATACCATCTCCCCAGCCCCTCAATTAAATACAGTAAACCCCAGATGCAAAGACTAAAACTTTCCTCAACCCCTCAGTTTCAAACAAGTACAGCTAACCCCAGATGCAAAGAGTAAAGACTTCTTTCACCATTACACAGAAAAGGGTAATCTACAAAGAAAAACACAGCTAAAAAATGCTAGATAAACCTGCAGTTAGCAGCAATGGCAGCAAGTTCATCAGTAGTAAATCCTTCACGAGACTGAAAAACCAAGACTTCGAAATTCTTAAATGACTTCAAGATCAGCTCCAATGACTCATGACAAAAAAACCATTCTCTTAAGTCTAATTTCCTCAACCCCTCAATTACAAACAAATACTAAACCCCAGATGCAAAGATTAAAACTTTCATCAGCCCCTCAATTACAAACAAGTACAGTTAACCCCAGATGCAGAGATTAAGACTTTTTCCACCAATAAGGACTAAAGTACTCGGACAAAAATGTTCTACAAAACATGCCATTTCCTCAACCCCGCAATTACAAACAAGTACAGTTAACCCCAGATGCAAAGATTAAGACTTCTTTTCACTATTAACGACTAAAGTACTCAGACAACGATGCTCTACAAATCATACCATCTCCCCAGCCCCTCAATTACAAACAAATACAGTAAACCCCAGATGCAAAGACTAAAACTTTCCTCAACCCCTCAGTTACAAACAAGAACAGCTAACCCCAGATGCAAAGAGTAAAGACTTCTTTTCACCATTAATAAATAAAGTACTCAGACAACAATACTCTACAAAACATACCATTTCTTCAACCCCTCAATTCCAAACAAATACAGTTAACCCCAGATGCAAAGATTAAAAGTTTCCTCAACCCCTCAGTTACAAACAAGTATAGTTAACCCCAGAAGCAAAGGTTAAGACCTCTTTTCACCATTAACGACTAAAGTACTCAGACAACAATGCTCTACAAAAAACATACCATTTCCTCAACCCCTCAATTACAAACAAATACAGTTAACACCCAGATGCAAAGATTAAGACTTTCCTTAGCCCTGAGTTACAGACAAGTATAATAAACCCCAGATGCAAAGATAAGACTTTTTTCACCATTAACGAATAAAGTACTCAGACAACAATACTCTACAAAACATACCATTTCCTCAACCCCTCAATTCAAAACAAATACAGTTAACCCCAGATGCGAGGATTAAGACTTTCCTCAGCCCCTGAGTTACAAACAAGTACAATAAACCCCAGATGCAAAGATTAAGACTTTTTTCACCATTACTCAAAAAAACACAGCTAAAATATGCTAGATAAACTTGCAGTTAGCAGCAATGGCAGCAAGTCCATCAGTGGTAAATCCTTCACAAGACTGTAAAACCAAAACTCTGAAATTCATAAACGACTTAGAAATCAGCTCCAATGACTCATCACAAACAACCATTCTCTTAAGCCTAATTTCTTCAAGAAATGGATAAGCTTTCGCCAATGAAACAGCCCATGGGTAGAAATATGCACCCCAACTTTCAGGTACAAGATCGAAATCAGCAAAATGTGGCTTCCCTTTAATCGTTACAGATCTGACATCTGGGAAACGTCTAATCAAAATTGAAGGGCTAACATCATAACAGTTCCTAATGAACACACTTTTCCTACAACGCCTCTCAGTTTCATACCAATATTTACAAACCAAGGATATTGAGTTCCTGTCCTTGTCTGAAGTTATGTTGGAGAAGATGCGTTCAAGAACTTCTGAGGGAAATAAGTCCTCCATTACTGTACGGAAATGGGGTGCTAAAGTTGACAATTTTTTCAAGAATTTCAAGAATCTTTAAATCTTGAGTAATGAAAGTTCAGATCTGTGGAGACTAGAGAGGGAGTGTGTGGGAGCTGAAGAAGAGGAGATGGGGTGGGTGGGTTGAATGGGGGTAGGTGGGTTTGAAGACTTGTGAGGGGCGAGGGGGGTGGGTTCTACTGCAGAGAAGATAAGGTTATCCTCTGCTGTGATGTTGGAAAGCAGTGTTCCGAGGTGTGGGGTAAGAAGGGGATAGGGTGAGGTTAAACTTTAACCATAGGTTTAGATGAGTGAAGGAAGAGGGTGGGACAGGAACGGATTCAGAATTTAAATTTCATGCATTTTTATGACAAATATTTATTAATATTAATTACAACAACAATAGCAACATACTCATTTTGTAATCTTATAAATGACATATTTGATATAAATGTTATTTTTGATAGCCCTCATCTTAAAAAAAATCATATTATCAAAAAAGATAAATAGAAAAATAACAATAGTAAAATAATAAATTTTTATGTATTAGCTATTTATACTATATCAATGTAATTTATCATGATTAAAAGATTTAGTAAAACGAATATATACATTAATTAATTATTATATTCAAATACATATTATACATTTATTGTTCTCGGTAAATGATTTTCACCATGATTTTAAATTAACATTATAATAATATGAGTATAAATTGACTCTCAACTTAAAATTTATGTGTTTCACTATTACTTGAATTTATAATATATAATAATAATATATTTAATATAATTTCGTAAATTAAATATAAATATAACGTATACATAATTTTAGCTTTAATTTATACTTATTGAATTTACGTGAATTCATAATAGACCCATTAGAAGGGGGAGAGGAGGGGAAAGGGGTGGTGTGGGCGTGGGGGTGGGGGTAATAAAGTTATGATTTTGATTTGTTGGATGGAATCTAAAGAAGAGGGAAGGAGATGATTGGAGACTTGTGGGAAGGGAAAAGGGGTGAGAATGACTAATGCAAAAAGAAAATATAATGTTAAAATAATAAGACCTTTTAATGTTTGTGTCATTTTATGTTTTGTTTATATTATATTTATGTGTCTTATTTTCTTATTTAGTATATTTTAAAATAAAATATTTTTTATATTTTATATTTGGTATATTATAAATATCTTTAGTGGAAGATCATATGATTCAAAAATAAAACTAAAAAAAAAGAAGAGTTTTATACAACTAGAATAGTAATTAGTCAAAATCATAAAGTAAATGCTCGACAGTTTGTTTGATAGTTGATAAGAATTATGTTGATATTAGTAATTTAGAGATTTGTTATGAGGCATTCATATAGTATTTTGTGCTGGATTTAGTTATTTCACATTATATCCTATGTAAAGTAATACATAGATTCTTTCATAACTTACATTGTTATACATTTATTAGTTAAGTGAATTTCTAAATTGTAAACAAAACACTCTATTAATTTTATACATGAATAAGTCCTCTTTTAACCAACTATCAAATACAGTAGTACTTATGCGAAATTTTATACTTGTATAACTCACTTTCAAACCAGCTACCAAACGACAGCTAAACGAAGAAAAACAAAAAGAGGTGGAAATGTGTTGGGTTAAAATATTTTTTAAAAAGGACAGATTTGAAACGTCATTAGAAGAGACATCTGATAAAACTAGAACAATATGAAAAATATTAGCGTGTTTGTACCGCAAAATGATGAGATCAATTAATATGTTTAATCATTTGAAACAATCGTGAAAACACTATTGATTATTTGAAAAGTCGCCATCAAAGAGTATGGTAAGACGGATAAAGTGTTTCTCATTTTAATTAGAAATTCTGAATTTTGTGTCTTATTGAAACCCTTAAAAAATCATGTAAAAAACATTTTCTTCTTTAATTAGTTATATGGAGCATGAATTCGAATCTGAATTAGTCAGGTTAGTGAGAATCAAAAGACAGATGATTATTACATTAAAAAGGGGAAAAGGCTTAAATATACCATCAAATTTTGAGAAAAAGCTCATCGATGCCATCCGTTAAAGGTTTGGCTCATTTATGTCATTTTCATTTGAAAAAAGGCTCATCCATGCCATTATTTGTTAACTGAAATGACATAAATGAGTCAAACTTTTAACAGATGGCATAAATGAGCTTTTTCTCAAAGTTCGATAGCATATTTGAAACTTTTTCCCTAATAAAAAATAAAGTTATTAGGAGACATTCGATTAAATAAGAACGATACGAAAAAAAATTAACATTAACGTTAAGTAAAATGATGAGACTTGAACTGAGAGATAAAGATTCATGCATGTATCTATGCATTTTACGCTTAATCACTCCTTTGGTTCTTTTTTACTTATCACGTTATACATTACGAGAATTAATCTGACTAATTTTTAAAGCTAAACTAAATTAGAGTAATTCAAATATTTTAAATTTAGATATTCAAAAACTATACGAAAAATACTATAAGTTACAATCCTTCCCATATAGTAATATGATGAAAAATTAATCTTAAAATATTGATCAAAGTTCATACAATTTGATTCTCGAAAAGTAAAATGCGACAAGTAAAAGTAAATAAAAAGAGTATTAATTTTAGATAAGATAGTCATACAAATCAACAAGATATCTGAGTAATTAAGCACACTAGAAATCGAAGAATTCTCCATGTACATTCCATCGGAATACCATTAATATTCTATAATTTCCGATGGAAGTTCGTTAGAAATTTTTTTTTGATTGATGAACACATTTATCATTGATATAGTAAAAAAAATTCGTCAAAAATACGTGTATTTTTAATAGTAACATAGAAAATACTGAATTTAATTCTCACCGCTACTCAGAAGACACTAATAATGAGAGTGTAGCAGAAGCAAATTATAGACCAAAAGTACAACATGATTAATAGCAATAATTTAGCATAATTCATTAGCCACATTATTACTCCAACTTCACATAACTACTTCATACTTTTCCATCAAAATATATCAGTTTATACGATTTCCAATGGAAATTCGGTAGATATTTTCCGATAAGCTCATTTATCATGAATTTTACTTTAAAATTTGGTGAAAAATACATATACTTTTATAACGTACAAAAACTGAATTCAAATCTCATCGCTATTTATTATTATAAAAAGTTAAAGAAAAAACTCAAGATGTATATTAAAAGTAACAATGCTAAATTCTAATTGATTATTTCATAAGTAAATGTCCCATAATAAAATTATCAGAGAAGACTGATTAGTTGAATATTTTCATATATATTTAACATGATAATATATTGAAGAAACAAGCAATATTTTGTAGACCACATGTTACAACATGATTATCAAATTATTATCAATTAGTCACATTACATAGTTATATGACCCACATGAATACAATTTTCATGTTGATTATATACTACTCTCTTTGTCTCAATTAATTCAATAATATTTGATTAGACATGAAATTTAAAAATAAAAAAATATTTACTCATTACTACATTTGAAAGCTCTTCTTAACCTACTAAGTACTAAGAACCTTATGATATGATGAGTCACCAATCCTAATTTTGTCTTCTTGAGATTTAACTTAAAATTAAAGATGTCTTGATAATTGAGTTTTTGATTATCCCATGCATACATCCTTACCCATATAATATTAATTAATGTGAGATGATGAATTGTTTTTTAAGTTCAACCATCAATAATCCATAATATATTCATGGACTAATACACTCAATCGTTCGACCTCTCATCAGAGATATTAGATTTGATAACACTTATTAATGATATAATCAAATCTAACTATCAAGTCGTGTCACAATGACTATATGTCTAGTTGAACTCTGATCAAACATATAATTTTACATGCGCCACTACACTCAACAACGTATATTATATAATACTTACCATATATAAAAGCATAATATGATTTTTTTTTTCTGTTTTCATTAATAAATAAAAACATATTAGAGAAGTACTAAAGTTGCAATCATGGGGACTAATATCAAATATAAATCGTGATTTGTAAGTTGTTAATTATATTAATTTGGTAGGTCCATTATATATATTCCCAAGAAAATGAAAGTACATGAACTACACAAGAATAAATTACTCAGATTAATCCGTCCCAATTTATATTGTCTCTTTGATGTGAGTGTAATTTTGTCTTTTTAGCTATAATTATCCCTTTAAAGCAAATTAAAGACCCACAAATTAAAATAATTCAATATTTCAAATTTCAAAGTTAAATGTTCGAAAACTTTATGAAAAATATTACAAGTCGCAATCCTTTTCATATTAATATGATAAAATAAATATATCTTAAAATGTTGATCAAAGTTCTTTTAATTTGATTCTCGAGAAACGAAATGTGACAAGTAAAAAATAACGAGGGACTAGTAAAGAGTGTTGGAGCAACACTTGTGCAGTCGTTATCACTTGCAATGGGAATAGAATGTTTGTACAAACAATAATTAATATGATGACTAATATAAGTATCTAAAGTAGATAACCAAAATTCCATTTGCAAATAAAATATTTGAGGTTTTATTTTTTAAACAAAATAATTAAGTTGGTGAGTAGGGTTTAGTAATATGTTTCTTGCAAGGCAACATATGTTATTAAACAAATAAAAATAGAACAATGAAATGTCACATTATCTCTAATAATATTATCACAAAGAAACAAAACAATGAAATATCACATTATAGCTTTCGAGTTTAAACTTTAAAAATAAAGAACCTTGTGATAGAGCATTTTACCCCTTAAGTAAGTTTATTTGATACAAAATTATATTAGTTGAACCAATAAATTTTAAATATCCGATGTAAAGATGGATTCATTATTCGCCCTCGAAAACAAGAAATTCTAGTCCGAAAGGGATAATATCAATGATGTCCCTCCGACGCATTTGTTATCGTTATCTCATATCTTCCTTTTCCTTTTCAGATTCGAATGATTTTACTTACTATATCTTCTTAGTGTTGCATTTTGAGCGATCGGCCAAAATAATTACATTCGCTAGACAAATATACAAGAAATATACATTTGCTGACTATTATTTTTAAGGAAGCTTATACGGTGCAGTTTTCCCTAAAAATAATCAAACTACCAACAACAACACATCCACTGTAATCCCACAAATGGAGTCTGGAGAGGGTAATGTGTATACAAGCCTTACACCAACAAGGTAGATCGATTGTTTCCGATAAAAAGATAATCAAGCTACCAAAAGTCAAAAGTAATATAAGAGTCTAGTTCTTGCACAAGCCCATACATACACCCATAGCACTTGGCAGCAGTGCTACACAGAGTGCAGAGAAACAGAAGAATGATATTCATATTTACATCTTCTCAAAGATGCATTGGAGTTTCCAATACATAAATACTGAAAGAATAACAACAATTTTTTTGAATGAGAAGTTCCTCAGTTTCATCATCGAACTCGAACAGGTGGGATAGGAAGTGAAGCACAAGTTCAGAAATAAAGAGAGAAACACACTCGACTATCGATAGCAGCTTAACAAGAATCAGCCCAAGGAAGAGAATATTATGATTGTTCAACTATTGTATATTGAAGGTGTGTATAAGTAAGATTCACATGAAAATGTTATGTTATCCAGTCTTCAAACAAGCAATGTGAGCACTTGTTAATTGTCTAATCAGAGTAAAGTTACGTTAATCCCTCACAACCTTAACAACTAAACCTGTGGGCCCCTCAACAGTTTTGAGATGGCCGGATCCTAGCAAATCTCTGAGATGAAATCTCATATCTAGAGGAGAGAGTCGAAGGCGCTTCTTTTCCAGAGCAGCCATTGCCATCTCTTTGTACTTTCTACGGTTGAGGAAAGACATAAGCTCCTTTCTTCCCTAATATAAATTGCAAAATTCTAGTAAACAAACGGCTGCTAAGTGAAAATGTTTGGGAAAATAAAGAGGTTGCACAGAATCATATATCTTGAATGAAATTTGAAAAAATGCGAAGGAGAGACGTGTCAAACCTGTGAGAGGCCCTTGAGAATTGATCCAATATTTGGAATCGCAAACCAGTACATGTTCGGATCAATAAGTTGTCGAGTCTTACAGAGAAGATTAAAGGAAAGATCAGAAAACAGCATGAGAATGTAACTGAACCAACAAACAATAGTTAAAAGATAGGAAGCTGATACACAAGAAATAGAATTGGTATAATAAGAGAAATGCCACTTCAACGTAAGATGGATATTTCTTTTGATCCACCAATTTTAACCCAATTAGACTCCTTAAGAAAATATATGCAAGAGGGAAGGACAGGGTACATTTACAAAGGCTTGTAAGTTGTAACAATCACAAAGGAAAAACACTAGTACTTAACACCTTTCACCTAGGGGTATATGCCACAACAGGATTCAGGGTACTTATATGAGTTACATTCAAAATTCTGACAGTTCAATTCAAGGTTTATTCAAGAGAATTCTTTTTGGCATCACAAGGAGAATTTCATTCTCATAAAACTAAGCTTCCATTTGTAATGGACATTTCAAATTTGATCGTACTAGAGAACCAAACAGAGATTTTTTACTAATACAAGAAACAAGTTAATATATAGGATGCTGCAGCATTAAGGGTATAATAAAGCAAATGCTGAGATAAGACAAGCAGCTCAATTTACAAGACAATGAAAAACCTGATTCCAGCTTACCAGAAGTCCAGCATTTATTAAGAGGGAGATGTGTTCCTCCTTCACCTTGCCTCCCAACGACAGAAGTGAACGCTAAAGCCACCACAAAATAAGAAAGAAAAAGGAAAAATATCCTGTAAGCACAAATATTGAACTGTTCTAATCCTTTACCTCATGTAGAAATAAAGAACCAAACATGCCATGCGTCTCCCCTTAGCATATACTTTAATGCTATTATCCAACAATTAAATCATAAACTGAATAGAGGACCTTATAAACAAAGAGTCTCTTGAGCATTGGTTTAGGACATACGAACAATATCAAAATATACACCGTTCTGACCCTGCTCATTTGAAAGTAACCATTTTTCTTGACAAAACTGATCCAGCCCTCTATGAACGAAATCATATATATCACATAGGTTAATGTACGGAAAGGCTTAGGAAATATCACTTCAACTAAGGATAGGAATTTTATCTTTACAAATTAAATATTGACACAGGTGAACAGCCTTGAATGATATTGTACAAAACACGCACCCAATAGACATTTCTGATCCACAGCTAAACTACATGTTTTGAATTTATTACACAATTTCAAGCATAACATGGTAAACAGTTAGTGCAAGCAGAAATTGTGTCCCTTATGGCTGTAGAGGGAAGTAGTATCTCATCATTACCTCTGTCTAAGGGCCTTGCCAAGAAAAGCTCTACGAGGTGAACTTAAGTCCTTCTCTAGACAAGTGTCCCCACTTGTGTGATTATACTGGGTATGTTGTAGTTGTTGTTCTAGACAAGTGATGGAAATTACAAACCTTATGTGTCTTAGATTGCTCAAACCAAAAAATAATGGCATCTCCATATATAGATGTACAACCAAGAAAACCTCAAATTATAGTCAGCCCCAAGCCTGGATAAACGAGGAGGTTATGATAGGTTGACAGCCAATGTAAAGTTATCTAACTATGAAGAATCAATAGAACCCTCGCCCCCTTGGTAAAAGGGCAGCAGATGATCAGTGGATTAGGCAAATGTCACTGATCTGAATGCTACCGCAAACAAAAGTCTGGTATTTAAGTGGAGATGAGTAGAGGAATGGACTCATTATCCACAGTTTCAAACCATGCATCACTAGCCCTTGGGGATTTCTCGGTCATTTAAAAAAAAAAACTTGAATCCTCACAGGCTTCACATAGCTAACACCAACTACTTTGGACTGAGATGTAGTTGATTGACACTGATCAGGAGAGACAGGTTACTGCTGTACCAGGGTGTATTCCCTCGATTTAGTTTTTTTCAGTATTTTAGTGTTACTTGTTAAACTACAAAGTAAAACCTAAAAAGCATAAAAACCACATTTCAGGGCTTCAGACATTAGCTTGCAAGCAAAAACAGGCCTCTCCTTTGTCATCAAGCACTTCAAATTAATAATTTAAGATAAAAATATCTAGTTCAATTCCATCAACATGCTGAAGACTGGTTCACTCTCTGACAACAGCAAAAGTTAGGACTATTATAAGAATAGTATATATGTGTAGCCCAAATCAGAAAGGAGCATACTTTAGGAAAAACTGCATTAACATCTGTTGAAAGAATGCAACATTGCAACGTAAGTTATGTCTTTATAGCAACTGTCAAGGAATGCCCTAAAACAGAAATTAGAGAAGGTTAGCAGATCAGTCAACCATCAGAATTTAAAAAATAACATTAAAACCAAAATTCCATCTTTAAGCCAAAGCAATCATTGATATAGGATACGTGAAAAAAGAGAAGAGGACAAAAAAGAAGAAAATGATAAGGAACCAATAAATTTCACTTTAATTTTTAAAAGTTAGCAGAAAATACTGAAGGAACAGTGAGCAACTAGATAACCAAGGGTGTAAAAATATGAGGCATGAGGATAGAACCGGAGAAGAGGATGAACTTTGACAGACACTTCAAGCAAACACTATGAATAGAATAGAGTAATAGGTTATACAGGAATAAGAAATTTGAGAATTAACTTTTCCATAATTAATTTGCAAGAAGGACCTCTCAAGCTGGTATAATACAATTGACTAATGAGGTGAAAGGAGAAAAAATATATTTTACTCTAGGGCAATGTTATAAGACAATTTTTGGTGCATATCAGCATGGAAACGACCATGTATGTACACACAAGTAAATTAAAAAGAAAACTGATTCGCCGTCACATGGCTTTGAGAAAATCACTCACAAGTTCTTCATGTCCAATACTGGGATCTAGCTTTGAATGAATTACATGCTCCTTGAACCATTCAAAAACAGAAAGGCCTTCTTGTTTCTGTGCTTCCAATCTTTTACTGACACGTTCAAGCTAAACAAGTATTCAAGACAAGTTTTATTACTAGGAAGTTAACTCTCAAACAAACCTGATGACCAATTAAAGCTACGTAGAAAAGAAAATAAGCATTAGACTCTACCAATATGATGAGAATGTAATAGTTAAACGTCAGGGTGGCAATGGGATGCGGTACAGTATTCTCAGAAATAGACAATAATTAGAAAACAAGGACAAATGCAGAAAACAGTATTGCGTATCTCTTTATAGGAGGTGGGACAGTGAGGATGTATGAAGTTTTCAAATGAACTACTTTGCAGAAAGTAAAAGTTAAGCCACCAACCTGACTAAAGTAGTCGTCCAAAAACATTATAGCATGATCATCCTGTCCAGTACTTAATTTGAAAGTACGTAGAACCCCTTCCCTCCTTAGAGACTGTGAGGCACAGATATACTCAAAAAATTTGTTAGCTGTTATCAAGTGGGTCCAATACATACAAATGACAAGAAAGGGAAAATAATAAAGTAAACATCAGAATATGTACGGTACTAAGTAAATGGTCATGAGCAACAACACACCCAGTGTAGTTCCCACAAAGTGGGGTCCGGGGAGGGCAGAGTGTTCGCAAACCTTACCCCTACCTCATAGGTAGAGAGGTTGTTTCTGCAAGACCCTCGAAAATGGTCATCAGAACTGAAAATGAAATCTAAGAGCTATCCATGACTGTCTCAACCAGTGAAGTCTCTGCACCCACAAGATGCATTCTTCCAAATGCTTTGGACCAAATTTTGTGTGATAATGATCTTACATGAGAGAAAGATGCCTTAAGAAGCAGACTCATGATTTCAGAGAAGACAACTTCTTTATAGTTGACCGATAATTTCAATAAATACCTCCAACTCTCTGTCCACTTGTGTCCGGTCCTTTACACTGCTGTATAACTGTGATCGCAAGATGAAAGGCTGAACAGAAACCTGAACATATTTTAATTTGAAGAGTTAAGATATTATAGAACTCTAGAAGGGTAGACTGGAGTGAAAACAACTTGCAAAGCTTCAAAATACAACAGCGGAATAGTGAAACAACCAGAACTATAGCATTATTTGGTATGATAAAAAATGTTCTCATGTGTTGCCTACAGAGGACTTGCTCTATTCAATATGGCACATGAATAATTTTTGCTTCCTTCACAATGACTAGTCAGAAACATGAACATAACTAACATTTACGTCTCCTTTCCAAGAAAAACTGAATCTTGCATAAAATTATGTATTACTAACACAACATTTTCTTTCTGGCATAAAAATCTGCATTACCAAGTACTAAAATGTTATCAAGCATTGTCACTATTTTTTCCAGGTAACTCTATCTACCAAGGTTAGATAAGAAGAAATCACCAAGTATTTTTGAACCTTGAGACCTCATTGTTCTCAACCCACCATTGCCCACTAGGCCACATCATTGGGTGCCACATCATTATTTCGGACAGTATTTACCCCCTTTCGTTGCAATTTGTTTGTCTTAGTTTCCTTTATAGTCTGTTTCAAAAAGAATGTCTCTTTTCTTCTATGACAACTATTTAATTCTAACTTTCCACTTAACATGCTTAAGACCACAAGATTAAACGTTATTTTATTACATTCTACACATCTTTAGTTTAAAGACCACAAAATTCAAAAGTTTCCATATTTTCTTAAAGTCCGTGTCAAGTCAAAATCAAACAAACAAATTGAAATAACAAAGCATGATTCTACTCCTTCTTCTTCTTTGCTACTAGTGTTCATATGTAAAATTACAGGTTACTAAATTACTCGCTGTATAACAACAATCTTATAATTCCTGCTAAAATAGTCTGTTAACTACTTCACTAATTCAACTCATGATTGTCAAAATTAGGTCGAAAAAATCAAAAAAGAAAAAAACGGAGGACCTTTTCAATACGGGGAAAGTGAGCACGCATCATGCGAAGAGCCACCAGAGTATCACTGAAGTTGAAATTTTCTTCAAGTGATAGTAATTGATCGTCGTTGACGTCCGACTCCGGACTGGAATCGGGCTCGCCGGCGCGTCGCCGTTTCCGGCTTGTTGATGGCCTCGAGTTCTCCATTGTTGATACGTACGAAAATTCTCAGATTATAAAATAAACACACAAAATAAAATTCATTAAATTCCCAAATTATTGAAGGTAAAATGTCAACTTTGCCCTTGTTTCCTTATACTCCCCCGTCCAACCGGAGTTGTCAACTACACTATTTTGGGATGTCCAATAATACTTGTTCACTTTATGAAGTCAATGAATAATTTTACCTTAGTTCCTAATTTACCCTTATCGTTAATTATAGTCATTTTTGTATTACATTTTTCAAGACATTGTATTTATTATATTCAAAGGGTGATATAGTAAAATTATCCTTCTATTTGTAGTATCTTAAAAAGTATGTAAAGTCAATAGTGGACAAGTATTGTTGGACAGAGGGAGTATTGTCCAACTTTGCCCTTTGTACATTTTTATTTGTTCAGTATTTGATTTGACAGACACCTTAAAGAGCAATAAATTGGGTGGGCATTTGTAATCACCTTTGCGCGCTTAGGTGGATAGCAATGTGTCATTTTTTTCTAACGTAGTAAATAATAACAATTCGTTAAAAGGAAGGTAGATGTGATCCAATAGTTAGAAGTTGGGATAGTTTTGAGATAAAAAACAAATGGAGAGTATATGTGCTATATTTCGAATAGTTCGAAGGTAGTTTTGACCCTTTTTCGTAGTTAATAATATGAGTAAATTAAGATAAGTGATAAATTATTTCTTAATTTTTTAAACTGGACAAATAAATATGAACATTTTTTAGTATAGTAAACAAGTAAAAATAAATAAAAAGAGTAATAATAATACTCGCCTAGATCCAAATCCAATAAAATGATAATGTTAAATCATAGTTAAAACTTGATGGAAAATTAGGATCTCTTTCCTCAAATGAATTTGGACACATGGAATTTAAACATTTCACGTTTGAGCTTCATTAATAATAAGGACAAATATGAAACGATGAATATGATTAACGAATGATAAAATTGACCAATTTCAAATAGTTTTTTTTGTTTTTGATGTGATAGGTGTCCATCTTTTAAGTAAAAAGATCCAAATATTATCCCTTTATTGTATAAAATATTTCAATTTTATCTTTCTTTAAACTTTTGAATCGTTTCATGCACTTATCATTAACAGGTCTTCGAAAACTTAAAAGTTCCACGTGAACAAGTAAAAATAGACATCTATTTTTAATAGAATCGACAAGTAAAAGTGGACAGAGGAAATACTAACTTATACTAACATATTGAGAGAATACTGTCAATGTAGAGATGCAACATAACAATCTATTACATTTTTGGTTTGACAAACAAACTAACATATGGAGACTCAATAATACTAAACATATATTGAGAGAATACTACTAATGTTACACGAATTGAAAACTATCATAAGAGAAGAAGAGTGTTAGAATCACGAAAGACGCTTTAACTAAGGAGAGAAGAACAATATGTTGTAGCAAAGGTTGCTAGTACTTCTGAGGTGGTTTCTGTGTTGGAAGCAAGCCGAAACGCTTCTTAAGAAGCACTCTCTGCCTTGAAAATTTATCATCTGGTGAAAACCGGGCTGCAATATAGCAAAGTTAACGATCAGTTAGAGAAGAATTGGCATCACCTGTGTTCTGGCTATAGACGGAACAGGCAAACATCAAAAAGAAGAGAAGTGAGAGAGATAATAAGTTTTACCTGGATGAGCAGACTCTGTGGCCTTTCCAAGTGGTGATTCTTTCTGCATGAGTAAAACCGATAAGAGTTCAAGACTCGAGATATGTAAAGTAACAGACTGGTGCCAATATTCACTAAAAGAAAAAGAGAATCTAAAAAATGGGGTTCGGCCAAGGCGAGAAGTGAGATGAAATATAACAACCAACACTCGCAAGTCTAGAAGCAGGGCAATCTTTTTTATGCTTAATACAAAATTGCAGCTTGTTAGATGGAAGATTTCGATAGTAGTGCCATGATTGATTACTCTTCTGTTTAAATTTGTTTGTTTACCTTCCTTTTACTCCGTTTCAAAAAGAAAGTCTTTTACCTTTTTTGGTAACTCTTTCATTCCAACTTTCCGCGTGCCAATGTCATGTTTAAGACCACAAGATCGGGTATTTTGGTGCATTCTACATATCTTTAGTTTAAGACCACAGACTTTTTTAAACTATGTGCCAAGTCAAAAGCAGACAAACAAATTGAAACGGAGGGAGTGGTATCCTTCTTGTTTACAATGTTTATAGATGCATTAAAGGTGTTGCAAACTCATTTATCTCAATAAAACAAGACTCTTTTGACGTAAAAAGTTTCATGCCACACAGGCTACTATCAACTGAATTCTGAACAAATACTATTGAATTACGATATTCCTTCATCATTCAAGTTGTAAATGAACACTGCAACGTTCAATCTATTTCAGCAGATCTCCGTCACCAACATTTAACCTCCCAGAATTAGAACTACAACACATAAGTTTTTGCTCTATTATGCTTTTTGTGTAGTTCCTCCAAATAGAAATTTCTTTCACGAAAATCGAAAAATGAATTCAATAAAAAAGATGCATTGTTCCCTCCTCACACCATTCTTACTGGCACCAGGAATAATAAATAAGAAATGTCTTTTGTCTGTACCACATCAACTTCAGTATCAAAAAGAATGGTAAAAAGAGATGATGTTTGAACATTAGAAGTTGAAGCCGGAAAAAAGAAATAGCATTTGAAGTTAAAGTTGGAAAAAGTTCGTGGACATTCAAGTTATGTTTGGGTAGTTGTCGTTCTTTCTTTTTTCCGTAAAAACAAGTTTATAAAAGTTGAAGATTAATGAGTGGAAGTTGAAGATTTGAATTAACTTTAAATTCAATTCCAATCAAGTTTTTTTTTTAAAATTTCAATTCCAATCAAGTATCTCAACTTGCAATATAAGAAATGAAAAAGTTGAAATGTTATTCTCAATTCAACATTCAGACCCCATTTGCAAGTTGAAACATCATTATACACAAACAAAATGCACCGATAAGAACTTGCATACTTCACCATTGACATCCTAAAACAATATAAAGATCATATACTGAATAAAATGCTCGAAATCTCCAAGAATCATACCTTAGTGGTGTAAACTTTGTCACCATTATCGTTAATGTAAAACTGGAGATACATCTTTGCTTATGTCTTTACCTGTAGATAAAACAAGAATGACAGAAATTTTGAGTTCCTAAGCATCTTCTTGGTCCAGAACAACCATGAAGGGGGTATTCACATAGCATGCAATGATGCAAAGATGGAAGATTACAAAAATTATTCCGTGTAAGTGTACGAAAATGGAGAAAGCGAAGGGTGTGTTTGGTATGGAGGAAAAGATTTTTTTCAATTTTATCATCTTTGGTTGGTCAAAATTTTTGAAAAATATTTTCTATACGACAACCAAGTTACTTAAAAAAACAAGTTTATAGAGACATTCAACACTGATTGTCTTCTCATCATCCCCTGACACATTCCACCCCCACCCCAATAGCCAACATTTTCCCGACCCCTACCCCCACCTCCAACCCCATAGTGTCCGACTAGATTATATACATGTGCCTTTGGAATAACATGTTTTGCTTACTTACCAATCACTAGAAAATAAGTTTAAAAAACACTTATTTTCCGTGGAAAAAATTTTCCTTTCATACCAAACACACCCCTATCCCCCACCTCAACCCCATAGTGTCTAAATCAGATTAGATACACATGCTTTTGAATAGTATTTTTTACTTACTTACCAAACAACATAAAACGAGTACCAACAAGAACACTTATTTTCCGCAGAAAACATTTTCCTTTATACCAAACACACCCCTACCCCCACCTCAACCCCCATAGTGTCTAATTAGATTACATACACATGCTTTTGAATAATGTTTTTTGCTTACTTAACAAACAACACAAAACAAGTTCCAACAAGAACACTTATTTTCCACGGAAAACATTTTCCTTCATACCAAACACACTCAAAATGAAAAACCAGCAACAACCCACATGAATAGAAAGAACAAAGACTCATACAAAGAAAGTAAATTGATAAGAACAGTAAAAAAACACATGAATATGAACAATAAAAAGACACATACAGAGAAAGTGAAATGGAAAAACAGTAAAAACCCACATGAATATGAAGGAAAAGATTCAATCTTTATGGTTTTGAGAAACTAATAAACTTAGCAAGTACCTTGAGTTTCGCCAGAAAGGAATATTCAACAAAGATGAATTTAGAAGAGTCACAATTAGGGTTCTTCTGAATAAAAGCCCTAAAATAACAAGGACATAATAGGAATACTAAAAATAAATAGAGGGCAAATGAGTAAATCAGGCAGTATCGACTGCATAAAAAGAAAATTAGTTGGTTGTCAAATATTCACATACAAGTTTGGTTTTCGTTATTATTTATGTCTTTCAATTTTGGGTATACATAATTTACTAGATAGATATTTGTGTCATGTACAACAACTGACGTGGCATACACTTGAAATGATTTGTATTATATCATGTAGGACACATATTATACCACATAGGACGTGTGTGTATACTTATACACATTTAAGGTTGAAGAATATAGATGTCAGCTAAACTCAAATTAAAAAAACATGTTTATATATTATGTCTATTATAATAAAAACTTAACATAAATTGATATGATTTGATATAAATATCGAGTAAGGATAAATTTTTACTTGAACCTAGTGAATAATGTTAATGTCCAAATAAGATATGGTGTGAGGAGACAATGTGCTATACTTTTTAATACACGAATAATTTATCTCTTAACTAACTATTAAATAAAATATGACTTAATCGATACGAGAAATTCGCGCTCAAGCACCCAATCTATACAAGAGGCTTGAGCTCGAAAATCGGCCTTACTCAACAAGCACCTTTTCTTAGTAAGATTGCTTGTTTCTGTTCATTGAAGACTCTATCTATAAAATAAGATCAAAGATATTCAAATTGTTCTCGTTGATACCAAAGAAGGTAAGGGTGTCTTTCTTTCTAAACGACATTCAATTTATCTTAAAGCGGACATTGTTTTAGTCGAGCACTCTATTTTTCTTTGTCCAATTCAATTTTATTAAACAAGATTGACTTCTTACCGTAAATGTAGTTATAAAATTCTTTTTTGAAAAAATATTTTTGACCAACCATAAAATATAAGAAAAAATTGGATTTCATACCAAACCCACCATAAATTCAAAATATTGTGCCACCTTTAAATTAGTTGAAATCTCAATATCTTAACATCCTTAGAATCCACTTCTCTTCTTCTTCCATCATTTTTCCCACCATATTTTTTCTTCTATATATATCTCTTCTCATCTCTTTTTCTTCACTTCAAATTACTCACCCAAAACGATGTCGTTTGAAGAAGATGAAGAATACTTCGAGCACACGCTCCTAGTAGTGCGTGAAGTTAACGTCTTCAAAATTCCTCCCCGGCCAACCTCCGGCGGCTACAAATGCGGCGAGTGGCTCCAAACCGACAAGATCTGGTCGGGTCGGCTTCGGGTCGTATCCTGTAAGGATCGGTGCGAGATCCGATTAGAGGATCCGAATTCCGGCGAGTTGTTCGCAGCTTGTTTCGTGCCGCCGGGACAGAGGGAGAGTTCGGTGGAATCGGTGCTTGATTCGTCGAGGTACTTTGTGTTGAAGATCGAAGATGGTACAGGGAAACATGCGTTTATAGGGTTAGGGTTTAGCGAGAGGAATGAAGCGTTTGATTTCAATGTAGCGTTATCGGATCATGAGAAGTATGTGAAGAGAGATGTTGAGAAGGATGGTGATGAAGCTGAGACGAGTAGTGATGGTCATATTGATATTCATCCTGCTGTTAATCATCGATTAAAGGTATTTTAATTTTGCTTGATAATGTTGTTATTGTACTTAATGGTGAGTAGTAGTACTGCAGATCTACGTTGATCGTACTCTTCAAAAATGTTGCTTGGATGCTTTTTGGATCCTTTGAAATTAGTGCATATTTGGAGGATTGAACCTGGTTGCCGTGGCATTTTTGGAGAGTCGGAGCAACATAGCTGAACATATTGTCTTTTTGGATAGTTAATGTCAGTATGTATTTTTTAGTATATAGTTCGAATAGCTGAACATATTGTCTTTTTGGATAGTTAATGTCAGTATGTATTTTTTACGAATTATGAGAATGCGACAATGAGCTCGTAGATCCATCCTTGATAATGCCTTGTGTTTCTCTAGTAGTTAATTGAGTAGTGTTAGAACCTTAGTGTGCATTTGGCTACAAGGCCTCTACAAAGACTAATTAGCTTCCGTTTGGCCATAGATTTTGAAGTTGAAACTTGAAAATTTGAGTTTTTTAAGTTGTTATTTTTTGGAATTTGAAGTTGTGTTTGGACATGCATTTTACTTGAAAAAAGATTGAAGTTTTGTGGTAGTTTTTGGGAACTTGAAAATATTTGAGGATGATCAAATTTCATGTCCAAACAAATATGAAGATAAATTTTCAAAAACTACCAAAATCTATGGCCAAACGCTAGCTAAATTTGCGATAAAGTTTACTAGGCTTAATTTGACTGAATTTGTGCCAAGATTGCAGCTTGGCCTGACTAAATCTGTGATTAACTATAAGCTGCTTAATTTGAAGTAGAACGAATATATGATTCAGAGTAAATGGTCATCAAAACTGAAAATAGGGTGTGAACCCTTTGACTTCAAAAAAGCTCTCTTTTCCCTCCTTTTAAAATTTGAATAGACGCAGAAAATTCATGTAGCTAACCCCATCTAATTTATGATTAAAATGTAGTTGATTGATTGTTTTATGGGAGGGAAACGGTGGTGATTAGAAAGAACTAGCCCGTCTTTCAATTGTGTATTTGTGAATGAGTTCACAAGAGATTAAAGAGCAGTTTGACTAGAGTTTGGGAGCATCATATTACTCGGATTGAGTTCGGGAGCTCGGATTGCTCGGATCCTTAAACATTATTCAGATAATTGAAAATTGAGTGCTTTGTTGTAATTAGAGGTTAAGTATGATATCGTCTGAATGTATACCTAAATCCGTTCCAGTAAGTTGTTTTCTCTTTAAAAGCTAATTGCCTCATGTTTTTGTGTAGTTGGGTTTATTTATCCCCTCTAGATTCCCCTGATTCATTTCTGAACTCTGTCAGCTCCCTGACTCTTAACTAACAATGTAAAGGAGAGCTGACCTTTTGCTACTAAGCTTTCGTAACTATTATACATCTACTTGATGCCTGCAATAGAACTAATTACTTCATCCAAAAAAGTTGTTTTCTCTGTATGCAACTTATTCCTCCAAGTTTTTTATCATCTTGCTCATTGAGGCGTTGTCCATATCATTGTTTCTTTTTCCATTTTAAAGTGATTTTCAGTTAGTGATTGTGTCACTCTATTCCTGAGTTGTAGTGGTTTGTCCTCTAATGCAGTCAGTTACTCAGTTATTCATCTAAATGAGTAACTTTCGGTAGTTTGGTTCCTAGGAAGGTGAAACCATCAGGATAAACGTGAAGAACAAACCATCTAGTGGAACGGGCATGCTTTCTGCTGCTGTTCAATCGAAGGCCATTGCCATTGCGCCACCTCCTAGCGGAGCTAACAAGATCAGGTCTCCTCTTCCACCTCCGCCGAATGATCCAGCTATTTCTCGGAAGACTTCTACCACTGCCAGTGTTGCACTCAAGGGGCCAAATGAAAGCTCAAGGCAATCCAGTGATCCGTTTTCCAATCTCTCTCAACTTGAGGTATTGTCAGTCTCTTCCCATTTATTGTACTTCCTAGTAATGTAGCTCTTTGCATATTGCTAAGCGGTAAGTCAACTCCAGAAACCCTTTGTTAATGCCCCTTCAGTCGATGGATAATTGGTCATGTTTTTCTTGATCAACAAAATCCTGGCGAAGACTTTTCGGATTGTTTGTCTACTGTTTCTTTTCTTTTTGATGTCATAATGGTGGTGTCCGGGCCACCTCACCTATTCTTCTACCAACACAAATACCGGGTAACTCTTCCTACCAAAGCTTCGGCAATGGGAAGAAATCAGCTAGTGTGTTTTGTCTACGTCGTTTTATTATTGTTATCTACTCTAATAAACAATCCTTTTGTAAATATTGAAGACAACTCTAGGATTTGGAAGGCTTGAAATAGAAGGTGTTTTCACAGTGCTAGTCTTTGTGAGAAGGTGTTGAACTATAGACATAATCAAGTTGATCTATTCAAAGAAGAAAGACAGTGCATCTTAGCTGATGATTAGGTTACATAGGTTTGAAAATTATAGCTTTGGCATGTGTCATCAGTCATGTTTGATTTATCTTGAATTTTGGTGATATATGTGGTAGACACTTTTTAGTTACTCCTGCCGTTCACTTTTATTTGTCACGAGAAGCAAAGCGTGAAAAGTAAAAGTGTACGGAGGAAGTATTTGCTCCACTGCATCATGAGCAATCCTTTCATCTTAAAGTTTGCAACATCTTGATAGCAACATTTCCTTATTGATGTCCACAGAGGACCCTTCCTTCAGCCACTGGATCTGGTTCGAGTAAGAAGACCACAGCAGCTGGATGGGCAGCATTTTGATATTTTAAGCGTGTGTTAAATATCACTAAGATATATGCTTCTTGTTGTACTAGGATAGAAGACTATATATCCAAATTAAAGGGCAGCTTGGTACAGCTCCCGCTATACGTAGGGTTTGGAGAAGGGCCTGGTCACATTTGGTATACCCTGCATTTCTGCTAGTGGTTCTTTCCATCATTTGAATCCGTGATCTCCTGGTCATGTGCCGTTGTGCCAAGGCTCCCCAAATTTGAAAGAATGAGAAAATGTTTATGTTACTGGTTCCCCATAGTAAGATAATTGTGTTTATACTTGCTTGACATGTCTGAATTGTTCTCTTCTGCTCTAAATCTAATAAAAGATAAACATTTATTTTACACAAATGTTCGGAGTGATTTTTTATTTTTTTTAACCCCTTTCGAGGAGCTTCCAATCTTTTTTGCTACCTTGGTGATTCGAACCAATAATCTTAGGATTGGATGTTAGGGGTGCTTGTCATCCAAGCAACTTCCTCTCGTCTGTTCGATGTGATTTGGTTGAAATATGCTGTCATATTTTGCCAACAAACTCTCAGTGGGTTGAAAAATTATTTGCATCAGGCGTTTACAATGGTCTTTATTTAGATAGGTGTACGTATATGTTTTTGCTTTACGAATACGATGTTTTTGGGGCATTTATAATAATATCCATTTTTGTTCTATTAGAATCACTGATTGTTGTGAAATAGGGAATGAATCACATTGGTTATGAAAGGGTGCAATGAACCTCATTTTTCCCTTAAGTTCAAGTTGCCATGTGATATGTTTCAAGTGTTGTTATAAACCCTAAGTTTAGTGATATCGACAATTCTATATTGCTCGGACTTAGGTGTAAATAAGTCAATATAAGGAATACAACTCATTTTTAATACTTACGATGTTAGTTATTTGGCAATCAAGACACTTCATGTGTTTTTGGCTATTCATATGACATGTTAAATAATACAACTCTTAGATAAAAATCTACATCGCACTCAAACATCCTTGTTGATGCTTCTTTATTTTGACAACGTTGAAAAATTTAGGGACGGCATAATATATCACATCATGTAAATTTTTAAACTCTTTCACCTCTTACTAAGACTATATTCAAGAGTAAAACCAAATATATAGTAACTTTTCGAATTTAAGAATCAATCCTACTCTAACAACTTTTAATTATTTTGGGAAGATTGATTCTCAATTCTAGAACTATTAGATACATAAGTCCGTATCAGCACAGATTCAATACATATTATTCCCTTTGTTGTACTTTATGTGACTCAAATGAAATTTGTAGAGTTAGTCAAAAAAATTATATGTTTTTTAAAAATATTTTAAGTAATTGATAAAAGTGATTTATAATTTATTTTTTAAAGTAATTTTTAAATATATAATAGATTAAAAAAATAAATAAGACAACTAAATTGAATAAAAAAAGAGTATTGGATTAAAAAAACAACTGCCTAGTAATTTAAAGAGACAACTGAACATCTTGTTATTTTTCAAAAATTTATAAATAAATAAAAAATTGAAAATGGGACAAATTAGGTGATCTGAATCATTTAATTCATTTAATTGAACGACACATGTATTTCTTTATATTTTAAAATCGATTATTTGAACAGTTAGTGATAATTGGCAATGAATATACACATATCATCACGACAATAATATAAAAGCATAGTACGTAAATGTGCCTCTTAATTTAGCCTCAATTGATATTTATGCCCTCTAACTTTGGATGTGCACAAGTAAATACTTAAACAATTCAAAAGTTAAACAAATACACACACTTGTCCTATATGGCATCCTACATAACAATTCACGTCATACATAGCACCTTGCGTGTAAATAATTTAGCCTCAATTGATACTCATGCCCTCCAACTTTGGATGTGCACAAATACACACTTAAATTATTCAAAAGTTGAACAAATAGACATACTCGTCCTGTGTGGCGTCCTACGTAGCAATTCACATCCAACATGACATCTCACGTGTATTATGATACATAGTACACATGTGTCAACTTTTTCAACTTTATATAAATTTAACTATCTATTTCGTCAGCTAAATTCAAACTAAAAAACACTTTATGTCTTATGCCTAATATAAATAGACTCAACTATTAAGGAGTGACATAAATATACGGAAAAGAATAAATAGGGAATAGGAGGAAGCTAATCCAATAGCTTTCCAAAATCACTTGTAACCAGAGAAACTGCCGGTTAACTGTCTTCCTTCTTTCCCCCATTTTTAAATTCTTACTTCAAAAACCAACAACAACAAAAAACAAAAAGAAAGAGAAAAATATTACTCTGTAGAGTACATAATAATACAAATTCTATTTGTCCATAATCATATATATAAACAAAAAAACTTACACCATTTTTAATCAATTGTAATATTATTGTATCTCTCAATCTTCTTCTCCTTCACACAAAAGATTTGTGGGTAAGCTGAAATTTTCTTGTTTTTTTTTATTTTTTTTTATTTTGTTGCATTTATGTTCTTTAATTTTCTTATGCTTTTTATTAATCATGTGGGCAAGTTTGTTATAATATGGGTATGGGTATTTTGTTTTTTGGGGTTCTTTATTAATGGAGTAAAAGTTTGTGTTTTTTTTCTTTCATAATTTGAAATGTGAGTTTCCAAGATTGGTCATTTTCCTTTGTGGGTTTGTTTTGATTTGAAATAAAGTTTTGATCTTTGATGAAAATTGTATCAGTAATAGTGATGATTGGATTCGGAGGCGGAGTTAGGATTTTTAGTTTATGGGTTCTGAACTGCAATCCATTGTGGTTCTTTTTTTCATATTATGGAGATTGGATATATGAATTCTTCATTTGCGTATGAAAAAAGTGTGATGTGGGTGTGGGTGTTTTGTTTGAGATTCTTTACAATGGAGTAAAAGTTTGTCAAAATTTGCATTCTTTTTCATAATTTGAAATGTGAGTTTCCAAGATTGGTTATTTTTCTTGGTGGGTTTGTTTTGATTTGCAATAAAGTTTTGATCTTTGATGAAAATTGCATCTGTACTAGTGATGATTGGATTTAGAGGTGGGAGGCGGAGTCAGGATTTTTAGTTTATGGTTTTCAAATCACAATCTATTTTGGTTCTTTTATCATATTCTTTTGTAATGTGGAGATTGGATTTATGGATTCTTCATTTGTGTATGAAACAAGTGTGATGACTGATCTGGGTGTGGGTATTTTGTTTGGATTCTTCTAAATAGTGTTAAAAGTTAGCCAAATTTGCATGTATTCATTGTTTCAAGATGACATAATGTAAAAATATGGCCTTTAACTTGGCTTCCGCGGACATCTATGTCTTCCAACTTTGAGTGTACACAAGTAGACACTTAAACTTGTATAAAATTGAACAAATAGACACATTCGTCCTACGTGGCATCCTACATGGCAATTTTGTGTCCTATGTGGCGTTCTACATGTATTGTGCCACGTAGGACGTGTGTGTCTACTTGTTCAATTTTATATGAGTTTAAGTGTCTGATCCAAAGTTGGAGGACATAAATGTCACCTGAAACCAAGTTAAAGGGCATTTTATGTATTATGACTTTCAAGATCCTCAACAATGAATGTGAGTTTTCAAGATTGTTCTTTTTCCTTGGTGGGTTTGTTTTGATTTGAAATAAAGTTTTGATCTTTGATGAAAATCATGTCAGTACTGATGATTGGATTTTTAGTTTATGGTTTCTGGATCACAATCCATTTTGGTTCTTTTTTCATATTTTTTTGCAATATGGAGATCAACAACAACAATCCCAATGTAATCTCATAGGTGAGATCTGGAATATGGAGATCGGATATATGAATTCTTTATTTGTGTATGAAACAAACGCGATGTGGGTGTGAGTATTTTGTTTGGATATTCCAAAAGAGAGTGAAAAGTTAACCAAATTTGCTTGAACTCATAATCTCAAGTGATTGTTGATTTTCCTTTCTCGGTTTGTTTTGATTTGCCGGAAAGTTTTGATCTTTGAAAAAATCACTCCATTCCCGATGATTGGATTGGATTCATATTTTAAGTATCTTTATGGGAAGAATAGTTTGTTACTCTCTCATTATATGTTTCGTTAAGGTTCTATTTTGGGAATATCTTGATAAAAGAAGATGACTTTGTATGCACTTATAGTTTGAATATGAGTTTGCAAGATTCTTCATTTCCTTGGTGGGGTTGTTTTAATTTGAAAGAAAGTTTTAATCTTTGATGAAAATCACCTCATTAACGAAGATTGGATTGGATCGAATCTGCTGCTTTCATAATCATATTTTGAGTATGTTTATGAGTGGAATAGTTTATTATTTTGTCATGATATGTTTTGTTGAGGTTCTGCGTTTGGTAATATCTTGATTTTGGTGGAAAACCAGACTAAAATTGGATTTAACTAATGATAAAAAAGATTGTTTAGGTATGTTCTGCATTGAGTTGATTCCTATATGTGTTTTTGGTAATTGCTATGGTTCGAAATGAAATCTTGATTTCGGTGGAACAAAAAAAATGTTGGATTTGAATACTGTTATTGTTAAAAGCAGATGACTTTGATATGTTCTGCATTATTGAATCCATTCCAGCTTCATTCATCTTCTCATTTCGTTGTTGCTCATTTCCGTTCGGCCAAAGTGTTTGGCCTTTCTGATATATGTTTCTGTTAGTTATGATGGTTCCGAGTAAAATCTTGATTTCGGTGGAAAACCAAAACAAAAGTTGGATTTAACTGCTGTTTATTGTCAAAAAAACAGGTGACTTTGGTATATTCTGCATTAAATTGTTGATTTTATGCATTTGCTTATGTGTTTGTTCAACAATTTGTTAATAGGTTTTCACTTCGGGGGTATGATTGTAAGTCGGATTACAATGAGTATCTGGTTCGAGGATTCCTTATGCGTTGCTTCATGTGCTGAAGATATGTGAATGGATTCAGCAAGAGGTTGGTTCCAAAAATTGTCATCAACGAAGAAGGATCCAATGGCCGGTGATGGCAAGCCACCGTCAGCTGAAGAGGCTTCCAATATAACAAAGCAAAGGGTTGCTGCAGCAAAGCAATACATTGAGAAACATTACAAGGAGCAGATGAAAAATTTGCAGGAGAGAAAAGAGCGGTACGACAATAGATGCTACTTTTGTCTTACGACTTCCCTTTAGTTACTAGACTTTCTCCTTTATGCAACATTACTTTGTTCCTTAATTTCATTAGAGACATGTTCCTCCATAGACGGAGAGGCATTCAGTTGGCATGATGAGTTAAAATTCAACACTTGAATCTAGATTCAGATATGGGCATGCTGTTTTCTAGATTTAAATGTTATTCCCTCCGTTTCAATTTGTTAGTCTTAATTTCCTTTTTAAAAAGAATGTTTCTTTCCTTTCTTGATGACTGTTTAATTTCAACTTTCCACGTGACATTTTTAAGACCACAAGATTAAAAGACATTTTGGTACATTCAACATATCTTTAGTTTACAACCACAAGATTCAAAAGGCTTCTTTACTTTCTTAAATTTCGTGTCAAGTCAAAACCAGACAATCAAATTGAAACGGAGGGAGTACATCATTATAACTCTTGTATAATTGATATATAGTGAAATAGTTGAACTTCTCAAATCGTTGTGGCCGATCTATTTAGCCAACTTCAAACATAGCAAAGAGACTGCAAGAAAATTATATCATGTGCAAATATTAAAGATGTTAGTACCAGTCATTCCTTTGAAATACTCTGCATGAATGGATAGCCTCATTATATTATTACAAGAATGAACCTTACGGGATTTTTCTGTTCAATAATTATATTCTTGACATATTTGAATTTTTTGGCATCTATAATGCTTTAATTTCTATTTTTTTCCTTATTCTCATTTGGCCTGCAGTCGAGTTTTACTAGAACAAAAGCTGGCAGACGCCGATGTCTCACAGGAAGATCAAACTAACCTACTGAAATTTTTGGAAAAGAAGGAAACTGAATACATGCGACTCCAGAGGCATAAAATGGGAGCTGATGATTTTGAATTATTAACGATGATCGGAAAGGGTGCATTTGGAGAGGTAATGTTTCTATCAAAAACATCTAAGTTCCTGTTCACACATCTGTTCCTAGTATAATATTTATTCTGTTAGTAGTGTAATTTTCTGTTCTCCAGATCCTCTCTTTTTGCCTTAACTCTGTATTTGGAAGTTAAACATTCGGATGTAAAAATAGTAAATATTACACCTCTCTATTTCCCAATGCTCCGAGAAAATATAGATGATAATTACATGTTAGTGCTCCTCATGGTGAATCATCTGAATATTTTAAGGCATCAGTATTGAGAATTTCTTTTGTAATATGTTATGACAATAACAACAACATATCCAATGCAATCGAACAAATAAGGTCTGGAGAGAGTCGAGTATACGCGGACCTTACCCCCTACCTTGAGATGTAGAGAGGTGGTTCCCAATAGACCCTCAACTCAAGGAAAAAGAAATACCGGAAGTAAAGAAGCCATAACAAAATACTATAGGAAGCATGACAAAATATTCTGGAAAAAGGAACAATAACTACAACAAAATAATACAACAATCGAAGTACATGAAACTACAGGACTATGGCTACTAGTGTGGAAGGATAATATGTTATGACAATGTAATTTATATTTGTGGTTTATGGTACTAATTTCCTGCATTTGTCTATATCCCTCGAGGTATGTTTGTGGTATTAATACTCATAGGTTAAATATGTTGTTAATGCCCTGCTTCTAATGGTACTTAAAGCTAGTTCATTGTCGAAAAAAAGCCAATCTGCATGATTGGTTTCTCTATTATTACAGGTCAGAATTTGTAGAGAAAAAACAACTGGTCAGGTATATGCAATGAAGAAGCTAAAGAAATCAGAAATGCTCCGTAGAGGACAGGTACGTGATTATATGGTCATCAAATGTGACTCCCAATTCTACCACTATATTTACCAAGTCCTTAGCTTTTCGTATTAGGTTGAGCATGTGAAAGCTGAAAGGAATCTTCTTGCGGAGGTGGACAGTGATTGCATTGTCAAACTGTATTATTCTTTCCAAGATGATGATTATCTGTATCTTGTTATGGAATATCTACCCGGTGGGGATATGATGACACTACTCATGAGGAAGGATATATTGACTGAAGACGAAGCCAGATTTTATGTTGCGGAAACTGTTTTAGCAATTGAATCTATCCATAAACATAACTATATACACAGGTGGTGGTTTGATCTGATGCCTGAATGTCGTATGTTATGCTTTGTATTTACCGGCCTGTTTGGACAAGCTTCTGAGAAGTCAATAGTGTTTTTTTCTTAACAAAAAATGCTTATTTTAGAAGAAATGAGTGTGCTTGAGACTTTGAGTAGTAAGAGAAGTTGTTTTTCGGAAGCTAAAACAACTAGCTTTTTGCTTAAAACACTTTTGGAACATTAACCAAGCACAAAGTACTGCTCTAATATTGGCAAAAGTGCTTTTCAAATTAATTAACCAAACACAAATTGCTACTCTCCATAAGTACCTTTTCGAAAAGCACTTCTGACAAAAAACGCTTTCCAAACTAAGCAGATTTTGGAGCTTGGACAAACAGGCTATTCATTTGTTCGAACTTCTTTAAAACACACTAACTTTGTGCAGCCACCTTTTATTTGTTACAGAGACATTAAGCCTGATAACCTGCTACTCGATAGATATGGTCATTTAAAACTATCAGATTTTGGACTATGTAAGCCTTTAGACTGCAGTACCCTTGAAGAGAAGGATTTCTCAGTGGGAGATAGTACCAATGGAGGTTCCAAGAGTGATAGCCCTATGGCTCCCAAACGCACTCAGCAAGAGCAGCTAGAAAACTGGCAGAAAAATAGGAGGATGCTTGTAAGTTTATCCCCATGTGGGTATTCTCATTCACTGTACTTTTTCCATTTCTCGTATGTTTTGCTATAGTTAGCCATCAAATCTTAGTCTCTGTAAGGCTATTAATCTTCTTAAACCATTGGGCATCTTCGTCATTTTGATGAGATGTTTGTTTATATATATATATATTTATACATATTCTCATGTGTTTGTCTAGTGAGTGATTGGAAAGGAAGTTCTTTTCCCCATATTCTATTGTATGTTGAGTTTCTTCTTTATTGCAATCATTGTTAGTTTGTGTGCTCCTAGTTTTATACTAGAAGAGCTTGTTGAATCCTACGGGATACACTTATACCAGGTGAAATATCCTTAGGGGTCGTTTGGTGTGAGGGGTAAAAATAAATAGTCCTGGGATAAAAAAATAGTCTAGGGATAAAATTTTGGTGTCTTGTTTGGTTGCCAAGTTTGGGATAACTTATCCCACCATTTATACCGTAGTGATGGGATAAGTTATCCCTTATACATGGTGGGATAAGTTATCCCAGAATTAATAATCCTAGGATAACTTGTTCCCAACCAAACGACCCCTTAAGTTAGTATCTTTGACACGCTTCAAGCTTTCAAGAATACTCTACAGTTTTCGTGATCAAGTATTTTATGTAAGATTTCCAATAAACACTACTTCACATCTTATTGGAGTATGTTATTCTCTGGTCGGTAATGAAAATGAAACAATTGTTAGTCTGTTAACTTGCTGACTTCCGCAGCAGCATTCTCTTATGTGGTTTGTTTAGATTCTGAGTTTCCGGTGAAGCTGTTCTCTTCATATATTTAATTCTAGTCGTTTGCATAATCCAGGCCTACTCTACTGTGGGTACACCAGACTATATTGCTCCGGAGGTCCTGCAGAAGAAAGGTTATGGAATGGAATGTGACTGGTTAGTACACTTCTGTATTTTATAATGAGGACGTTGAATGCACATTTTTGCTAATTTTGTGGAACTGTGATCTTATGTCTTTCAAAAAATAGCTCTTATTGTAAAATTTCTAGGGGTTCTTTCACCCGATATGCCCAACCTCTTCTCTTCACTCTCGCCTCGTTCTCTTCTCTCTTTTCTTTTTCTGTTTTTTTGTTTTTCATTTTAAGGGAGGGGGTAGATTATATTGGATATGCTTTATATGTTTCTCCTCTTTGTATCCATTTGCTGTAGATTCGATTTTATTCTGCAGGTGGTCGCTTGGCGCTATTATGTATGAAATGCTCATCGGTTATCCTCCTTTCTATTCTGATGATCCCATGTCAACTTGTAGGAAGGTGATCAATCATGACTACCTGGATATGTTCCATCATTTTTTTCTTTTGCTTTCTCGATGCTTAGATTCTATTGATTCTCCTTATAAAATAAAAAGTTAATGGTCAAAAACACATCTAAGCTATCACTTTTTCGCGATTTTCATACCTCAACTATCTATTTTTTTCTTTATCTACCTAAAATATCACTCCCTTTGTATTTAAACACACCTCGATGCTGAGTTGGTCTACATGCTCTTGTGTCGATTGGGAACAAATATTTGGCCAACTTAACATCAAGGTATAAAACTGCGAAAAGGTGATAGTTTAGGTAGGTAAATAGAACAACAGATAGTTGAGGTATGAAACTCGCGAAATGTGATAATTTAGGTGTGTGTTTTACCATTTACTCTAAATAAAACAAAATAAATTCTATTGATTCTTCAAATAGTTTTCTCTCTTCACAAAATACTACTTGAAAGCTCCCTCATAATTCTGTTATCTCAAAACTAACATTTTGCACATGCAGATAGTAAACTGGAAAAATCATTTAAAGTTTCCTGAAGAAGTAAAGCTATCTCGAGAAGCCAAAGATATTACAAGCAAACTTCTTTGCAATGTCACCGAGAGACTTGGTTCCAACGGCACAGATGAAATAAAGGTGTTGTCTGGTGTGTCTTATGCTATGTTCCTGTATTAGATCTAGGGGTTAACTGCAACCGTAACCTCGTGGTTTCTTTTCTCTATTTCCTTTTTCACCGCTCAGGTCCACCCGTGGTTTAAAGGGATAGATTGGGATAAAATCTATCAGATAGAAGCTGCTTTCATTCCTGAAGTCAATGATGAATTGGACACCCAAAACTTTGAAAAGTTTGAAGAGGTATCCCTGTGCGTTGTTCTCTTAAACTTTTAGTTTTAATTATTTCACTCATTTATGAAATCTTTTGGTTGGCGTCGCAGTCTGAATCTCATTCTCAGAGTACGTCAAGATCTGGTCCATGGAGAAAGGTATTCATTCTCATCATCATGTGGACATGTCATTTGATTTTACATGTTATTTAGGCATAATACATAAATAGACACCTTAACTTTGGCTCAACTGACAACTAAACACTCCAATTTTGAGAATGCACATCTAGACACTTCAACTCATTTCGCTGTGTCTCGTGGACACTCTATGCTGATGTGGCACATTAATTTTGGAGGTGCCTAGATGATCATTTTCTAAGTTGGAGTGTTCAACTAACACAGTGGAGACTAGTTGAGGTGTCTAGATGTGCATTCTCAAAGTTGGAGTGTTTAGTTGCTTGTTGAGATCAAGTTAAAGCATCTATTTATGTATTATGTGTTTTATTTAACTAGTAGCAATTTCCGTGATACAACATTGATACAATGTGTTGAATTGGACACATTGATGAACTTGAAAAAAGTATTGGTCACAAGCAGTTTTTTGGGTTTCCACAGTTTCTTGTGTGACCTTTGTTAATTCCTATTTATCTTATTTTAACCCATCATTTGTGCAGATGCTCTCGTCTAAGGACATTAACTTTGTCGGGTACACATACAAGAATTTCAAAGTCGTGAATGATTGTCAAGTGCCTGGAATGGGTACTTTCTTCATCTCTGCCTCTCTGTACGCATGTCCAATTAATCATGCTCCTCTAATAACATCTGAAAAATATCAAGCTTAATGTCCAATATGTCACACGTGTTAATTGGAATTGAAATTTCTAACCCACACTCAATCACAAGAAATCGAGAGGACTGTGAAAAGGTGGAACTGACTAGTGACTCTGGGCAGTGCTAAATTAAAGAAATGATGGAACAATAAAATATATGAAGTTAATAATGTAACCATTTTGTATTCTCACTTTCTCATGGATGAACTTTTCTTGAAACCGATTCTTGTTTTTGCTCTCGTGGACTTGCTAAATCTTTCCGAAAAAACTAGCTGTTGAGACCTGATTGTAGTTTGGAAATATTGTCATTAGATTATGATATCACATTTGGCAGCAAAAAATAGACGTTAGGATGAGTAAGACATGTATCCGATTTCACGAGATCAAAGCACAATAACATAGAGAGGTTCTAATTTTAAAGATACATTACATGGTTGAACCTTATTTTGTAAATTTCTTCTCTTAGCTGTTTGCTTCTTTTATTTCTTTTGCATAATACATAGATAGGCACTTTAACTTGGCCTCAACTGGCAACTAAACACTCAAACTTTGAGTATGCACATCTAGACTCCTCAACTCGTCTCCACTGTGTCAGTTGAACACTGGACTTGCAAAATGATCATCTAAGACACCTCCAAAATTTACGTGACACGTCAGCATTGGGTTTCCATGAGACACAGTACGGACAAGTTGGAGTGTTTAGTTGCCAATTGAGACCAAGTTGAGGTATCTAGATGTGCACTCTCAAAGTTGGAGTGCTTACTTGCCGTTTGAGGCCAAGTTTGAGTGTTTGTACATGTATTATGCCAATTTCTTTCTTGTGATAGTACCTATCAGCCAAGCCATAAATTAAAGTTGAAGTCTTCTGAGTACTGAAATGTTAATGAATTTAGTATTACTTGTGACAAATTGATGCTAGTTGTGTGGTTGTTCGTCATTCAGTTCTCAATAATTGGATATCTGAGAGCCCTCAAACGTCTCGGACATCATGAGTACAAAGGACAATTAGTTGCCTTGCATTTGCCTTCTTTTATTTTTGTTCATCGTTGTAAACGTTAACGTCTAGATGTTTTAAGTGTTTCTCTGGTATAATTACCCTTATATAGCTTTGACTGACTGATATTTACGATCATCATTGACTTCGATGTCTCTCTTTGTTTTTGACAGTTGATCTGGAGAAAACAACTGGCAAGCCCAAGAAACCAACAATTAAATCATTGTTTGGTAATACTTTTCTATCCTTTTATCGATACAGTTTAGTCACACTTGATTCTTTTTGGAGTTCTTTCTCTTCTTGTCCGCTAGACTTTCTGCAAATTAAACGGAAGTTGTCTGCCAAATGAGTCTTGGTGAGGGTCTATCGGAAACAATCTCTCTACCTCCACAAGGTAAGGAATAAGGTTGTGTATACTCCACCCTCCCCAGATCTCACTTGTGTCTTGTGGGATTACACTGGTATATTGTTGTTGTTGTCGTCGTCTTGTGTTGTCTTTTGCTTGAAACGCAGCATGGGTCCATTGTACGTAGCTTTATCTTGCATTTCTGCAACAGTTTGTTTCCACGACTTGAACCTGTGACCTCCTGGCTAAAAGAACACACTATTTTAATTTGGAAACTTCAGTTAAGTGTGATCTTGTAAGTTTTGTCTTTCATTCAACAGGGGATGAGTCAGAAACATCGGAAGAGAACTCGTGATCAACGATAAGAAGTTGCTTGAATGTCTTGCCTCAGCAACGATACGAATTTCTGAAAAAGCAGAATGTAGTTACGCGTGCTCCTTGAATCTGCTCATTAGCGCGAATTAGTACAAGTTTTGACAGTAAGTTAGAGAGTCTATTTGATCTGAATAACTATTTATTGAATTGAAAGATTTTGAGAGAAATAGGTTGTCTACTTGAAACAAGTCCTCTTTACCATTTATTGTAATTTACAATTTTGTTACAAGATTTAGATGTAATAATTGACATCTTTAATATTGTAAATTAATATTCTTTTGCAATTACTGTCATAATCAGAATTTAACATACAGAACATGACATTTAGATGCTAGTTTTCCTCTCTTAACCAGAGGTCTCAGATTCGAGCCTTGAAAATGGAAAAACCCCATAGAGGGAGCGCCTCCCCCTCTAATTGGCCTTACGTGAAGTGAATGTGGATTAATCATAACAGTAAATATCGACTATCATATGTTTATACCAATGTATACACACTACAAAATAAATTGGAATTAGCTACCAAAAAAGTTGTAATTGTTGTTGTTGTTATATACAAGAATAATGTTGGGCTAATAGTTTGGTGAGGTGTATTCAATAAAATAGACATATGTCATGTGACTCATGAGTCAATGTCAAAATGATGGTCAGTTCAATGTACATGAATGATACTATATTGTTACTTGTTACTAATCATGACCTTAATGTTATTTTTAAGTCCCTAATAGCATAATTAAGTCTCGATCTTAAACAAGTTAGATTAGTAAACATGTTTTTATGATATTCATATTGAGGATTCATTATAAATTATTTAGTTTTAAGTTGACTGTCAGCTTACCACAATCCTCCTTCTTTATTAGAGTTAAAAGGAGTTATTGTTTGGATTTTAACAAAATATTATGAGGAAAATATCAAATACTATAGTTTCTTGCAAAATAAAAATAAGGAAAAAGGCTCAAATATGTCATCAAACTTTCTGAAAAGGCTCATTTATGTCATTCGTAAAAGTTTGGCTCATCTATGACATTGCTGTTAAAGAAAAGGTTCATCCATGCCATTTTTTTTAACTCTAGTTTTGCAAAACCACTTTTTACACCCCAAACAAGATTTAACACTTTTCAATTGAAGTTTTTGGATCAAATATACTCTTTTTGTTGGTTATTCCTTAAGAACACCACGAATACATGAAGAATATAAACAACTCTCAAATTTTAAACATCTTCAATTCTTCACGAAATCATTTCAAATTTCGGCTACATCATTAATTTCTTTTTTTTTAAAAATCAAAATTCTAAAATCATTTGTAGAGTTTAAAATATTTATCCGTATTAAAAAAAATATTCCAAAAAAACGAAAATCAGTCCCAAAATTTCAAAAATTTTCTTTGATTCGTGTTTTTGTAGTTGTTTTTGACATTAGATCTTTGTTCCCTAGTGCTTTTTGAGTATATGTTTAAAATTTCAAATGATTTGAAGTTGTGGAGAAAATTCTATCATTAAAGAATGTTAAAGTTTTGAAACTTTGAAGAAATTTCAAGTGAGTCTTGTTGAGTTAGGTTGAATTCGCGCTCAAAAGATATTGAGTTTTGGTATCTAGCTCGGAGGGAAACTACTCTTGAAATTTGAGGTGATTTCGTGAAGAATTAAAGAAGTTTGAAATTTGGGAATTGTTAATGCTCTTTTATATGTTATTGGTGTTCTTAAGGAAGAAGAAGCAAAAAGAGTACATTTGATTCAAAAACTACAATTGAAAAGTGTTAAAAGTTGTTTGAGATGTAAAAAATGGTTTTGCAAAACCGGAGTTAAAAAAAATGACATGGATGATCATTTTTGTAAACAACAATGGCATAGATGAGCCAAACTTTTAACGGATGACATAGATGAACCTTTTCTGAAAATTCGATGGTATATTTGAGCCTTTATTTATGGCCAACAAGGAAACCCCATTGGCTAATTTTCTGGATCTTATGATACAAGCTAGCCTAATAAATAAGTGCTGACATTACATTACAACTAAAATTTATCATAGCATTTCTTGTTTATTTACTTTATTATTATACAAGTTTGTACATAAGTGAATTCAGATGTAACAACTAACGATCACCCAACATTGCGATTGTAAGTATTCGTTCATTCTTAATTAAAATTATCGAATTTGAGTTATAAGTATGAACTTTATGGTGCAAATTTGAATTAGTCGATTCTTGAAACAAATACTGGATAGGAAAACTAAAAAACGAAGAAGATGTAACAATTAAGACACAACTAAGTGTGCAGATATAATAACTAAAAGTCACTAAAGATCGGGATTGAGTGATAAGTACTTATTCATCATTTATCATACATCTCGATTTTTCAGTTCGAGTCCTAGATATAGAATTGTATGTGATAAAGAAAATGTTTTACTCTCAAAATGAATTTTTTAACGTGAATCCAATTTAATCAAAACTCGATACAAATACAGAATATCAGCTGATAAACCAAGAAAAGATGTAATAACTAAAAAACAACAATGCATTTTAATTCTGATAAACAAGTACTACATCAAAAAAAAATCTTTAGCGGCAATTAATTAATGATAGTAACTTTATTGCTCCTAAATATGTATTTTTAGCTGGAATTAACACTCTTTGTAAATGTCCCTAAAGCGCACAGCGACATTGGATCTAACAGCAATTATCTAATATCATTAAAGGCTTAGCACTCTTTGTAAATCTATATATTTATTGCCACTAAAAATTGTTCTTATTGTAGTGAAGAAAGTAATATTACTTATCAAAATTCACGATTTAAAGGTTGGTGGACTTTTTGGCGCGAATATAAATTAATCGGATCATTAGTGAATACCAACCATAAGGATGGAAACTAAAATATAATGTAATAATTAATACACAACAAACCATGCATATATAACAATTATTAATTATAAAAGATTATAAGAAACGATAGATACTTTTTCATCTTTAAACAAAAGTTTCGAGTTTAAGCTAATCTAAATATAAAATCACCATTAATAAAAAGTATTTTATTATCACAATAATTTTTTTCTATATGAATTCAAATTAATGAGATTTCAAAACATAACCAAGACACCTAATGATGACATTTGTTGAATTTCTGATAATGCAAAAAAAAGTTTTAAAGACATGACAACACTAATCCAACACATGCTGGGACCTTCATGCAATAATTACCACTGCTACAATTAATTAAAATATTTGTTTCGTTTTAATTTATTTATCTATTTTTAATTAGATATGAAATTTTAATAAACTAATTAAATTTTATGATTTTCAAGTAAAAATATGTATAATACATTAAAATATTTTTATTTTCATAATTATATATATATATTATATAAAAAATTAAAATTAAAATATTAATATTTTTTAAACAAACTAAAAAAAATAATTAAATTGAAGCAAATGGACTGATGGAATATTAATTAATGAGATTGTTGAGGCAGTTGTTCTTTCCACGTTTTCCCAATAAATAAATAAATTCATACACACACACATATAACATATTTGCATTATTTCACAATTTTAAATTTCTAGCTTCTAGGGTTTGGCCATAGATAATTATTTTAATATTAGAGATATTAAAGTTCAGTATTTAAAAATAGGGTACACATTTACTTGCATTCGATATTTACATTAGATCGTATGAATTTATTAAATTTAAGTTATAAAGTAAGGTGAAGATGCATATCAATTAACTATTATTTAATATAAAAATATATTTAAAAGTTTGTAATATATTTATTAACTTAGTGTAAATATTGAGAGTGAGTAAAATATTGATTTGATCATCAGTGTTTGCAAATACTAAAATTTAACATATTATAAATATATTATATACACATCGTGTAAGCTCTATTAAAACCTGTCACTCTTTGCAAATGTTGAAAGTTAGTACATACTATATATTATGTATAATGTATGAATATTGTGCAAGATCTAGGGAAAAATATGAATCAACAACACGAAGATGAAGATTTAAAAATATGAATTAAAGAACACAAAAGATTGAAGGTTAAAACATATTTGGAACGTCTTTTTAGAAGCGATATTTGCTTTATATCTTTTGCGAGATTGCGATGAGATTATATATCAATAATATTAGCGGATATGATAATCTTTTAAATTCTTACATTAAGCAAATATATATAATTTATTAATTTGGTGTAAATATTTGATACGAGTAAATTTTTTGAATAAATATATAAATTATAATCATGAAAACAAATCTCTTTTTCTCTTACACCACATTGATATATGTTAGGCGACAGACAAAGGATGTGCTTGGTGTATATATATAAAAGTGGCATTTCCAAGTTCATTGTCTCCTTCCCACCTATCCAACGCCTCTAACTCCGAACCCTTGACCACTCCACTTCCATCATCCTCGAACCGACACTCCTGTACCCATCCTACCTCTCATAGCGTTTTGATAGATTACACATAAATGCTCTTCGAGTAATGTTTTTTTATTTACTTATTAAACACTAGAAAATTAACATAGGTTATGGTAGATGGTTGAGATTCCTGCATAGTTAATCAGAGGTCTCAGATTCAAACACTCGAAATCTAAAAAAGCATGTTGGAAGCGGCACTCCAAGAAATGAGCGCATATTCGAATTTAGTCAGATTCCAATATAAATATCATATACCAGACAATGACGGAGCCAGAATTTCACAAAGGGTGCCCAAAAATAGCTCATAAAAGCTCTTTTCAAAAAGTAGAACTAGTGAGATTCAAACACGTGAGCATTGCCTCATTCTAAGAATTTGAAACCACTAGCTACAATGACTTGTTGTGTCAAGGGTGTCCAAAATATGTTATTTAATAGTTTCGTGTATCATTTTACTTGTACATACGGTATTTTTTTCCCGACGAAGGATTGGACACCCTGACCAACATGTAGCTACGCCACTGATACCAGATGAAAAATAAAAAATAAATATTTTATCATATGTTAATAAAAAAACACATTTTCCATTAGTATTTTTTCCTTCACAGTTCACACCAAACGGCAAACACACCCAATGCATTAAACCTTTCACCAAATCATCATTTGCAAGCAATTATAGATTAATAATCACTCAAAATCTTTACTATACTAATTAATATCCTTATTTATATTTGTTAATTATAGATAGATATTTCTAACAGCTTGTTTGGATGGTTGTTAGTTGTTACCTATTGTATTGTATGTATGATATTATTATTTTAATATAATATTTATTTTAATTTTTATTTAGATTTTATTATATTATATTATTAAATATGTTGTTATGTAATAATAAAAATGACTATTTTATGTAACAATTGATCATTATCCCTATCCCTCACCTTTTTTATTTTTTAAGAAGATACATATTTGATCATTCAATTAAAAATATTTATATATGCTTAGTCAATATACATATGATATAAATTTTTGAAATATAATATATTATACACGTGTCGGCTAACTTTTGAATGAACAATTATTTAAGTTAATATCTCTATTTTTCGCTATTTTATTGTTACTTATTATTTAATAATTTTATTTTACTTTCTTATCTACTCTTTTGTAATAATTGTATTGTGTATCTTAATTTCTCTTTGTACAAAATATTACAAGTATCTTTCATATTGCTAGTATTTGTGATATTATACCATAACAACAAAAATAATAATATATTCAATATAATTTATTAATGAAATTTGAAGAGGGTAGAGTGTACATAGATGACTTTACTCCTATCTTATGAAGATAGATATGTGATTTTAAAAAACTCTCGGCTCAAGTGCAACAAAACAAAATAGTTATAAAAAGATGACAAAGAAAAAACATAACAACTAATAAGAAAAGAAATATAATGCATTATAAAAAACCCCAGTAATAACTGTGAAATAATGCAGTAATCAAAATATAACAAATATCAAAAGTAAGAAACTACATAAATAAAACTAATACTATAATGTACACGATACTCTAGACTACCACCGAGTAGACGCTTATCGAAAATGAGACAACACTCAATTATATACTAACCTTTTATCTAATCTCTGATCTCCATATTTTCCTTTTTAAAGTTGTGTTCCTCGATAAGTTAAAAACTCAATGTATTATGTTTAATCAGTTCTTTTCCATATTTCTTTGATCTAATTATATCTTATAGTATAATATATGATATGATGAAATAGCTAAAATGTGTATCAAAAACACTTCTAAACTTGGCGCAAATTATTAGTTTCATCCCCAAACTACTGACAGCTTTAAAAACACCCCTTTACTTGACTAATTGAAGCTAAATACACCCCCGATCTTCTAACATTAGTGAAATACACCCCTAAATTCTCGTCAAGTTTAGAAGTGTTTTCAACACTTTTCTCGATTTTTATTAAGAACTCTATGCTCCTGTAAGAGTTTGAGACCACTTGCTATGTCATGTGGCATATCGGGAGTGTACCGGGGGTGTATCTAAGAGCCCGTTTGGATTGGCTTAAAATAAATAACTTTTAAAAAGTTACTTTGAAGTCATATTAAAAATAAGTAGTTATGTGTTTTTGATGTGTTTGGCAAAAAAGTGTTGAAAGTCACTTTTTTTTATCAAAATGTCTGAAATACCCTTAAAGTTGTTAATATTATAAAAGAATTAAGGGTAAAAAAGTAATATACTTGGTCAAAGTAGAATGATTTATAAGTTAAAAAAAATAAGTAGGGGCACTCTACTTTTAACTTTTAACTTATTTTAAGTTACTTTTGACTTATTTTAAGTTATTCTTTAATTGCCAAACACTCTAATAAGTCAAAAGCTGATTTAAAAGTTAGTTTGATCAATTTATAATCCCATCCAAACGGGCTCTAAGTTTAGTTAGTCAAGTATAGGTGTATTTTTAAGGTTGTCAATAGTTTAGAGATGAAACTAATAATTTGCGCCATGTTTAGAAGTGTTTTTGATATTTCTTTCTTAAAATAACAATACAATACTATATATTATGAAACGATATCGACCCTCCAAACAAATATGTAGAAGTATGTTAAACAAACAAAGACAAAAGGAAAAATAACAGGAGAAGATACAAACAAAAGAATTAAATAATTCAAAATCAATCCTTCTTCTCTCTCTCGGTATGCTCCTTGCTTTTCCACAAAATTAAATTTGTTTCTACTTTCTCTGAAAAATCTCTCTTTCTCTCTCTTCTCAATCTTCCCTCATTTGTCCCATCTCTTTTTTTCTCCATTGCCACAATTCTTGACCTTTTTTTTATTATTTTCAGCTGTCAACAGGAGCTTAAGAACACCCAAATGCACATTTTTTTGATTTGTACATCTGGGGTTGCAGAAAGATTGCTTTTTTATTAATGGGGTGATTTTTTTTTGTAAAGATAGGGCTTTTATTCATTGTTGGGTTATTTGGAGATGATGGGTGTTGGTATTTATAGAAGGATGTAGCTGGAGAATGATTTTCTTCAAATCTTGATTGATAATTTTTAGGCTTTTTTTGTTTGGAAGTTGTGAACTTAAATGGATTCTGATTTTTAGGGGTGGTAATTGGATAGATGTATGAGTAGTTTTGATGGGGTTAATTGTTTCTTGGATTTGTTGGGTTTTTTTGGCCAATCTAAGTGGGTGAAAATCTGAGAGAATTAATTATTTTGGCTGTTGAAATTGTTGTTGTTGTTGAAATTTCTGAAGTGGGGTTGTTGAAATCACCATGGATCATGTTGTGGGTGGGAAGTTTAAGCTTGGAAGGAAGATTGGGAGTGGTTCTTTTGGTGAGCTTTATTTAGGTATGTCACTTGGTAGATTTGATTCTATGGTCAACACCAATTGCTTTGTTTTTGAATTTTGTGTATTTAGAAGCTTTTTAGCTACTCTTTTGTGTTTCTTATGTTTTCTGCTTCTTGCTGCTTTATTGGTTCAGGTGTGAATATACAAAATGGAGAAGAAGTTGCCATTAAGCTGGTATTGTCTCTACTTGCTCATTTTTTACTCCCTCCGTTTTAATTTGTTTATTTAGTTTGACTGCGCATGGAGCTTGCGAAAGTAAAGAGACTTTTGAATCTTGTGGTCTTAAACTAAAGATATGTATAATCTACCAAAATGCTCTTTAATCTTGTGGTTTTAAACATGCCATGTGGTATGTTGGAATTAAAGAGTTGCCAAATTAAGCATTCTTTTTGAAACAGACTAAAAAAGAAAGTAAGACAAAACAATTTGAAACGTAGGGAATATTAATTTTTGCTGCTTAGTGTTTGGTTCATGCTGTTTAGTTGTTGCTGTGTTATGTCTATGTAGTTATGGAAGACTGAATAGAACACGAAGGTTAGAGACTCTTATGTCAGTGTAGAGATTAGAGTATGGAAGTTAGAGAGCCGCTGAGACAAATTATTTAGTAGTGGAATGAAACGAGTCAAAATATAAGGGAACAAATACAGATGATTCATACTCATCCAAACAAAAAGATAATTCATATAGTTGACCCCAACTAACTCGAGATTGAGTTGTAGTTGATTGATTGAATTATTGATATGACATTTAACTCGTCTTTTAAATATTATTAGACTCATAGCACTAAAATTTTAAGAAACAACTACTTTCCTGATTTTGCATCGCACTTACTTATGGTTATTGTTTTGCTCTTCCTAAATCTTACATATTGATTGCTTTCCTACTTAGTGGAGCTGCTCATCTTTTCTTATTACTGCACTTAACAGGAATCTGCCAAGACGAAGCACCCTCAACTTCATTACGAGTCAAAAATATATATGCTTCTCCAGGGAGGAAGTAAGTCTCTCTTCGTGTGCTTTTCATATCCTCGGCTTTCTATCAATGATGCAACTGTGTTGATTACTATGGCATACCTATCAAAAGAAAAAGAGGGGAGTATTATATGCTATTTGTCAGAAGTTCAATTCACTGCCCTTCTTTGCTAATTATGAGCATGAATGGGCCCTTTTAGTTACGTATTTGGGTACTTTCTGTCCTTTTTTACACGCCGTCTATTCAGATTAGAAAATATCTGGTAGAATCAAAGTAGCAACCAATTAGTACTATGTGTTTTGTCTAATCAATGAACTTTTGGGATGGGAATGTTATGAATAGAAAATTGACTCCTTATCTCTTCCATTAATTATGAAGCCGGAATTCCCAATCTCAAATGGTTTGGAGTTGAGGGCGAGTACAATGTGATGGTCATTGACCTTCTTGGACCAAGTTTGGAAGACCTCTTCAACTATTGCAATAGGAAGTTCACTTTGAAAACAGTTTTAATGCTTGCGGATCAACTAGTAAGTAGTTCTTTGCCATGCCACTCCTTTCAGAGATTAGCTTTTTTATAACCGTTGATTATGAGTCTGATGTAATAATCTTGCTGTATGTCATTTTCAGATTAATAGAGTTGAGTATATGCACTCACGAGGATTTCTTCACCGTGACATAAAGCCAGACAACTTTTTAATGGGCCTAGGTCGCAAAGCAAATCAGGTATTTATTCATGTCCTGTCAGAGTTTGAAAAAGCTTCTAATATATGTCATGTCAATATTCCTTCATGGCTTCACCTAAACCGGTATAGGTTCGTGTCTCTCCTTGCTAGTTCAGTTTTTAGTTCATCACTGAATGTCATATCAGTGCTGAAGTAAGAGCTTCAAGGAAAAAGATATGTTGCATAATTTGAAAGTTGTTATATTGGAATAAAATTGATTCTAACACTAATGACAGGTTTACGCCATCGACTTTGGGCTTGCCAAAAAGTATAGGGACCTACAGACTCACAAGCATATACCATACAGGTAATCACACTTTGTTACTTGACTGATCCTTGCAGTTGTCCTGTTTGTCTTTCTGGATGCTAATTTCGCAGCTTTAAAAGGAAAAGGATAGTAGTGTTTGATTCTCTTTCAGTGCTCCTAGCAAGTCTCCATTGTCAAGATAATTTTTATGTTTGTTGCCTACTGTTTTTTTTCCCTTTCTTTTTATGTTCACTTTATATATAAAGAGCATACTAGGATAGATAGGATCCGAATCTATTCGGGACAAGGTGGAAGTGGCCTCCATGGTGGACAAGATGCGGGAGGCGAGGCTGAGATGGTTCGGGCATAGAGAGAAATTTAGTATCATTGCTAGTATTTCAGAACATTAAGCCATGACTACTTTGTTGATATTACTCAAAATACATATAGTAACTAGAGTACAAAAATGAATTTTATCTCTGAAAATGGGATTTCACTACATTTAGATTAGTGAAGTATGAAATTCAATTAATCTCCTACTGTATCCCATTAAGATTGTTGTAGCCAACTTTTTCTTGTTTCCAAGTGTTTGTTGAAAGGAAGAACCTACTGAAAGGTCTTTGCTATTGATGGCCTTGGGAACCATTGATTGTTGAATACTTGAATTGGCTGGCACTACTAGATTGTGTTATAAAATCTTCTATCGATCTAATTTTGGTTTTATGGAATGCCTTTGATATGTTTTTTTTTTTTCAATATTCTTCCAGAGAAAACAAGAATCTGACCGGCACAGCTCGTTATGCCAGTGTCAACACACACCTTGGAGTTGGTAGGTGTATATCATTTAGGTTGTCAAATAACTAGGGGACTACTGAAGCTTTAGAGTCATTTCTTACTCATGATTTGTTTTTTTTTACGGCCAGAGCAAAGCAGAAGAGATGATTTGGAATCTCTTGGCTATGTGCTTATGTATTTTCTTAGAGGAAGGTAGTTTCACCATTTCGTTTTGGCATCTTTCTGTGTCTTCCTGATGTAAATTGTAGACTTGTTTGCTGACCTAGTGACACCTTCTTGGTTCAGCCTTCCATGGCAGGGACTGAAAGCTGGTACCAAAAAGCAGAAATATGATAAAATCAGTGAAAAGAAGATGTTAACTCCAATAGAGGTACTTGTTATGATCATCAAAGCATCTTAGTTATGTGACACCATCCTCACCTTTTTTGAATTACGAAAGTATCTGCCATGACACCTCCAGCCATCCTTATGTCATATTGTCTTGTCAAGCTATGATGGAAATTCTTCACTTCAACCTGGTTTCTGTTGAAGTAGCTCATTAAATGTATTGATCCTGGCTTTCTGAATAATATCTTGAGCTGGTTTTGGATGATATGTGGCCTTAGTTTGGTCTGTTCTTCTGTTGATTTCATTATCTGCTAGTGATATGAATCATCTGATGAGGCAATTCACACATGATTCAATTTTACTGTAACAGGTGTTATGCAAATCCTATCCTTCAGAATTTATATCGTACTTCCACTATTGTCGATCATTACGGTTTGAAGATAAACCTGACTATTCATATTTGAAGAGGCTGTTCAGAGATTTGTTTATTCGTGAAGGTAAATAATACTCCCTCTGTCCCAATTTATGTGGTAGAGACAATTTATGTAGCAGTATTTGACTGGGCACAAAGTTTTAAAAAGGAAAGGAAGTTTTTTTTAAAAAAAATTGTGATCTAATACAACAAAAACAATTGTGTGGCTTTAGTTCCTCTCATTAAGGATAAAATGGAAAATTTAAAGTTGAATTGTTTCTGAATCATGAATTGTTTCTGAATCAAGAAGTATAACATTCTTTTGGGACAGACTAAAAAGGACAAAATGAGTACGCTTTTCTTTTACATATATTTGGGTCCAAAAGTTGTCTAATTGTAACTGCTCGATTCTTGTCCTTATTAGATGTGTATTCTAGTCTCTTAATCTTAATCTTTGACATTACACAGGTTATCAATTTGATTATGTTTTTGATTGGACCATTTTGAAGTATCCTCAGATCGGTGCCAGTTCTAGAGGACGAGTTAGTGCTTGTCAACAATTCCTTTGGATTATTACTTTTCACTCTTCTTGGTTATTATGAACAATACTAGTGCATTTTCTTACTTCCAGATTCCTAGTGGAAGTGCCGGACTAAATGCTGGGCCATCTGCTGAAAGACCAGGAAGGACATCAGGTATTATATCTGAACAGAAGTTGTGGATATCCTCAAAAAATACACTCGTTAGTTTTAGTAGTTGCATTAATTGATTAAAGATGAATCTCAATAGGTTGGTTAGTTCCTTTTGGTCTTTAGTTATTTTGTGAGTGGAGTCAAATACACACCTAAAAAAGTATTCCCTTTTTTCGAGCTTCACACCTGATCTATCAGGTGTGCTCACATAAGTTTCCTTCCTGAACTATCACCAACCATTTATCTAAACACACCTCAACTATCAATTGTTCCCTTTTCCTCCCTAAACATTTTGCTCCCTAAACTATAGTGATGTTTCAGGTAGGAAAAGGGAACAAGTGATAGTTGAGGTGTGTTTTGATAAATAGTTGGTGATAGTTCAGGTAGGAAACTCGCACGCCTGATAGTTCAAGTATGCAATTCGAAAAACCGGGATACTTTAGGTGTGTTTTTAACCTTTTAACTCTTATTTTGTCAAGACAAGGTTCAGAAACTAAATCCTATCTATGAGTTCTTGTTCTAGATTTTGCATTTTGTATAACCTGGAACATGTGTTCCTTGCTTCATGAATTATAAGTTTTCTGCCCCTTGCTGGAACTTCTGATTTTCTGAGATGCTTCATGAATATTATATGTGAGCTTCTCATGCTAAAGTTGAACAATTTTGCTGCTGCTTCTGCCAATTTATCGTTGATTGACACTTGACAAAAATGTTTTAATTCTGTAATCCAGTCGGACAAGATATTCGAGACAGGCTTTCTGGTGCTGTTGAAGCATTTTCTAGAAGGAATGCTTCTGGTACGGGAAAGCACGGGGAACACTCCAGACAGAAGACTTCAGAGGATATGACTTCATCTAAAGATGTGGTATCAATCATTCCCTATTTTCTATGAAAGAAAAGGAACCCAAAAAGATCCCTTTCTTTCAATTCCATTTCAGAGTTGGGGCTGTTTTAGTTGCCTTATTTGTTCTTGCATAATGTAGTAACTTGTCAATCTTTGTATTTTTTAAAAAAAAGTAGTAACCGCTAACTACTAGCTAGCCATCTGTGAATCAACAGTTTAGAACTTCTTCATTTATAGGTGTGTATTAACCCTGTCTTCCAAAATAGTAGTAGAATAACTGTGCCTCAATCCTGAACGAAAATCGTCGTGGAAGAGAAACTAAATTTATTAATTAACTCATAGTAATATATTAGTTGTCTCTGTGTGACCTATATAAGTCACAGGTTCGAGCGGTGGAATTAGCCACTGATGCTTGCATCAAGGTAGGCGGGTAAACTGCCTATGTTACACACTCATGGGGTGTAGCCCTTTTTTTTTTCCCTTTATGGTATGAACATCCCAAATACTAGCATTTAGCCAGGGTGGAGCTACAGGTATTGAAGGGGGTTCAATTGAATCTTCCTCGTCGAAAATCATACTGTGCAAATAGGATAAAACAATTCTTGTTTATATATATGAACTATTGAATCCTCCTCGACATAAGGGACTGGTATAGTAGCATAGGTGGCAAAAAATTGCATTGCTTTAGATCGTAGGTTTGAATCGCAGGTGTTGTGTTTTTGCATGCTTCTAGTCCCCTTATTTGATTTTCCTAGTTCCGCCTTCGCATTTCGCTGCCTGGATATTTCATGCTTTGCCTAAGTAGTTCTATCAATAGATCTTCTTGTATGTTGCAGCAAGCTGATTCAGAAAGAGGTCGTACCTCGAGAAATGGAAGCTCTTCTAAAAGGGCTGCCATTTCTAGCAGCAGACCGAGCTCTTCTGGTGATCCCACCATCACTGATAGTCGCTCGAGCAGACTAGTGTCAAGCAATGGGCGTGTGTCTACCACACAAAGAATTTCAGGTATCGAACCAAAACCATCACCTTTCTCACGTAAGGGGACACGTGATGACCCTCTTCGGAGCTTTGAGTTCCTTTCAATCCGAAAGTAGAAAAAAGCATGTCACTTGTATAAAGAGAGAATTTCCTGTTTGTTTTGGAACATTGCGATCCTTTTAAGTGTTGTATATTGAAAATGTTTCTATGTGACAGCTAAAGCTTATCCCAACTTCCAATTGTTCCTTGTTTTGGTTTTGATTTTAGAGCTTGAGTTCTGGCCATTTGTGAAAGCCTTTTAACTCATCCAAAGAATTGATGAGTAAAAATGCTAGAGTTTCATACATGTACACTCAGATAGTTTGTATTATGTAATAAATATTATTATTGTACCAATGAATGTATCTACTCAGTAGTAGGATGAACCTTTTATCGAACAGTGGTGTTTAGACCAGTTTTCAAATATCTCGAATATTTCACCAAATACTTGTTATCTTTCGTCAGCATACATGTATTAGGTAATCTTGTACACGTCCAACAAGGCTTAGACCATTCTTGTAAAGGAGTAAAGGACCAACCTTGTTATCAGTGGCGGAACCATGATTTTCACTCAACGAGTTCAAGATGTAAGCACACAAAAAAGTTGAAGGGGTACCAACATCTACTATATATATATAAAAAAGTAGTTTTTACTATGTATAAACACGTAATTTTCCATTGAAGGGGGCTCGGATGAACTCTCGTGGCCCTACTTAGTTTTAGCCCTGCCTGTAATCCATCAATTCTCAAATGCGCTGGCTTGATCCTTTGTTGCAGTCAAGGGATGCACAATACTACAAAATAAAATCTTAAAACATCTGTTATACATCTATTGATTTGGTGTAAACATCGAATATGAGTAATTTTTGTATAGAGAAGTAGGCAATTTTAATAATCAGCGCCATCTCCAAACATATCATAATTAGTTGACTAATACCATTACAATAGATTGACACAACCAATTTCAACAAGACAAGGTTAAAACAAACATCTATCTAGCAAAATTTGTTTAGCTTAGGTCAGTTACCCTGAATATTCTCACACAATGATCAGCTCCACAGGAGGCAAGCTGCACGGTCTCAGAATCTTCGCTCTTCTGAGGATTTCTCCAAGATAGTCGTTGAACAGTAGAGACGTGGCATAGAAATGGATCAAACTTAACAGCAGGAGAAGCATTTTGGACTGATAAATGCCCATCTCCTCCTCTGCTATTCAGATTCCATAGTTCAATCAAGCCATTTTCCATTCCCACTGCAAGAAGCCCGCGATTGCTATGGCTATCTAGACCTAACCAAGACAGGGCAGTGACACTGCTTTTGAAAGGTGGAAGTGTCAACAGTAGCTTCACCGAGGTTTCAGTTTCCATGGCCCATATTTTGACAGTCTTGTCCCTTGAACCAGTAGCAAATTCATGACCAAATGGGTTCCAAGAACATGACCATATTATTCTTTTATGTGCTTCATGCTTAGCTACAAGCTGGTAATTGATCTCATCAGTTCCTGTATAACACAAAGACGAGTTTGAGCACATGACGAAATAACACCTTGAACAAAAAGTTCTCTCATAAACTAAATAATCTCCTAGCTTTCAAAACTTCTCTACAGATTTTCAGATAAAGGCAAAGCCGGTAAGTGTCAAACCTTTATGATTAATTCGAAAAACAGAGAAGTGGCGATCTCTTGAAACAGCCAAGAGATACTGGTTATCATGAGAGAACTCCATTTGGGTCACTGTTAAACTGTGAGACTGCAAACGACCAACGGATTTCCAAGAACCAACTTGCCAAAGCCATATTTCAGCAACCGGTGCTGATTGAGCCTGCAGGATTGTTTATCACTGGCATAATTAGTATTCACAATTAATTAAGAAAACAACATACCCAGTTTAATTCCACAAAGTGGGGTCTAGGGAGGGTAGAGTGTATGCAGACCTTACCCCTACCTTGAATGTAGAGAGGCTGTTTCGGATAGACCCAATTAATTAAGAAATTAAAGACTAATTTTTTTTGATAATGGAAATTAAAGACTAATTTTCAAAACAAAAAACATCATTAGAAGTTGAAAGGAGCATCTAGAAGAATATTGTGAATTCCATCATGTGTCGCTATAGTTCACACAGGTATCTAACAAAGTAAAGAAGTTTCCTGAGTTAATGAGCATCACCAGTAACTAAAACAAAATGAGCAGATTGGCATTTGATTTCTCACAAGAGTAAGAACGTCGCAGGATCAAACCCAGCTACTCCTTAACTAGCCCCCACACCAATAAAATAGAGGCTTCTCATGGTCAAGATATTGAAGAAAATTAACACTATATATAGATTGGAGTACCATTTTAAAATTTTTTTTAACCGAAGCATATTAAGGTCAGAAACTAAAAACCAACTTTATCAGGGCACTTACAAAAGTATAACCAAGTTGACTGCTATAACAGGAGACTCAAGCAAGTTTATGACAAGGAAAACCCATGTGTCCATGTATTACCCAAAAAGAATGGAAAAGAAACAAGGGAAAGTACGCTAAACCTTGCAGGATGAAGCTACAAGCTTTCCATCGTGATCACAACATAGAGCAAAAAGTTCATTCCCATGACCATAAAGTTTGTGTGATTCGGGCCATAGAGTGTGCCATGCCAATTGCTCTTCAATAGGTGGCTCTGTCAAGACAACTGGAACTGCTTCAGGAACAGTTTCTAGAGTATCAAATTCCGTATTGCTTCTGTCTGTTGGTGTCGATGCTGCTGCAAAAGATAGGTTTAGGTGTATGAGATATTAAAAAATATAAGGGTCTCCAAAGGAAACATTCAGAATAATCTCTATTTATATAAGAACACTGTGCATATCTTATCACAGCTCTTTAAGCAAACTTAGAAAAAGACTCAGTAACACATCAAATTAAGCCTAATTTCAGTATGTGGTTAACAGAAGTCCTTACAGTTAATTTTGACAGGTCAACAACCCAGTTATATATCACCCCATAACATCAAAGTGATGATGGAAAAATAAATGATTATCTTATATGTTATGATGCAAAAATGATATCACACAGTAGACTGGAAAACTCACCCTGAACATAAATAGGTTTCTGCGATAGACCTAGAGCAGACATATTTGCCCCTAATATCTGCACATCAGCTTGAATGTCGGCAGAAAAACTAGAGTTGTCTGATGTAACATGGCTCAACGTCTTCAGAAAGGATAGAGGAGATTCAAAAACTCTTGCAACTTTCTCGTCTGCCCCGCCAACAAAACGATGGTTTCCTTTTCCTTTGATTACTGTGACACAATTTATGTCATGACCATGAACTTGAGGGCGAGCAATTTCATGCCAAGATTCTTCATTCTCTAAGCTTGTACTGTTGAGCCAAGGAGCAAATACTCTAGTTGTCTGCCAAAATATAAAGATTGCGCCCAAAAGTTCGATAATGTATTCAGCAGAAGAGAAAGAAAGACATAAGGAAATAAAATTCATGGGTCCTTGACCAGTTATGCAGCAGAGAAAGTAAAACAGCAAGAGATAAAATGCATGGGTACTTGAAAATTATGAACCCCAGTTCAAGACTAAGCATGTTAAATATTTCCAAAAGCTGGAAAAAATTAAAGGTCAAAAAGAAAATCAGTAACTTTCCAAAGCAGTAATATTTCCTACTTGAACTCCTTCCAAAATCTATACTTCCTTGATTCGTTGAAAAGGAAAAAAGAAACAGCTTGTGGAGAAGGATAACCAAAACCAATGGACAGATTCAGAGAACTTGTTCACCGTAATTTTTTTGCTGATTAGAAAGCAACCTACAACTTAAGGGCATATATTGAGTTTTCACTGTGATGAAGTCAGTTATGGTAGTGCATTGCAATGAGCCTACAGCAGAATCAGCATAGTGGATAATTCTCAAATTTTAAGCATAGTCCACCACTCAAAGTTCATCAGCTGTAGACCAAAACAATGTCTGATCTAGATATAGAACATGTTACAGGCAAAATAAAATGCATGGGGGCCCAAACAGCTTATAGTGAAACTAAAATTCCATCTGACAATTCTCATGAGCACACAAACAAAAAGAAGTGATACATATCCTTCATCTTAAAGTATCCACAGTACACCTTTGTTAGTAATGGTTAAGAACACCATCCCTAGAATGATCAATAATCCCTAAATATTAATGATGGCCTACTTATGAAGTAAAACATGCTTTGTGCAATAAGAAATGGTCTAGTCTTTCCGTTGCTGATTTTTTTTTGATACAGTAAGTGGTATTAATAACAGCATCAAGAAGATGCAAGAATTACAAGATATGGCATTTGAGCTTACAAGAAATCTCTGGCTAACTATACAAACTATCTAAGCCAGAACTAGTCTTTTCCTTGCTGATTTATTTGTATTTTCTCCTAATTGCAGCAGCGACAAAACCAAATGGACTAATATCACCTCTCAAGATTTTGCATTCTAACAAATGAATGTAAGATTAGCTTTTCTACAAGGTTGACACTTTGTTACATGGAGGAAATTAGAACAAATATATTAGAGACGCTAAGGGAACTTGAGAAATGAGTTAATAATCTATACCGAGATAAAGTAACTGCAAATATTACTTGGATACGTGAACCAGAATGGTTGACACATTCAGCAAAAAGAAGATGGAAAAAAGTTGGGTCAGTTAAGAGATCACAAGAAGTCAATTAAGAGGCTTAACACCCATGACTGCCACAACCGGGAGCCATAAGCCCCATAGGTTCATTATGTGTAGGACGAGTGATGAAACTTCTCAGTTATTTTAACATTAACTATGCAAGAAATTTGTGAGATTGCTAGGATTTTCAAGGAAACAATTGTTTTTTTTTTTCTGTTAGGAATGTGGAAACTATTGCTTTTGTATCTTCACAGGGTCATTTCTCTCTCTTGGAATAACATTTACTTGGTCAATTTGTAACCATCAAAGACTACAATTCAAGAACGCAAAAACTAACAGATAAGGGTATTGCTGAATGTGTTATTTTGTGCATCTAGAAGACTAGAATGCCTTCAAGATCATTTTCCTTCGAAACAACATATATATGGAATATATTTGTTCTACTAACTTTTACAAAATTGTTTAAGGTGGTAAGCCTCTTTCATGATGTTACCCTGAACAATCTGCAGTAACACTGGAAAACTCTATTTACCTGATAATATACTTGATTTAGTTTATGTACACATTCCACTTCATTGTAACATTCTACCTTGAAAAAAACAACTTATTTTCTTTGTTATTTACTGGGTAACTAAAACAAAATTCCTTTCTTGTTAACGAGGTGTTCAGTAGGCGGGAAAATGAGAAATGTCACCATTTTGCTGACACATAGCTTAAATCAACATATACCATTCAAAAAAAAAAATTGAATTTCTAAGTGCAATAAGATTACCTGATCATGACTGACAGACATCATATATTCCCCACATCTAGCCCAGGCGATGTCCGACACTGCAGCAAAGTGTCCAGATGGAACTTTTTGTGGCTTCCAATCATCATACTCAATACCAACATTTTTCCACAGGTGAAAAGATCCACCATATCCATGAGCTAAAATAGAATCTGCATTTGGACTCCAGTGACCACCATAAAATCCCAAAGCACAGTGACTTAATTCCCCAACGGTAACTACATTCATCCAGATACCAGTTGTCTTTTCAGGTTGCCAGATCAACATTGTCTTATCCATGGATGTAGATAAAATGCTTTGAGGCTGAAAACACTCAATTCCCTCAACAGAAGAAGTCGATGGGGGCTGCCATTCCACTGAGTATACCCAATCCTCATGCCCAATGAGGAGAGATTCCATAGAGATCAGATAAGAGGATGAGCCAGCTACAAGTACAGGACCTTTGATGTAAGAAGCCAAACTTGTCTGTTGCTTCTTGTTATTAGCTGAAGAATCCTGTAAGGTCATCTTCCATATGCGAATGCCTTTATCTTGAGATGAACTTACAAGTAGAAGACTAGTTTCACCATTCACATACACAGGAAATGAGAGATCTAAACTCCTAATCCAGTCTGTATGAGCCTTTAACTCACAAGCACGAAGAAACTGGGACATAAAAACAGAAACAAGGTTTATTATCAGCAAAGAAGACAGTTATGTAACCAAATGAACAAGAATTATGAATTGCAGTTTCATACTTTTCCATTTCTCTCACCACAATATAGATGAATTTTGTTGTCCAATCCTCCCATGGCCAGAACCAGCTGCTTGCTATTCCCTGGGAGCTCTGCCAGTGAGAGAGCAACCATAGGTTTCTGACCAACAAACAGAGAATCCGAGCATGACAATTTGCAATCACCTACAAAAGACAGATCAAACATATAGGTAATATTAGCACCAAGAACTACATAACAGTAAGATAAATCTTTTGTCGGGAGAATATACATATGGGTAAAAGCAATTTGTGCATGGATTTTCAGATCACAAGGACCTTGACAGTTATATCTCTCAATTCTATTTCAGATTATTATGAAATAATGAAGCATATGAAAGTAAAAAAGGAAAGAATATTTCATATAATTTCACTCTTATAGACATAATTAAATCTGCAGAGAGGACAGAAAATGCTGATCACCGATTACTGATTACTGAGTTAACTCCCACCTAAAACTAAAAGAGTAATTACTGAATTACCTGCCACTTAAAAACTAAAAGAGTAAAACACTTCCTGGCACCAAAATCTAATCTAGCTTAAATACATGTGGGGATTGAGGTTTAGCGTTTCCATCTTTGCCCAGAAAGGATACTACAATGGATATATTGGACTGGTATAGACTATAGTATTGCAGGAAAATGCAGATAATATTTCAGACTATTGACATGACCATCACACGTATTGGCTGGATTCCTGATTACAAGGATGAATCGAAAAACACTAAAATCACAGTAATTTCAGCTGTTAAAGTGACTGCAGAATCTGCAGAAAGGCATCAAAATTTAAGAATAAAAAGGAGCAGAATCCTCCTAACAATAGAATGGACATTAATCATGATGTAACAACTTCTTTTATTTAAGGGTTGATCATCATGTAACGACTAAAGCTAGACTGTTAAGCAATGAAGATATGTCCTTCTCACCTCCACGAGTAGATGGAAGTACTACTTCCCATACATTCACAGTGCCATCAGAGGATGCAGATGCAAAAACAGCTTCTTGCTGAGACACCATGATCGCCGTGATGCAGGTAACACCTTTTTTGTGGGGTTGTGGCACTTGTAAGACATATCTCCACTATCGGCAAAAAAATAATGAATCAAGCAGGAGTACTGGCTGTAACTGAACATTAATCAAGTACTGTTTCTTTAAATTCTCAAGCAAAGACTACAACCAAATGCCTTCTTTTACCCACTCAAGGAAGACAAAAGAAAATTCAGGACTTAGAGAAAAGAGATGCTAATAAATTATGTTTTTAAGACGAGAAAATACGAAGGACTTAAACGCAAATACATTTTTTTGATGAAAAAGGTAAAGAGGCAGATACATCTTTAAGGAGAATAATAAGAAAATCAAAAAACAAATTATAGCTATTTTAACTGTCCATTCAAGAGTCTTGGTGATAAGTTTCAAGGATACTCATTTTTTCACCGTGTTTCCTTCGCCTCTACTTTAGAGATAGTAAAACAACTCAAAAAGGTCATAGACCGGCTTACCATCTCAAACAGGCTTTTCATCCCCCCCCCCCTCCTTCCCATTCCAAGAAAATGAAACGTCTTTTACTTTATCATTCTTTCCTATTGGGGTTGAGGGAACCAGTGTAGGGCAATAACAAAAGAATGCTGGAACAAGCAAATGACTACCTTTGCATCCACAAGAGAATACTCCCACAAAATTATTACACCTTCCGCATCTCCAGAAAGCAAAAACTGTTGTTCCATCTGCTTAGCTGCAATACACAAAGCCTTACTTAATAACTGATAAAAGCTGCAGTGACAGACCTTAGGAGCATTTGTTCATAGAAACGAGGAAATAAAAACTTCTCTAGAAAAGAAAATAATCGGGTGGGTTCTCATATTCAATAATACCCCGTGAAATCCCACAAGTGGGGTCTGGGAAGGGTAGTGTCTACGCAAAACTTATCCCTAGCTTGTGAGGTGATATCCAATAATAGTACATAGATAAAAAGAGATAATTACATTTCTCTCACCAACAATAAGGAAAAAGAACATTTTATAAATTGCTCATTGTTGGCACATTTGGCAAACTATTTACATTTAGCTTGAATATCCTGTCATTACAACAACAACATATTACATACCCAGTGTAATCCCACAGATGGGGAGGGTAGAGTGTACGAGACCTTACCCCTACCTCATGGAGGTAGAAGCTGTTCCAAAAGACATGTATGATATTTACATATTTAGCAACTCAACTGAAAAGGTGATTAGTGAAGCAGGTAATTTTTGTATGTTATAGAACAACTAAGTTAAGTGCAAAAGCCATACAAGGAAAAAAAGGGCAAATATTATGAGCAAGTAAAAGATCTAAGATAATGTTAGTAAATTAAGGTTCCTTAGATCCTTCATCCCCTGCTTTTCAGCTGAAGTATCGTACTATGAACAGATAATGATACTAGTCCTCCACAACCACCAACTTTTATAACTAAGACTAGACTAGTAAAACAAGTTAGAAGTAACCTAATTAGTTAATGAAACCATTATTTACACCACTTTTAGAACACAAATTATACTCCCTCCTTTTCAATTTGAGTGTCTTAGTTTGACTATGCATGTTAAAAAAGTAACGGAGACTTTTTAAATCTTGCGATCTTACAGATGACATGTAATGTGTTGGATTTAATGAGCTAGTAAATATAGAAAGAGGCATTCTTTCTTACGAAGAGTAAAAAAAAACAAGTATCACTAAATTAAAATGGACGGAGTACTTACTTCAATCACCTAACTCTCCAATTCTGCAACCTAACTAACTATGTTACAACAGCTGTATCAAGGCCAAACATAAGCACAAATATCTAACACTTTGTTTGGCTGGTTGTTGTTTCATAATGTCTCGTATTGCATTATTTTTATGGATACAATGACCGGATAGATTGTATCATTTTCCTTGTTACATAATGTCACACATCAATAATTTGAAGGGTAAATCTACAAGTAAAATAGGGTATGGGGGTGGAGTTACCATAAAAAATACGGTAAAGGATAAAATATGATAAGTAAAGACAAAATGAGAAAAATAAGGTAGCGACGCGATCACACCAAAGCGGTCTAAAACAAAATGGGACTTTTCATCTTACCTAAAGATTTAACGGTACGATACAATAAAATTTAAGAAACAATCAAAACAAACATTATATTTAAACTAACAACACAATACAATACAATAGGTAACAACCACCAAAACAGTCTGTAAGGTAAAAAAAGTAACATGCGATCCCACCACATCGGTTTTCTACAAAATAGGACTTTTCGTCTTACCTAAAGATGAATTTAACGCTACCATACGATAAAAATTAAAGAACAATCAAGACAACCGTTAAATTTAAATTAACAACACAATACAATACACTAGGTTACAACCATCCAAACAGGCTGTAAGGTTATAGAAGGTAACATGCAATCCCACCAAATGGATCTTATACAAAATGGGACATTTCGTCGTTAGCTAAAGATGAATTTAACGCTACAATAGTCAATAAGATAAAATTTAAGAAACAATCAAAACAATCAGTAAATTTAAACTAACAACATAATACAATACAATAGGTAACAACCATCCAAACAGACTGCAAGTTTTTTTTTAAAAAGGCAGTACCTTTGAATGCAAACTTGCTATTGGGAAGCCAAAGAGTACAATTCACAGAAGCTTTATGACCAGGTAGTGTAGTCAAGATTTGAGCTGTCTGATTAAGAAAAATAAAAACATAAATTTCAAAAAAGTAACACAAATATTCAAGCTGAAAGTGGAAAAAGAAGAACCTTTGGACAGAAAATGGCAACAGCATTTTGGGCACCAAAAGAAATTAAACCAGAAGCACCCCATGAAACGTTATTCACTACTCTGTTGCACCCTGCTCCTATAAAAACTCTCTCCACTTCCATATTTTGCATAATATGAGTTGATTCGCCGTCGACGTCGGTGTGACGACGGAGAAGGAGGAGTTACAGTGAGATGACGGAGCAAAGGTGATGGTTTTTCTCGATTCCGTTTACGGAGATTCACGGCGGAGGTGGAGGAGTTGCAGTGAGATGACGGAGCAACGGTAGAGGTTGACGGCGGCGGAGATTTTTACTCGCTGCCGGTAACGGCGGTGTGACGGCGGGAGCAGGGAAGAAAGCAATTCAGTAGAGTTGACAAATCTTATTTTCAAAGCCCAAATAAACCCAAACTGACCCATGTATGTAAGCCCAATTATTTTATGGACTCAATTGCTTTTGACCCATTTAATTGTGCGGTTTATCTGGTCTTTAATTTTTGTCCTTAATAATCGAATAAATGTCTAATGAGTATAAGTTTTTTAAAATATGGGATATAATTTGAGAGATATTATGATGCAAAAATATAAACTTATGTCCCGCAACTTTTTTTATTTTATCCTAAAGAATAAAATTAAAGACCAACACAACTTTTTATTTTGATCGGCTAATTTATGGTAAACTTTTCATAGGACGGTCTGTTTTGACATTTCCATTGAACATAAAACATTCTTCTGTTTTGACATCTCCATTGAACATGTATCTATCTTCTTTTAAAAAAACTACACATATTATCACTTCAGATGCGCAATGTCTGAAGTTAGGTTTGACAAAATTTGAAGTTATATATGACTGATCAATTTCAATCATTTTAATCATATTACTAAAAAAAATAACAAAAGTTGATAATTTAGAAGTTAAAACAAAAATATTTAACTAATTGAGTGACTTTCTGAGTAAATAGACATAATCAAGCGATGTTTATATTACCAACAAAAAGAAACATGTTTTTGTTAGATAATTTTAAATTATTGAATAATCTTATGAGTAGTGAATTCAAGCTTTTTATTTGTGGTCGAATTCAGACTCAATAAACGTCTAATCCACATATTACAAGTGGTAACTCACTTTTTTTTATGAGTATATACATATATAAAGAAGATTTAGATAAATTCTCAAATGGTTAATTATAGATAGGATTCTTAACTAGTAAATGCTCTAAACTTTTATATATAACATTTTTTTCTTCCCAACAAAGGGTATTATCGGTAGTGTATGATTTTCGTGTCTTAAATAGTATTGTTATCTAGCTGCTTTAGGTGTGTACATTTTTATTATTGGACATAAAAACCAGATCAAATTTTGCTATTACTTTTGTGTCCCATCTGTATTTCTTTATGGACACCTTTTTGTTTTCCTAAATACTTGTTTGAAATTAAATATTGCAAAAAAAAATAAGAAGGAAAAATACCTTCTTTTCGAAATAGTCTAAAAAAAAGTTACACAAATAAAAATGAATACGAGGGAATTTATTTTTTGTATGATAGTTTTATTTACTAGGGGGAAAAATGAGAGTAGATGTGTAACACACGGATAAAATCAATAAAAAGACAAAAAACAAAATAACCCAAATTTAACTTAAGAATGATAATATTTTTCTAATTATAAAATACAGACAAACAAAGTGTGAATAAAAAGGAGTAAAAAAGGGCAGCCAAATTCACAATATTTGGAGAGAACACTTTATGAATCATGACATGAATTATATCATCAATAATAGGAACCTAGAGTTAAAGATATTTATTTGCTAAAATTATTAAAATTGATTTGGTTTTTCTTTCTTTTTTTTTTTCCAAAAGTTTTGTTTGAAAAAAGTTCCACATCTTCAGACATCAATGTTAATTGAATATATCATTTAAATTGGTCGAATAATTTTTATACGTGAAAATGACAATAATTGAGTGACTTTTCTGTTACAAAACAAAGAACAGAAAAATGACCTTTTGAATAGTTGAGTGATAATATGAGAAGTCAATACTTGACATCTGCTATATGAATTCTCACTAATCATATTAAAGATAATGTAGTCTAGAAATTTATTGGCTTAAGACGCAAAATTGATGGATATAATCCATTACTTTAAAGATGAAAATTGAGAACCAAACATGTCTATATTAATGTGTAATAACAAAACTATTTTGGCCACTTTGACTAAGTCCTTGGCTGGCTGACTGAGAATTGTTGGTTTTCATTTTTTAAAAGAGCTTGAAAATAATTCCACACCATCATTATCTAATGAATATATAACTTGAATTGATTAAGTGACTTTATACGTGAAATGACAATAATTAAGTAATTTTTTAACTATAAAACAAAGAAAAGTGACTTTCTGAATAGTTGAGTGATTATGTGAAAAATCAACTCTTGACATCTATTACATGAATCAGAGATAATGTAGCCTAAAATTTTATTGATCTAAGACTGAAAGTTATTGAATATGGTCCACTACTTTAGAGATAAGAATTGAGAACCAGACATGTCTGTATCATACATTAAAAGTCGTCATGACCAATGTGTGATAACAAAACTATTTTGGCCACTTTGACTAAGTCCTTGGTTGAATTAAATGGGTATCTCAAAACAACTCAAAATTTGACTTGAGAATAACCATATTTTCTCTGATAGCAACCAAATTTACAAATTTGAAGAAAACGCGTTTCCTGTTGATCTTTAACGTTTTTCTTTTTGAGACTAGAGAAATGTGTCTAATTATTATTTGTGAAAGCAATCATATGAAACTTACTCCCTCTATCTCAATTTATTATGCATAGTCTGAATTTTCAAGAGCCAAATAATTTAATTTTCACCGTAAATTCAGGCCTGAAGTCTTTAGAAATCTTAAAATAAAATTTATATATTTAAAACTACGTAAAAAGTATTATAAGTCACAAAAATTGATCCACAAACCTTCTTCAGAGTGGTCGTATGTGAAGTAAAAGACTTGGAGTTTTTAATATCCACAAACCATCTTCGGTCGTTGAGATATCTTAATCTATCTCTAATAAAACACTATTAATTTGCGATCAAGTTTTCTTCAAGGATCATTACCTATTCCAACAAATTCCACAAGATACATCATAATATCAAAAAATAATCTTAGTGAAGAAATTCTTTTATTTGCAAAATCGGTCTGAAAGTGCATTAAATTTAATTTTATCAAAAGATTCGAGCATGAGAAATTTATAACTCTGGCAGGTCTCATAAAAATAAAATATCCTTAATTTTGTTGCTCTTCATTTATTTATGTACATATTAATGCCATTCTTGTGATACATTTTCTCAAAGACAAAAACAAAACAACCCAAATTTGACTTAAAGAATGACCACATTTTCTTAAAAACAAACAATCTGAACAGATCTGTTATGAGATAAAAATGTGAAATAATATTAGTTTTTAATGGGTCAGACAAGTGGAGCTGGTCAATATACTGGTTAAAATTGTTAGTTTTTCGTATTTTAAAAGTTTGGTTCGGAAAAAGTTCCACACCATCATTATCTACCGGAAATCTAACTTGAATTGGTTGAGTAACTTTACACGTTAAATGACAATAAATGACTTTTCTACTACAAAACAAAGAAAAGTGACGTTCTAAATGGTTGAGTGACCATGTGAGAAATCAACTCTTGACATCTGCTATACGAATTAGAGATAATGGAGTCTAGAAATGTATTGATCAAAGACTGAGAATTATTGGATATGATCCACTACTTCAGAATCAAAATTGAGATATAGACATGTCTATGTCATACATTAAAAGTTGTCATAATCAATGTCTGATTAAGTCCGTCCTTGGTTGAATTAGAGGTGTAACACAAAACAACCAAAATTTGACTTGGGAGTGACAACATTTTTTCTCTGATAGCAGCCAAATTTGCAAATTTGGAGAAAACGCGTTTCCTGTTGGTCTTTTATTAGTATAAGTTACGTACAATATCAAATCTATGATCCCGAAACAATAAACTCAAAATATGATGATGGTTTCTAGCAAAGCATTCTCTTCACTTCAGTTTTTCACTCTTTTATATCTCTTTACAGTTACTTTTGCTTCCACTGAGGAAGCAACTGCCCTCTTGAAATGGAAAGCAACTTTCAAGAACGAGAATAATTCCTTATTGGCTTCATGGATGCCAAGTTCTAATGCATGCGAGGACTGGTATGGAGTTATATGCTTTAATGGTAGGGTAAACACGTTGAATATTACAAATTCCAGTGTCATAGGTACACTCTATGCTTTTCCGTATTCATCTCTCCCTTTTCTTGAGAATCTTAATCTTAGCATGAACAATTTCTCTGGCACCATTCCACCTGAGATTGGTAATCTCACTAATCTTGCCTATCTTGACTTGAACATCAATCAGATTTCAGGCACAATCCCACCACAAATCGGTTCACTAGATAAGCTTCAGATCCTCCGTATATATGACAACCATTTAAATGGCTCTATTCCTGAAGAAATAGGTTACTTGAGGTCTCTTACTGTACTATATTTGGGTAATAACTCTCTTAATGGATCTATTCCTGCTTCATTCGGGAATTTGAGAAATCTGCTATCTCTGTTTCTCAGTCATAACAATCTCATTGGGGAAATTCCTTCATTTGTGTGCAATTTGACATCACTGGAAGTGTTGTATATGCTGAGAAACAACTTAAAGGGAAAAGTTCCGCAATGTTTTGGCAATATTAGTAGCCTCAGTGGAGAGATCCCTTCATCTATTTCCAAGTTAACATCACTACAAATTCTAGATTTGGGCAGAAACAATCTGGAGGGAGCAATTCCACAATGTTTTGGCAATATTAGTAGCCTCCAGGTTTTTGATATGCAGAACAACAAACTTTCTGGGACTCTTCCAACAAATTTTAGCATTGGTAGTTAACTTATAAGTCTCAGCTTGCATGGCAATGAACTAGAGGGGGAAATCCCTCGGTCTTTGGCCAATTGCAAAAAGCTGCAAGTTCTTGATCTAGGAGATAATCATCTCAATGACACATTCCCCGTGTGGTTGGGAACTTTGCCAGAGTTGAGAGTTTTAAGATTGACATCGAATAAATTGCATGGACCCATAAGATCTTCAGGGGCTGAAATCATGTTTCCTGATCTTCGAATCATAGATCTCTAACAACGCCTTCTCGAAAGACTTACCAACGAGACTGTTTCAACATTTGAAAGGCATGAGGAAAATTGATAAAACAATGAAGGCACCAAGTTATAAAGGAGGTGGAGTATACTACCAAGACTCGGTGGTTGTTGTAACAAAGGGATTGAAGCTTGAAGTTGTGAGAATTTTGTCTTTGTACACAGTTATTGATCTTTCAAACAACAAATTTGAAGGACATATTCCTAGTGTTCTAGGAGATCTCATTGCGATTCGGGTACTGAATTTGTCTCATAATGGATTGAAAGGTCATATACCACCATCACTTGGAAGCTTATCTGTAGTGGAATCATTGGACCTTTCGTTTAACCATCTTTCGGGAGAGATACCACAAAAACTTGCTTCTCTTACGTCTCTTGAATTCTTAAGTCTCTCCCACAATTATCTGCAAGGATGCATCCCTCAAGGACCTCAATCTCATACCTTGGAGCGCAATTCATACGAAGGTAATGATGGATTACGTGGATTCCCCGTTTCAAAAGGTTGTGGCAATGATCCAGTGACAGAGACATATTATACAGTATCTGCGCTAGAAGATCAAGAAAACAATTCTGAGTTTCTCAATGATTTTTGGAAAGCCGCTCTGATGGGCTATGGCAATGGACTATGTATTGGATTATCAATAATATATTTCATGATCTCAACTGGAAATATGAAATGGCTTGCAAGAATCATTGAAGAACTGGAACACAAAATTACCATGCGACGGAGAAAGAAGCAGCGAGGTCAAAGGAATTACAGTAGAAGAAATAATCGCTTCTAGACAAGTTACCAACAAAGAAGGATTTGATTTCAGAACTTCAGGTATTCAAGTTTTCATGCTTTTTTGTTATAACAACAACTAATTAATGCTCTATACGAAGCATATTTGTTTTTCCAACAACTTCAAGAAGCTGAAGATTTGAAAAGGATTAGCCTTAGCTGATGTTTTAAGTAGGAAGCTGTGATAACAGAGGCTAAATATTTTTTCAGATTTGCAGATGCCAAGAATAGGAAGACGTTGGCATAATGGATTTGGTTCTTCCTGCAGCCTATGATGTTGGATTTGATTTTTAGTTTTATAAGTAAGCTTTTTCTTAACTTGGGAAAATGTAACATTATGAATTTTGACATATATCAAGTAAATGTTGTGTGTATTGAATGAAGTGTATGCATTTCTCTGATTCCTAACTACTTACTGTATTTATAACTTACAAATTCAAAGAATCTAAGAGGGACTAAATTATGAATAAATCTTTAAACTAGTTGAAGAATGTGTTATCTTGTCCCTCTTTAGATTGAGAAAGAAATGAAGGCAGAGTGTTGGATGCCCCAGGATTGCTCGCTGCTGCCTCAACGTGTGCTGAGGTTTTTTGCAGCAGTTTAAAAGGAGAGCATTGAGAAGAGCTGAATTAATGGAGGAAGATATTTATCGTGCGATAGAGGAAAGAGCACTAACAAAGAAGAATAACGAGTTCGGGTGAAGTGATTAAATTTACAGGCCAAGGGAATTCATATGAGAACACAAACAATTTGGAGGCCTTGTGTAAAATCTGGATCACAATGAGTGACTTCTCTTGTTAATGAAATTAATGGTCATAATAGATATGTGTTTAAAATTTCTGTTCAATTAGTTTGTAATATTTGGAGATCTTAAATTGAACAGATGCACATCTATTCGTGAAAGAGGGTGACTATTCTAAAAAGTCATCTCTCAAGTTCTATAAATATAAGGACTCTCTTTAAGTGACATAAGAAATATCTGCAGTATACTAAGGCTTTGTTAGATCCTGAAGGAAATTGTTTGTAACCCCCTAAACGATATACTTATATCGATAGGTGGTAGCATGTTCCTGAAGAAATAATCGAGGTTTGCACAGGATGCTCTGGACACCACCATTATTAAACAAAATGCACATGAGAGAGTAAGAAATTTCATGACAGAGGAAAGGAGGTCATGCCAAGATTTAATCAAGAAACTAATACATTCTTTGTAGCATTTGGATAACCATTTATCACACGTTTGGAGCAAAATTATGTACATAAAACTAAAAACGAATCATGTTCCATTGTGTGGTGAAACTCCACAAGGACTAGTCCAAGATATTGAGATCAAGGATTTCTAAGTGCAGCCCATCTCTTTTCCAGTTCATCAATCCCGGAAATGCCAGCACGAAGACAATACAACATACATATGTGCATGAGAGCATTAATGAGAGAGTAAACTTTACATCACAGAACATGAAAACTGCACTTCATACTAATACAATTATTTGCAGGAAGAAAAAAAAATAGAAAACCAAAAGCGCAACTTACTTGATCTGCCAACGAGCAGTGCACTCAGGATGTCTAGTAATTCACTTGAGGATACAGTAGTACTTGAGTCGAAATCAGTTCATCACTCAACATTATTGTGTACTATCCCCTATTATGTATTCTGGTTTTAGTCTCTCCTTTCATTTTGTTAACGCAGCTCAGACAAAGTCGGACTACAATTTTTGTGGCTTTAATTGATTCACCAAATTGGTTTTGTACTGCCAAGAGCTTATAAAAGATTACACGCGATTTAGTGAGCTCAGTTGAGACTAAGTTGATAGCTAGCTCAGAGCTTGAATGTATTCACTGGTCATAGTCAATCTCCGAACCAGATCAACAGCTCCAACAACAAGGTAGTCAAATGAAGACTAGCATAACTTTAACTAGGCTCACAATTTCTAGTGTAAGCCTGGCTCTGTAGGTTCTTCTTTTTTTTTTGAATAACCGAGAAATATGTTGTTTATTCGTCTAAGACTGAGAATTACTGGATATGGTCCCCTTCTTTAGAGATGAGAATTGAGAACCAAGCATGTCTCTATCAATGTATAATAACAAAACTATTTTGGTCTCTAGGTTAAGTCCTTGGCTGACTGAGAATTGTTAGCTTTTCATTTTTTAAAGTTTGGCTTGAAAAAAGTTCACACCATCGTTATCTTCCGGAAATATAACTTGAATAGATTAAGTGACTTTATACGTGAAATGACAACAAGTAAGTGACTTTTCTGTTACAAAACAAAGAAAAGTGACTTTCTGAATAGTTAAGCGACTATATAAAAAATCAACTCTTGACATCTACCGGATGAATTAGAGATAATTAGCCTAGAAATTTATTGATCTAAGACTGAGAATTATTGGATATGCTCCATTACTTTAGAGATGAGAACTAAGAACCAGAATTAGATGTGTAACTCAAAACCACTCAAAATTTGACTTGAGAATGACAACATATTCTCCAAGAGCAGCCAAATTTTTTGGATGGAAAAATTACTTGAATAGGTAACTTTTAATAAATATTTAATGATTTTAGGAATACTTTTTATTTATTACCATTTATAGCAATATATAGCAATACTATGATAAATCAGCAATATGTATTAAAAGTGAATTATGTATGCAATATATATGTATTATAACTGTTTTAAAATATATTATGCTTGTATGTTAAGAAATTGACACATTGTATTATAAGTGAATTAAAATGTGTGATAAATGTATTATTCATCAATAAAACTTGTATTACATATGTTTTATAAATTGTTCTCTGTAATATATATTAAAACTGTATTATAAATGTATTAAAAGTGTTTAAGTGAAAAGAAAATGTTATTGCGATAAATGGTAAATATTTTCTTAATATAGTATATTTATGTAAGTTACCCATTTGGAAATTTGGCGAAAACGCATTTCCTGTTGGTCTTCAATTTTTTTTGGAGACCAGAGAAATGTGTTTAATTATTCTTTGCAAAAAAAATCATCTTAAGCTTACTCCCTCTATCTCAATTTATTTGTCACATTCTGAATTTCAAGAGTCAAACCAGTGTTTTGGAAGGCGAAAGGCGATAAAAGGCGACAAGGGTCTGCCTCGCCACAAGGCGAGACGCTTGCCTTTTTGAAGTGCGGCACCAATTAATACCAAAAAATAAAAATATTTAGTTGCATATGTAAATAATCAAAAACTCAATAGCAATATCATATTAGAAAATATTTCAATTCAAAAACTGAAAATGGAAAGTACATACTAAAAATTTAGAACTTGAATTAGAAAAAAACAAAACAAAAGTCAAAACAGAGGTAAAAGTGACTCTGAAGTCCGAAGAAGAAGGAAAAAGAAACCGAAGAAGAAGAAAAGAAGAGATATGTATTGGTTGGACTTTGGAGTAGCTGGAAAAGTTTGGCTGATCGCCGAAGGAGTCTAGTCGTAAACCCTAAAATTACCTTTTAACTTTTAAAATCCTAAATTGGTCGCTTTTTTTTAAGGAGGGAAAAGGGCCTGATATACCCCTCAACTTTCTCATTTAGAGCTAATATATCCCTCGTTACAAAAGTGGCACACATATACCCCTACCGTTACAAAATAACTCATATATACCCCTAACGTTACAAAAGTGACTCACATATACCCCTACCGTTACAAAAGTAACAAAAATAATTTTAAATTTATTTTTTCAATGAATTTTTTTTTTAAAATCATGTATTTAATCATTTTCACACATAAATTATTTTTTTGACTTCTTTGATTATTTTTATTTTATCTTTTTCCATTCTTAAGTATAAAAATAAGAGAAATAAAAAGAAAGAAGTGTGAGTGGAAAAAAACTAAAAAGTTAAAAAAAAATTAAAACTAATTTTTTTACGGCTATATTGTAATTTAGTTTTTATATCCGTTAAAAAAATATTTGGAGCATCTATAATAAATTTTACAAGAGAATAAGTGAAAAAAATAAATATGACCATAAAAAAGTAATAAATTTAAATTAGTCGATGAATAAAAATAGTCAAAAGAAATAAACGTGTGAGAAGGATCAAATATACCCCCACATGTATTAGCTTTTTTAAAAAATTTTAAAAAAATCTAAAATTAATTTAAAAATTATTTTTTTCACTTCCGTTAGAGGAAAAGGGTATATGTTAGCCATTTGTATAACAGTAAGGGTATATATGAGCCACTTTCATAACGAGGGGTATATCAGCTCTAAATGGCAAAGTTGAGGGGTATATCTGACCCTTTTCCCTTTTAAGAATATACAAAAGGCGACGCCTTTCTTGCCTCTCGCCTCTCGCCTTTTGTCGCTATGGCGTCGCCTTTTAAAGATCGCCTCGCTACAAAGCTAAAAGGCGATGAAGGGTCGCCTCGCCTCTCGCCATTGGCGACAAGGCGATCGCCTTTCACAACACTGAGTCAAACAGTTTAATTTTCACCGTAAATTCCAGAATGAAGTCTTAAAAATTTATAAAATAAAATTTATATATTTGAAAACTACGTAAAAAGTACTATAAGTCTCATTAATTGATCCGCAAACCATCTTTAGAGTGGTCGCACGTGAAGTGAAAGAATTGGAGTTTTTAATATCCGCAAACCATCTTCGGAGGTTGAGATGTCTTAGTTTTCTTCTACATGTTCCAACAAATTCCACAAGATACTTCTTCATATCAACTTTCTTATTTTTTCAGCTTTTCAGATGCCAAGAATAAGAAGACGTTTGCGTAATGGATTTGGTTCTTCCTATGATGTTGGATTTGATTTTTAATTTATAAGTAAGCTTTTTCTTAACTTGGGAAAATGTAATATTATGAATTTTGATCATAATCTAACAAGATAATAAATCCATATTTTGCATAATTTGAGTTGGATTCTCCCTCGACGGCGGTATGACGGCGGAGAAGGAGGAGTTACAGTGAGATGACGGAGCAAAGGTGATGGTTTTACTAGATTCCGTTAACGACGGTTCACGGCGGAGGTGGAGGAGTAGCAGTGAGATGACGGAGCAACGGTGGAGGTTGACGGCGGCGGAGATTTTTACTCGCTGCCGGTGACGGCGGGAGCAGGGAAGAAAGCAATTCAGTAGAATTGACAAATCTTATTTTCAAGGGCCCAAATAAACCCAAAACTGACCCATGTATGTAAGCCCAATTATTTTATGGACTTAATTGCTTTTGACCCATTTAATTGTGCGGTTTATCTGGTCTTTAATTTTTGTCCTTAATAATCGAATATGGGATATAATTTGAGAGATATTATGATGCAAAAATATAAACTTATGTCCCGCAACTTTTTTTATTTTATCCTGAAGAATAAAATTAAAGACCAACACAACTTTTTACTTTGATCTGCTGATTTATGGTAAAATTTTCATAGGACGGTCTGTTTTGACATCTCCATTGAACGTGTATCTATCTTCTTTTAAAAAAACTACACATATTATCACTTCAGATGCGCAATGTCTGAAGTTAGGCTTGACAAAATTTGAAGTTATATATGATTGATCAATTTCAATCATTTTAATCATATTACTAAAAAAAAATAACAAGAGTTGATAATTTAGAAGTTAAAACAAAAATATTTAACTGATTGAGTGACTTTCTGAGTAAATAGATATAATTAAGCGATGTTTATATTACCAACAAAAAGAAACATGTTTTTGCTAGATAATTTTAAATTATTGAATAATCTCATGAGTAGTGAATTCAAGCTTTTTATTTGTGATCGAATTCAGACTCAATGAACGTCTAATCCACATATTACAAATTGTAACTCACTTTTTTATGAGTATATACATATATAAAGAAGATTTAGATAAATTCTCAAATGGTTAATTATAGATAGGATTCTTAACTAGTAAAGGCTCTAAACTTTTATATATAACATTTTTTTCTTCCCAACAAAGGGTATTATCGATAGTGTATGATTTTCGTGTCTTAAATAGTATTTTTTTTTTGATTTCCCACTAGGTGTCCGGATCGCGCACTGTAGGGTCCATTCGGGGGTGGCGCTCCCATTTGTATTTCTTTATGGACACCTTTTTTGTTTTCCTAAATACTTGTTTGAAATTAAAAAATTGCAAGAAAAAAGAAGGAAGAATACCTTCTTTTCGAAATAGTCTAAAAAAAAAGTTACACAAACAAAAATGAAACTCTACTACTTTTTGAGGAAATTTATTTTTTGTATGATAGTTTTATTTACTAGGGGAAAAAATGAGAGTAAATGTGTAACACATGAAAAAATCAATAAAAAGACAAAAAACAAAATAACCCAAATTTAACTTAAGAATGATAATATTTTTTCTAATAAAATATAGACAAACAAAGTGTGAATAAAAAGGAGTAAAAAAGGGCAGACAAATTCACAATATTTGGAAAGAACACTTTATGAATCATGACATGAATTATCAGAGCCTAGTGTTAAGATATTTATTTGCTAAATTATTAAAATTGATTTGGCTTTTTTTTTTCAAAAGTTTTGCTTGAAAAAAAGTTCCTAATCATCAGACATCATTACTAATCGAATATCATTTAAATTGGTTGAATGACTTTATACATGAAAATGATAATAATTGAGTGACTTTTCTGATACAAAACAAAGAACAGAAAAATGACTTTTTGAATAGTTGAGTGATAATATGAGAAGTTAATACTTGACATCTGCTATATAATTCTCATTAGTTATATTAAAGATAATGTAGTCTAGAAATTTATTGGCTTAAGACGCAGAATTGTTGGATATAGTCCATTACTTTAAAGATGAAAATTGAGAACCAGACATATCTTTATTAATGTGTAATAACAAAACTATTTTGGCCACTTTGACTAAGTCCTTGGCTGCCTGAGAATTGTTGGTTTTCATTTTTTAAAAGAGATTGAAAATAATTCCACACCATCATTATCTAATGAATATATAACTTGAATTGATTATGTGACATTGGACGAGAAATGACAATAATTAAGTAATTTTTTTGTTATAAAACAAAGAAAAGCGACTTTTTAAATAGTTGAGTGATTATGTGAAAAATCAACTCTCGACATATATTACATAAATCAGAGATAATGTAACCTAAAATTTTATTGATCTAAGACTGAAAATTATTGGATATGGTCCACTACTTTAGAGATAAGAATTGAGAACCAAACATGTCTGTATCATACATTAAAAGTCTTCATGACCAATGTGTGATAACAAAACTATTTTGGCCACTTTTACTAAGTCCTTGGTTGAATTAAATGGGTATCTCAAAACAACTCAAAATTTGACTTGAGAATAACCACATTTTCTCCGAAAGCAACCAAATTTATAGATTTGAAAAAACGTGTTTCCTGTTGATCTTTAACGTTTTTCTTTTTGAGACAAGAGAAATGTGTTTAATTATTCTTTGTGAAAGCAATCATATGAAACTTACTCCATCTATCTCAATTTACTATGCATTTTCAAGAGCCAAATCGTTTAATTTTCACCGGAAATGCATGCATGAAGTCTTTAAAATTTTTAAAATAAAATTTATATTTTTAAAAACTACGTAAAAAGTACTATAAATCACAAAAATTGATCGCAAACCATCTTTGGAGTAGTCGCGTGTGAAGTGAAAGAATTGGAGTTTTTAATATCCACGAACCATTTTCGGTGGTTGAGATATCTTAATCTATCTCTAATAAAAAACTATTAATTTGTGATCAAATTTTCTTCAAGGGTCATTACCTATTCCAACAAATTCCACAAGATGCTTCATCATATCAAAAAATAATCTTAGTGAAGAAATTCAAATAATCTTAGTGAAGAAATTCTTTTATTTGCAAAATTGATTTGAGAGTCATTGAAATTTAATTTTATCAAAAAATTCGAGCATGAGAAATTTGAAACTCTTGCAGGTCTCATAAAAACAAAATGCCCTTAAATTTTTGTTGCTCTTCATTTATTTATTTTGGGGGGAGGGGGACCAAAAAAATATGCTTAATTATTCTCTGTTTACTATGGATTCAAAGTTTGATTTGATCTTTATGTTCATATCAATGCCATTCTTGTGATACATTTTCTCAAAGACAAAAACAGAACAATTCAAATTTGACTTAAAAATAATAACGTTTTCTTTAAAACAAAATCAGAACAACCCAAATTTGCAATATTTGGAGAGAAAGACGTTACAAATTATCGTAGAGATAATGTATAAGTATCTCCTAAACTATGATCGAAATTTCAGCGACACACCTTAACTTTACTAGGGTCCTATTACCATCGACATCATTTTTTTTCTATTTTTGTGCACTTTTTGTGCTGACATGACACCTTCAGGCTTCAAGTAGGTAAGTTGGTTGCGTTTGTACAACACGTGCCCGCCACTTTTTAAAATTTTTAATTTTTTTAAATATTCTTATTTTCTTTATCTTGTATTAAAATTAAGTCAATACACATAATATTTTTTTAAAAAAAATTTGCCTTGTATTTAAAATATTTTTTTTCTTCATTTTTTCTAACCTTCATTCATTGTTTTTTCTCTTCTTTTTTTTTTAATTTGATTTTATTTATTCCTTTTATTTTCTTCGCCTTTTCTTTTGATTTGATTTCAAATGCCGTGTTTTTAAAATAAGTTAATTTCAAACGGATATCAAAATAAGTGAAGAAAATCAAATAAAACATAAAAAATTAAAACGTTAAAAATTGAAGGACACTTTTTAATTATTTTTTTAAAAAGATACACATAATTTTTAAAAATAATTAAAAGTGAAAAGATAAAAAATTTATGAAAGAGGAAAAAATAAAAAAATTTAAAGTGAGGAAGAAATTAAAATAAATATTTTACAAAGAAAGTAATGAAAATAATTAAATATATCTAAGTATGTGTACTAACTAATTGTAAATAGAACGATTAAAAAAGGACATGTGTCCAATTTTTTCGATATTCACTTGCCTTCAAGAGAGTGTTCACTCTCTCTCTCTCTCTGCCACGTCAACTTTTGGGATGTGTTTACTTCATTTTAAAATAGTTTAAGAGGATAATATGACCATAATTAAATTTAGGTGTGTACTGAGATTTCGGTCATAGTTTAGGAGGTACTTATGCATTATCCCATTATCGTAACGTGAACTCTCATCAATAATAGGAACCTAGAGTTAAGATATGAATTGAATTCAATGCATGCTAAGTTACTATTCAGATGGGACGTGGGCTATTCCAAGTGGAGCAGGTCAATATACTGGTTAAAATTGATAGTTTTTCGTATTTAAAAAGTTTGGTTTGGAAAAAGTTCCACACCATCATTATCAATCGGAAATATAACTTAAATTGGTTGAGTAACTTTACACGTTAAATGACAATAAATAAGTGACAACATTTTCTCTGATAGCAGCCAAATTTGCAAATTTGGAGAAAACGTTTAATTAGTATAAGTTACGTACAATATCAAATCTTATGAATCCGAAACAATAAACTCAAAATATGATGATGGTTTCTAGCAAAACATTCTCTTCACTTCAGTTTTTCACTCTTTTGTACCTCTTTACGGTTACTTTTGCTTCCACTGAGGAAGCAACTGCCCTCTTGAAATGGAAAGCAACTTTCAAGAGCCAGAATAATTCCTTATTGGCTTCATGGACGCCAAGTTCTAACGCATGCGAGGATTGGTATGGAGTTATATGCTTTAATGGTAGGGTAAACACATTGAATATTACAAATTCCAGTGTCATTGGTACACTCTATGCTTTTCCGTATTCATCTCTCCCTTTTCTTGAGCATCTTAATCTTAGCATGAACAATTTCTCTGGCACCATTCCACCTGAGATTGGTAATCTCACTAATCTTGCCTTATCTTGACTTGAACATCAATCAGATTTCAGGCACAATCCCACCACAAATCGGTTCACTAGCTAAGCTTCAGATCCTCCGTATATATGACAACCATTTAAACGGCTCTATTCCAGGAGAAATAGGTTACCTAAGGTCTCTTACTATGCTATCTTTGCGTAGGAACTTTCTTAGTGGTTCTATTCCAGCTTCATTGGGGAATTTGAACAACTTGTCTTTTTTGTCTCTTTATGAAAATCAACTCTCTGGCTCTATTCCTGAAGAAATAGGTTACTTGAAGTCTCTTACTGTACTATCTTTGGGTAGGAACTTTCTTAGTGGTTCTATTCCTGCTTCATTGGGGAATTTGAACAACTTATCTCTTTTGCTTCTTTTTCAAAATCAACTTTCTGGCTCTATTCCTCAAGAAATAGGTAACCTGAGGTCTCTTACTATGCTAGCTTTGACTGGGAACTTTCTTAGCGGTTCTATTCCTGCTTCATTGGGGAATTTGAACAACTTGTCTTATATGTTTCTTAATGATAACAACTTGACGGGAAAAGTTCCGCAATGTTTGGCTAATATCAGCGGGCTCCAGGTTTTGATGATGTCAAATAATAATCTCAGTGGAGAGATACCTTCATCTATTTCCAAGTTAACATCACTACAAATTCTAGATTTGGGAAGAAACAATCTGGAGGGAGTAATTCCACAATGTTTTGGCAATATTAGTAGCCTCCAGGTTTTTGATATGCAGAACAACAAACTTTCTGGGACTCTTCCAACAAACTTTAGCATTGGAAGTTCACTTATAAGTCTCAACTTGGATGGCAATGAACTAGAGGGAAAAATCCCTCGATCTTTGTCCAATTGCAAAAAGTTGCAAGTTCTTGATCTAGGAGATAATCATCTCAATGACACATTTCCCATGTGGTTGGGAACTTTGACAGAGTTGAGAGTTTTAAGATTGACATCGAATAAATTGCATGGACCCATAAGATCTTTAGGGGCTGAAATCGTGTTTCCTGATCTTCGAATCATAGATCTCTCTTACAATGCCTTCTCAAAAGACTTACCAACGAGTCTGTTTCAACATTTGAAAGGCATGAGGACAATAGATCAAACAATGGACAAACCAAGTTATGAAGGAGATGGATATTACAATGACTCGGTAGTTGTTGTAACAAAGGGATTGGAGCTTGAAGTTGTGAGAATTTTGCCTTTGTACACAGTTATGGATCTTTCAAACAACAAATTTGAAGGTCATATTCCTGGTGTTCTAGGAGATCTCATTGCGATTCGGGTACTGAATTTATCTCATAATGGATTGCAAGGTCATATACCACCATCACTTGGAAGTTTATCTGTAGTGGAATCATTGGACCTTTCGTTTAACCAGCTTTCGGGAGAGATACCACAACAACTTGCGTCTCTTACGTTTCTTGAATGCTTAAATCTCTCGCACAATTATCTGCAAGGATGCATCCCTCAAGGACCTCAATCTCATACCTTTGAGCGCAATTCATACGAAGGTAATGATGGATTACGTGGATTCCCCGTTTCAAAAGGTTGTGGCAATGATCCAGTGACAGAGATAAATTATACAGTATCTGCGCTAGCTGATCAAGAAAGCAATTCTGAATTTCTCAATGATTTTTGGAAAGCTGCTCTGATGGGCTATGGCAGTGGACTATGTATTGGATTATTCATAATATATTTCATGATCTCAACTGGAAATCTGAAATGGCTTGCAAGAATAATTGAAGAACTGGAACACAAAATTACTATGCGAAGGAGAAAGAAGCGGCAAGGTCAAAGGAATTATAGAAGAAGAAATAATCGCTTATAGACAAGTTACCAATAAAGAAAAGGATCTGATTTCAGAACTTCAGGTATTCAGGCTAAGCTCTACACTAATATTTTCAAGTTTATTCTAACTACTAATATATTAGTTTTTATGCTTTTTTAGATATAACAACAACTAATTAATGCTCGATACGAAGCATATTTGTTTTTCCTTAGCTGATGTATTAAGTAGGAAGCTGTGATAACAGAGGCTAAATCTTTTTTTTCAGATTTGCAGATGCCAAGAATAGGAAGACGTTGGTGTAATGGATTTGGTTCTTCCTGCAGCTTATGATGTTGGATTTGATTTTTAGTTTTATAAGTAAGCTTTTGCTTAACTTGGGAAAATGTAACATTATGAATTTTGACGATATATCAAGTTTATGTAAGATTTTAACGTATTCAATAAGTGTTGTGTATTGAATGAAGTGTATGCATTTCTCTGATCCCTAACTACTTACTGTATATATAACTTACAAATTCAAAGAATCTAAGTGAGACTTAATTATGAATAAATCTTTGAACAAGCTTGAGAAAGAAGTGAAGGCAGAGTGGTGGATGTCCCTGGATGGCTGGCAGCTGCCTCAACGTTTGCTGAGGTTTTGCAGCAGTTTAAAGAGAGAGCATTGAGAAGAGCTGAATTAATGGAGGAAGATATTTATCGTGCGGATAAAGGAAAGAGCATTAACAAGGAAGGATAACGAGTTCGCAAAAAGTGATTAGATTTACTGGCCAAGGGAATTGCTTTAATGGAAATGAGAACACAAACAATTTGGAGGCCTTGTGTAAGATCACATAACAGAGATGTGTTTAAAATTTCTCTTAAATTAGTTTGTAATATTTGGAGATATCAAATTGAACATATGCATATTTGTTCAAGAAAGAGCATGACTATTCTAAAAAGTCATCTCTCTAGTTCTATAAATATAAGGACTCATGTTTCATTGTGTGGTGAAACCACAAAGACTAGTCCAAGATATTGAGATCAATGATTTCTAAGTGCAGCCAATCTCTTTTCCAGTTCATCAATCCCGGAACTGCCAGTACGAAGACAATACAACATACATATGTGCAAGAGAGCATTAATGAGAGAGTAAACTTTACATCACAGAACATGAAAACTGCACTTCATACTAATACGATTTTTTACAGGAAGAAAGGAAAAATAGAAAACCAAAAACGCAACGTACTTGATCTGTCAGCGAGCAGTGCACTCAGGATGTCTAGTAATTCACTTGAGGATACAGTAGTACTTGAGTCGAAATCAGTTCATCACTCAGCATTATTGTGTACTAGCTCCTATTATGTATTCCGGTTTTAGTCTCTCTTTTCATTTTGTTAACGTAGCTCAGACAAAGTCGGACTACAATTTTTGTGGCTTTAATTGATTCACCAAATTGGTTTTGTACTGCCAAGAGCTTGTAAAAGATTACACGCGATTTATTGAGCTCAGTTGAGACTAAGTTGATAGCTAGCTCAGAGCTTGAATGTATATTCACCGGTCATAGTCAATCTCCAAACCAGATCAACAGCTCCAACAACAAGGTAGTACCATGAGAACAGAGAAAATCCTAAAACTTTGTTTTTAAAGGCCTGGTAAAAGTACTAAACTGTTACAAAACAAAAAAAAGAAAATCTGCAATCTCTGTTTCTCAGTGATAACAATCTCATTGGGGAAAGTCCTTCATTTGTGTGCAATTTGACATCACTGGAAGTGTTGTATATGCCGAGAAACAACTTGAAGGGAAAAGTTCCGCAATGTTTAGGTAATATCAGTGGCCTCCAGATTTTGATGATGTCACATAATAATCTCAGTGGAGAGCTCCCTTCATCTATTTCCAACTTAACATCACTACGAATATTAGATTTGGGAAGAAACAATTTGGAGGGAGCAATTCCACCATGTTTTGGCAATATTAGTAGCCTCCAGCTTTTTGATATGCAGAATAACAAACTTTCTGGGACTCTTCCAACAAACTTTAGCATTGGAAGTTCACTTATAAGTCTCAACTTGGATGGCAATGAACTAGAGGGGAAAATCCCTCGGTCTTTGTCCAATTGCAAAATGTTGCAAGTTCTTGATCAAGGAGATAATCATCTCAATGACACATTTCCCATGTGGTTGGGAGCTTTGACAGAGTTGAGAGTTTTAAGGTTGACATCGAATAAATTACATCGACCTATAAGATCTTCAGGTGCTGAAATCATGTTTCCTGATCTTCGAATCATAGATCTCTCTAACAATGCCTTCTCGAAAGACTTACCAACGAGTCTGTTTCAACATTTGAAAGGCATGAGGAAAATTGATCAAACAATGAAGGTACCAAGTTATGAAGGAAATAGAGATTACCAAGACTCGGTAGTTGTTGTATCAAAGGGATTGAAGCTTGAAGTTGTGAGAATTTTGTCTTTGTACACAGTTATTGATCTTTCAAACAACAAATTTGAAGGACATATTCCTAGTGTTCTAGGAGATCTCATTGCGATTCGTGTACTTAATTTATCTCATAATGGATTGCAAGGTCATATACCACCATCACTTGGAAGTTTATGTGCAGTGGAATCATTGGACCTTTCCTTTAACCAGCTTTCGGGAGAGATACCACAACAACTTGCTTCTCTTACGTATCTTGAATTCTTAAATCTCTCCCACAATCATCTCCAAGGATGCATCCCTCAAGGACCTCAATTTCGTACCTTTGAGAGAAATTCATATGAAGGTAATGATGGATTACGTGGATTCGCAGTTTCAAAAGGTTGTGGCAATGATCCTGTGTCAGAGATAAATTATACAGTGTCTGCACTAGACGATCAAGAAAGCAATTCTGAATTTCTCAATGATTTTTGGAAAGCTTCTCTAATGGGGTATGGCAGTGGACTATGCATTGGATTATCCATAATATATTTCATGATCTCAACTGGAAATCTGAAATGGCTTACAAGAATCATTGAAGAACTGGAACACAAAATTATCATGCGGAGGAGAAAGAAGCAGAGAGGTCAAAGGAATTACAGAAAAAGAAATAATCACTTCTAGACAAGTTACCAGTAAAGAAGGATTTGATATCAGAACTTCAGGTATTCAAGCTTAGCTCTACACTAATCTTTTTTAGGTTTTGATGCTTTTTTTGTTCCAAACAAATGCTTATTAACGCTTGATACGAATTGCTAGTAATCAGTTGGAAGCTGTGATAACAAAGGCTAAAAATTTATAGTTGTGTGACTCACTTTCTTATTTTTTCAGATTTTCAGATGCCAAGAATAAGAATGTTCGAATAAGGAAAGGTTTACGGAATCCTACTTGGAATAGGAATTGTTTATAGTCTCCTACTTGGTAAAGAATTGTATTATAGTGTCTATAAATAGGGTTCTCTATGTAATAATAAAATATACACAATCAATAATATTTTCTTCAGATTTCTCACATGGTATCAGAGCATTGGTGAGAAACTTCAAGTCACCGTGTCAAATCCCGGCGACGGTTAGGGCTGATTTGTGCCATCTTTTGTTCTAAAGGTGTTGTGCGAAAACCAACACCATCACGAGGCTCGGTAAGCTCAGGCGACCAAACCCCAGCCAGAACCACTGGAAAACAACCCCTCACACGCCGTTCGAAGTTGAAGTTTTCCGGCTAGATCTGGCTCACGAGCTACTCCGGTCATCTTTTTCGAGTTATTTTTTTTTCTGTTTTGGTCGTCTGGTATTTCCGATCACAACCCATTCATTTTTTCTCGCTTTCCGATCACTGTAATTAGGGTTCCGACAGATCCGGCAGTTTCCCGACAGTTTCTGGGCATTGAAGGCCTATTCCGGCAGTCTCTTACTATTTTCAAGTCCAATTTCTTACTATGTCTTTTGGTTGTGATGTTTTTGGCTCCAAAAATACGGGGATTGGAAGTTCAAGCCCTATAATCACTTCAGAACCATTAATGGGAAGTTCAAACTATTTAGCTTGGGCTTCCTCAGTTGAATTGTGGTGCAAGGGTCAAGGTGTCCAAGATCACTTAACGAACAAATCTTATGTGGTAGATGTAAAGGCAAAGATGAGTGAGGAAGATGCAAAAACCCAAAGCACAATGGGAGAAAGTGGATGCTTAATTATGTAGTCTCCTATGACGCTCTATTGATTCCAAGTTGATGCCCTTGTTTCGCCCATTCCAGACATGTTATACAATTTGGGAAAAGGCTCGTGCTTTATACACTAATGACATATCTCGATTCTATGATGTGATATATCGGCTGACCAACTTAAAAAAACAAGAATCCGATATGTCTACTTACTTGGGACAGGTACAGGCAGTCATGGGTTTTTGTTAGTTTCATTGATGATTATTCAAGATGTACTTGGGTTTTCTTAATGAAAGATCGTTCTTAGTTATTTGCTATATTCAAAAGTTTCTTTGGTGAAATACAAAATCAGTTTGGTGTTTCTATTCGTACTTTTCGTAGTGATAATGCGTTAGAATACTTATCTTCCCAGTGTTAGGAGTTTATGTCTCACCAAGGAATTATTCACCAAACATCTTGTTCATACACTCCTTAGCAAAACGGTGTAGCAGAAAGAAAGAATAGGCATCTCATTGAGACTGCTCGCACTCTTCTCATTGAATCCCATGTTTCGCTGCATTTTTGGTGCGATGCAGTCCTTTCGTCGTGTTATTTAATTAATAGAATGCCCTCATCTTCTATTCAGAATCAGGTTCCCCACCATATTGTTCCCTCATTCACATCTCTATTCTATCCCTCCTCGTGTCTTTGGGAGCACATGCTTTGTTCATAACTTAGCCCCAGGGAAAGATAAATTAGCCCCTCATGCTCTAAAATGTGTCTTTCTTGGTTACTCTCGAGTTCAAAAAGGGTATCGTTGTTATTCACATGATCTTCATCGATATCTCATGTCTACCGATGTAACATTCTTTGAATCTCAACCTTACTATACATCGTCTGACCATCCTGATGTCTCTGAGGTCTTACCCATACCTCAAGTCTTACCTGTGCCTACTTTTGAAGAATCTACGGTTACTTCTCCATCTTCAGTTGTAGTGCCACCACTCCTGAATTATCATCGTCGTCCGCGTCCAGCACTAGTCCCAGCTGATTCATGTCATGCGCCAGACCCTGCTCCCATTGCGGACTTGCCTCCTCCTAGCCAATCGACTACACTTCAAAAAGGTATACGATCTACTCGAAATGCTAACCCACATTATACTTTCTTGAGTTATCATCGTCTATCTTCCCCCCATTATGCATTCGTATCATCTTTGTCCTCTATTTCCATTCCTAAGACTACATGAGAAGCACTTTCTCATTCTGGATGGAGGCAGGCTATGATTGATGAGATGTCTGCTTTACATTCGAGTGTTACTTGGGAGCTTGTCTCCCTTCCAGCAAGTAAATCTACTGTTGGTTCTCGTTGGGTTTATGCGGTTAAAATTGGTCCAGACGGTCAAGTTGATCGGCTTAAGGCTCGCCTTGTTGCCAAAGGGTATACTCAGATATTTGGGCTAGATTATAGTGATACTTTCGCTCCCGTGGCCAAAATAGCATCGGTCCGTGTCTTTCAATCTATGGCTGCCGTTCGTCACTGGCCTCTTCATCAGTTGGACATTATAAATGTTTTTCTGCATGGTGATCTTGAGGAAGAAGTCTATATGGAGCAACCACCTGGTTTTGTTGCTCAGGGGCAGTCTAGTAGCCTTGTATGTCGATTGCGTAGGTCACTCTATGGTCTGAAACAGTCTCCTCGAGCTTGGTTTGGAAAGTTCAGCACAGTAATTCAGGAGTTTGGCATGACTCGTAGTGGAGCTGATCACTCTGTGTTTTATCGACATTCAGCACCAAATCTGTGTATTTATTTGGTTATTTATGTTGATGATATCGTTATCACCGGCAATGATCAAGATGGTATTGCTAATTTGAAGCAACATCTCTTTCAACATTTCCAGACTAAAACCTCGGCAGATTGAAGTATTTTATATGCATTGAGGTTGCTCAGTCTAGATCAGGTATTGTTATTTCTCAGCACAAGTATGCCTTAGACATTCTTGAGGAGACAGGAATTATGGGATGTAAACCCATTGACACTCTTATGGATCCGAATGTTAAGCTCCTTCCAAGACATGGGGAGCCACTCAGTAATCCTGAAAGGTATAGACGGCTTGAATTATCTCACAGTGACTAGACCTGACATCTCTTTTCCTGTGAGTGTTGTAAGTCAGTTTATGACTTCTCCTTGTGATAGTCATTGGGATGCAGTTGTTCGTATTCTACGATATATAAAGTCAGCTCCTGGTAAAGGACTACTCTTCGAGGATCAAGGCCATGAGCATGTCACCGGATATACAGACGCTGATTGGGCAGGATCACCCTTTGATAGACGTTCTACATCTGAATATTGTGTTTTAGTAGGAGGTAATTTGGTGTCGTGGAAGAGTAAGAAACAGAGTGTGGTTGCTCAATCTAGTGCAGAAGCAGAATATCGAGCAATGGCGGTAGCAACTTGTGAGCTAGTTTGGATCAAACAGCTGCTGAGAGAACTGAAGTTTGGAGAAACCGGTCATATGGAACTTACGTGTGATAATCAAGCGGCCCTTCATATCACATCAAATCCAGTATTTCATGAGAGGACTAAGCACATTGAAATTGATTGTCACTTTGTCAGAGAAAAGATACTCTCAAGAGATATTGCTACCAAATTTGTGAAGTCAAGTAATCAACTTGCTGATATCTTCACCAAGTCCCTCACCGGTCATCGTATTAATTATATTTGTAACAAGCTAGGTACATATAATTTGTATGCACCAGCTTGAGGGGGAGTGTTAGAATAAGGAAAGGTTTACAGAATCCTACTTGGAATAGGAATTGTTTATAGTCTCCTACTTGGTAAAGAATTGTATTATAGTGTCTATAAATAGGGTTCTCTATGAAATAATAAAATATACACAATCATAATAAGCTTCTTTCTCACAAAGGTGACTATGTTGGCGTAATGGATTTGGTTCTTCCTATGTTGCAGCTTATGATGTTGGATTTAATTTTTAGTTTTATAAGCTTTTCTTAACTTGGGAAAATGTAATATTATGAATTTTGATGATATACAATAAATGTTGTGTGTATTGAATGATGTGTATGCATTTCTCGGATCAATAATACTCACTTCAAAGAATCTAAGAGAGCTGAATTAATGGAGGAAGATATTTAGCGTGCGATAGAAGAAAGAGAACTAACAAAGAAGAATACATAACAACCTTAGGCGTAACTGGTTAACTCACACCCCAAAGCTAGTTATTCTGGTGGGAGAGGCCAAGTTTTATTTTTTTGTGATAAGGTTGTTGTGGAAACAATCTCTTGCAGAGATGTAGAGTGATGTTGCATACAAATTACTATACACCCTTGTGGTCCGGCCCTTCCCTACATTGCAGGAGCTTAGCCTTTTTTATACAAACAGGCTTACTCAAAGTAAACTGTTTTTGCCATTTGCATTCATCAATAATGTTCCTTGTTGTGCTCGTAGCACTTTGAAACTTCCCTTTGCCAATTGCAAAAATGTTAGTTTGAAACATTTGTGTGTCCTATTTCCAGATACAGGGGGGTACACTAGATAGATCAAAGTTGGATAATCTATATGAAACAGCACTGGCAAGACAGAATATTTTAAAATGACCCTAACAACAGGGAAGTTTCGTCTAATCTATTCGAGGTAGCTGATAATTCACAGGATGCATTTAATAGTTCAACCAACTCTGGAACAAATGCTGCACAAAATGGCTCATTACCATGACTATGGTGTTCTCATGCAACAACAGGTTACCAATATGACTCAATCACAACAACCGTTACAACACGAAGCCTTGATGATGCAGCAGCAAATGGCTACTGTGTCTCTGCAACATCAAACTGCTGCTACGACTCAACATAATGAAGAAGAGATTCAAGAACAGGAAGCACAAAGTCAAGAAAATTTAGCTGATGTGCCTCAACTACAACTACAACTATGTTATTTTAAGTTGTCCCTGAAGTTTTGATGATTTAACAAACTTTGGACCTGATCCCAGACGAGGCTGAGAGTATCCGTACATGAAAACAACAGTTGTCTACAGCCTGCAACTCTGCAGCACCTGCTGTGGTTGGTGTGCGTTTCCCACAGCACAGCAGATCCTCAGCCAATGGAATTGCTTTGTGTGTTTGTGCCTATCCAATAATATGTCTATTCTTCATTGTCACAAACAAGTTTCTGTAAACTGATTTTTTCACAAAAAGAAAAACTCTCTTGCTCAACGGAATATTGCTCAAGAACAGTCGGAGGACCTGATAGAGTTATCATTGTTCTTAGTTGTTGCTAGAGTTTATATTTCAGTGCTTTATCTTGTAAGATCTATTCCTAAGCTAGAAAGGAAGTAGATTAGTTTTTCAATTCTACATCATCATTGTCACGCCCTGAGCCTACACCCTGGACGTGGCCGGCACTCGGAGACCATCGCTGGTCCCCAAGCGAACCCTCATCCTGGCTGACTGCAAGCGGAAAACTAACTCAAGAAATAATAGGCTTTAAATTTCATTAAATCTGGTAAACTCAAATACTCAACTCATAAAGTCTGGACAATATTCAATAGAAATACTTATAGTTTGTAAAACAACTCAAAAGACGTAAATACTGAAAGACTCCTCAACTCCATCTATCTATGAAGCCTCTATAGTTCAACATGGATGTTGGGACAAGACCCACAACACCCTAAAAGACTAAACTGAAAGGGGAAAAAGGGGAATCCTTCGGAATGCAAGGAGGCTCACCAAAGCTAACTGGAATGTCAAATGATCTCAACAAAGCATCTGTTGATGATCTTGAACACCTGTATCTGCATCATTATAAGATGCAGGTCGAATGACATCAGTACATGGAATGTACGAGTATGCAAGGAGAACTAAAAGCATAGATAACTGAACTGACAAGACTAGAAGAAATACTCAATTCAACTCAACTCAATGTAAAGCCTGATTAGAGATAAAATCATTTAAAGTTATACTCAACTCAATATAAAGCATGATTTGAGATAAAGTCATTTAAAGCTATACTCAACTCAACTCAATGTAAAGCATGAGTAGAGATAAAATCATTTAAAGCTACAACTCAACTCAACTAAATGTAAAGCATGATTAGAGATAAAGTCATTTAAAGCTATACTCAACTCAACTCAATGTAAAGCATGATTAGAGATAAAATCATTTAAAGCTTCATAAATAAAAGATATAACTCAAGGATGTATCTAAAAATACAATAAATTACTCTTTACTATTATTTGAGAGATTCTCTAATCGACAACCATCACTATGAGCTACGTGATGATACAACGTCTCGCCCACGCTGCCAGAACTGTCCTATACCTTGCCGAGATATAGAACAACCTCAACTAAGTGGATCCACTAATCAATAAGGATTCATCTAAAAAGTATGATCATGTACCCATGTTGACAGACATGGTTTATGGGGGCTGTGAGTTGTCTGAACTCTCCCCCATATCGGTGCTCAATACTACTCCCAATAATATTCTCATGCTCAATGTTTAAAAACATTCTCTTTTCAATTTGAGGTAATTACTCAAAAGATCCTCTTAAAAGAGGTAACTGCTCTGAAGTATCCTGTAATCATAACTCATTTAGAAAACAAAGATTCTTTCTCAATGTAAAAGTAATACATTTGGGACTCAATTAGTTCCCTTAAACTTTACTCAAAAATTCTCTTGTTCAAAATAATAGAAGTTTAAGAACCTTTCAGACTCAACTCGGACTAGTTCATTCTCATTCAAAAACGCTTTTAAGACTTACTCACATCTCATCAAACTCTTTTCTTGAAAACATCATTTATGCTCGATTCTATACTCATTAAGACTCTAAAAATCATGCATAGTGAATAATAATGCAAAAGCTTTGAAAAACTCATTCTTAAAATAATGCATCATAATGAATGACTCAAGACTTTCAAAACTCAAATGAATGAACTCATGGACGCTCATGTTCCCTCAAAACCTTTCTCTTACTCATAGCATTAAAAATACTCTTTACTCAATTAAAACAGTGCATTATAGGAAGCAATGTAGTAACTTAACTAGGGTTCATGTGAAACTAGGCATGAACAACGATTCGAGAATAAAACTCATATGGATGAACACAATCTTGATAATTAAACATGGAACTCAATGATGGAAATCATAACTCATTCGAAAACTCAATAGCATTAGGGTTAGAACTCAACTTGACTCTTTAATGACGGAATTGAGATGTAGGGCGCGTGGACGAACTCAGTCCAACGCTATTAATAGCCTTACATACCTGGGACGATGATTATCTAAGCGGAACTCGAAGGTCTTGCATGAAACTCTTAAACCATAGCTTTTCTCCTTCTCTCTAATTCTTGCTCTCAAAGAATTCTAAGTGTTAATGAGAGAAAAAGCACGCTGGGTACTGATAAGGGACTAATTTTAGTCATAAAACGTCTTGGGTTTTAATTATAAAAGGGTGGGAAAAGACAAAAACACCCCTCTTTAAAACTGCCGAATTAACCTACGAGGTCACCTACGGCTCGTGGTTCGACCTACGGACCGTAGGTACCATCCGTAGGTTTTGGGTCCCCAAAAATTGAGTTTTTGAACCTTTTTGACGACTTGACAGAACCACCCAGGAGACCTACCTACAGTTCGTCGTTCAAACGACGGACCGTAGGTCAGATCCGTCGTTCACAGACTCAGAATTCTGATATGACAGTCTTTGGTAGAATGGCCATAACTTTTTACTCCGAGCTCGAAAAAAGGCAAACTTGGTGGCGTTGGAAAGAGGACTCAAAGACCTTCAATTTGATAGGTCATGGGCCACCTAATTCATTATGTGCTGGAGATATGATCATTTGAAGTTGACCCTTATATGATCTTATACGAAAATTTAATCGGCAGAGGATCTTTGAACTCGACTTAGTACTAGAGGTTCCTTATGACCCTAATTCACCTCTAATACACTTCAAATACTTAGAAATAAATATATACCATTAGAAGTCATTGAGTTTGGGCCTACGCATATGAACAATGGCTCGGGTCTTAGCTAAAAAAAAAAATTTGGGGTGTTACAATCATAACCAGGTTTTAGCTAGAGTTAGCTATGGTGGGTTATTGAAGTCTAAATCAGCTAGAGTTAGTTGATATAGTGGGCAATAGAATTATTGCTTAGTTTTTGCTTGTAGTAGAGTTGCTACAGTAAGGGGAAAGAGATTAAGAGTTTGATTCCTAGATTACTAGAGATTTGTAATCTGAAGTCTTTGCTCTGTTTTGAGTGAAATGAAGTTGAGTTGAAACCCTGTGAGACAGGTCGTGATTTTCTCCTCCCTTGAGCAAGGGGGTTTCCACGTAAAACTCTCGTGTCTGTTTTACTTGGAGTATTCACTTTTCGCACTTTTATTCTGTCAAGGGACCTTGTTCATTGACTGCTAGTGGACGCATACATTCTATCAAACTACAAATTCATGTTTGCGTTAGCAGTAAATGTAATCAGGTTATCCACCAAATCAAGATGCTGCTCTCTGTTCAACTTCCTAAAGAACAATTCTTGCATCAATGGAAAAATATTCCTTACCAGGTTGACTGATTCAAGTCTAAGATTAATATCAAATGTCTTAGATGGGGCATGCCTAGTCCTGTAAATTATTGGATATGGTATCCTACCTATCCCGATAGGACCCCATAAAAGAACGGGAGCTGTTGAGAGGTTCCATATTGTCGAGACGAAGGACAACACTTCTGTACGTGATCGTAGTATGTCACGTCGTCTCGTTCTTAGTCTTTTTTTTTTATTTAGAAGTATAAGCTAGAGTGAGAAAAAATTTATAAATAAAGAAAAGAGGGAAGTCATAATTTAGGACTTTACTTTCTTTGCCTTACTGACCAACCACGGAGAAGGCTACCGTATCCACATCAAGGTGACAAGATTACGTTAGAGATAAGAATTGAGAACCAGACATGTATATATCATACATTGAAAGTGGTCATGACCAATGTCTGATAACAAAACTATTTTGGCTAATTTGACTAAGTCCTTGGCTGAATTCAATGTGTAACTCAAAACAACTCAAAATTTGACTTGAGAATGACCACATTTTCTCTGATAGCAGCCAAATTTGCAAATTTGAAGAAAAAGCGTTTCCTGTTGATCTTCAATTTATTTTGTTTTTCTTTTTGGGACTAGAGAAATGTGTTTAATTATTCTTTGCAAAAACAATCTTATGAAGCTTACTCCCTCTATCTCAATTTATAATGCGTAGTTTGGATTTTCAAGGGCCAAATCGTTTAATTTTTTATGAAAATTCAGGCATGAAGTCTTTAAAAAATTTAAAATAAAATTTATATATTTAAAAAATACGTAAAAATTACTATAAGTCACAATAATTGATCCGCAAATTGAGATATCTTAATCTCTCTCTAATAAAACACTATTAATTTGAGATCGGATTCTCTTCAAGGGTCAATACCTATTCCAACAAATTCCACAAGATACTTCATATCAAAAAATAATTTGAGTGAAGAAATTCCTTATATATATTTGTAAAATCGGTTTGAGAGTCATTGAAATTTAATTTTATCAAAATATTCGAGCATGAGAAATTTGAAATTCTTGGAGGTCTCATAAAATTAAAATACACTTTGCAAGTCTTTGGCCACTTTGATTAAGTCTTTGGCTGAATTAGATGTGTAACTCAAAACCACTCAAAATTTGACTTGAGAATGACAACATATTCTCCAAGAGCAGCCAAATTTTGAAATTTGGCGAAAACGCATTTCCTGGTGGTCTTCAATTTTTTTTGGGGACCAGAGAAATGTGTTTAATTATTCTTTGCAAATCTTAAGCTTACTCCCTCTATCTCAATTTCTTTTTGTCACGATCTGAATTTCAAGAGTCAAACAGTTTAATTTTCATCGTAAATTCCAGAATGAAGTCTTAAAAATTTATAAAATAAAAATTTATATATTTGAAAACTACGTGAAAAGTACTATAAGTCTCATTAATTGATCTGCAAACTATCTTCAGAGTGGTCGCACGTGAAGTGAAAGAATTGGAGTTTTTAATATCCGCAAACCATCTTCGGAGGTTGAGATGTCTTAGTTTTCATCTACATGTTCCAACAAATTCCACAAGATACTTCTTCATATCAAAAAAATAATCTTAGTGAAGAAATTCTTTTATTTGCAAATTTGGTTTGAGAGTCATTGAAATTTAATTTTATCAAAAAATTCGAGCATGAGAAATTTGAAACTCTTGGAGGTCTCATAAAAATAAAATACGCTTTGCAACACGACTTTATTAGGCAGATTGAAAAATCACCTAATTTTTACACATTACATTGACAGATAGGCCACTTACTATAAAATTACGTTCACTCCTCGAAACCCATAAGTCTCAATTGTTTGTGAATAATTTGTGTTTCAATAAAACAAATTGAGACGACGATAGTTCAAGTAGGGAAAAGAAATAACTTATTATTTGAATGTAAAACTCGCAAAAAAAAGTGATATTCAAACATATTTTTAACCATTATCTCTTAATTTTCTTTGCTCTTCATTTATTTATATGCTTAATCATTCTTTGTTTATTATGGATTCAAAGTTTGAATTGATCTTTATGTTCATATCAATGCCATTCTTGTGATACATTTTCTCAAAGACAAAAGCGGAAAAATTCATAATTGACATAAGAATGATAACATTCTCTTAAAGATAAAACAGAACAACCCAAATTTGCAATATTTGGAGAGAAGACATTACGAATAATCGTAACGTCAAGTGTGGGCTATTCTGCTCCAGGTTTCATCTCTACCAAACAATCTAAAAAAAATTGTTATGTGAAGTAAATGCGAAATGAACTATCTTAGTTTTTAACGGGTTAGACAAGTGGAGCGGGTCAATGTACTGGTTAAAATTGATAGTTTTTCGTATTTAAAAATTTTGGTTTGGAAAAAGTTCCACACCGTCATTATCCACCGAAAATATAACTTGAATTGGTTGAGTAACTTTATATGTGAAATGACAATAAATATATAACTTTTATGTTACAAAAGAAAGAAAAGTGACTTTCCGAATAATTGAGTCATCATGTGAGAAATCAACTCTTGATATTTGCTATATGAATTAGAGATAATGAAGTCTAGAAATTTATTGATCAAAGACCGAGAACTATTGAATATGGTCCATTACTTCAGAAATAAGAATTGAAAACCAGATGACTGTGTCATACATTAAAATGGTCTGTTTAAGTCCTTGGCTGAATAGATGTGTAATACAAAACAATCTAACCCGAAACAATAAACTCAAAAATATGATGATGATTTCTAGCAAAACATTCTCTTCACTTCAGTTTTTCACTCTTTTATATCTCTTTACAGTTATTTTTGCTTCCACTGAGGAAGCAACTGCCCTCTTGAAATGGAAAGCAACTTTCAAGAACCAGAATAATTCCTTATTGGCTTCATGGACGCCAAGTTCTAACACATGCAGGGGCTGGTATGGAGTTATATGCTTTAATGGTAGGGTAAACACGTTGAATATTACAAATTCTAGTGTCATTGGTACACTGTATGCTTTTCCGTTTTCATCTCTCCCTTTTCTTGAGAATCTTGATCTTAGTATGAACAATTTCTCTGGCACCATTCCGCCTGAGATTGTTAATCTCACTAACCTTGTCTTCCTTAACTTGAACAACAATCATATTTCAGGAACAATCCCACCACAAATCGGCTCCATAGCTAAGCTTATGACCCTCCGCATATATGACAACCATTTAAATGGCTCTATTCCTGAAGAAATAGGTTACCTAAGGTCTCTTACTAAGCTATCTTTGGGTAGGAACTTTCTTAGTGGTTCTATTCCAGCTTCATTGGGGAATTTGAACAACTTGTCTTTTTTGTTACTTTTTCAAAATCAACTTTCTGGCTCTATTCCTGAAGAAATAGGTTACCTAAGGTCTCTTAATGTCCTACATTTGAGTAATAACTCTCTTAATGGCTCTATTCCAGCATCATTGGGGAATTTGAGCAACTTGTCTGATTTGTATCTTTATAATAATCAGCTTTCTGGCTCTATTCCTGAAGAAATAGGTTACCTAAGGTCTCTTACTACGCTAGCTTTGGGTGTAAACTCTCTTAATGGTTCTATTCCTGCTTCATTGGGAAATTTGAACAACTTGACTCATATGTTTCTTAATGATAACAACTTGAAGGGAAAAGTTCCGCAATGGTTAGGAAATATCAGTGGCCTCCAGATTTTGATGATGTCACATAATAATCTCAGTGGAGAGATCCCTTCATCTATTTCCAGTTTAACATCACTACAAATACTAGATTTGGGCAGAAACAATCTGGAGGGAGCAATTCCACAATGTTTTGGCAATATTAGTAGCCTCCAAGTTTTTGATATGCAGAACAACAAACTCACTGGGACTCTTCCAACAAATTTTAGCATTGGAAGTTCACTTATAAGCCTCAACTTGCATGGCAATAAACTAGAGGGAAAAATACCTCGATCTTTGGCCAATTGCAAAAAGTTGCAAGTTCTTGATCTAGGAGAAAATCATCTCAATGACACATTCCCCATGTTGTTGGGAACTTTGACAGAGCTGAGAGTTTTAAGATTGACATCGAATAAATTGCATGGATCCATAAGATCTTTAGGGGCTGGAATCATGTTTCCTGATCTTCGAATAATAGATCTCTCTAACAATGCCTTCTCGAAAGACTTACCAACGAGTCTGTTTCAACATTTGAAAGGCATGAGGAAAATTGATAAAACAATGAAGGTACCAAGTTATGAAGGAAATAGAGATTACCAAGACTCGGTAGTTGTTGTATCAAAGGGATTGAAGCTTGAAGTTGTGAGAATTTTGTCTTTGTACACAGTTATAGATCTTTCAAACAACAAATTTGAAGGACATATTCCTGGTGTTCTGGGAGATCTCATTGCTCTTCGGGTGTTGAATATGTCTCACAATGGATTGAAAGGTCATATACCACCATCACTTGGACGTTTATCTGTAGTGGAATCTTTGGACATTTCGTTTAATCACCTTTCGGGAGAGATACCACAACAACTTGCTTCTCTTACGTCTCTTGGATTCTTAAATCTCTCCCACAATTATCTCCAAGGATGCATCCCTCAAGGACCTCAATCTCATACCTTTGAGAGCAATTCATATGAAGGTAATAATGGATTACGTGGATTCCCAGTTTCAAAAGGTTGTGGCAATGATCCCATGTCAGAGACAAATTATACAGTATCTGCGCTAGAAGATCAACTAATTAACGCTTGATTTGAATTGCTAGTAATCAGTTGGAAGCTGTGATAACAGAGGCTAAAAGTTTATAGTTGTGCGACTCACTTTCTTATTTTTTCAGCTTTTCAGATGCCAAGAATAAGAAGACGTTTGCGTAATGGATTTGGTTCTTCCTATGATGTTGGATTTGATTTTTAATTTATAAGTAAGCTTTTTCTTAACTTGGGAAAATGTAATATTATGAATTTTGATGATATTCAATAAATGTTGTGTGTATTGAATGAAGTGTATGCATTTCAAGGATCAATAATACACACCTTAAAGAATCTAAGAGACCTGAATTAATGGAGGAAGATATTTAGCGTGCGATAGAAGAAAGAGAACTAACAAGGAAGAATACGTAACGACCTTCGGCCTAACTGATTAACTCACACCCAAAGCTTATTTTTTGATAAGGGGAGCCTTGACGTAACTGGTAAGGTTGTAATGGATAAAGTAACTTAATGAATTTAATGATCATAGCAGAGATGTGTTTAAAATTTCTGTTGAATTAGTTTGTAATAGGCCAAACCCATCAGTGGCCCCCTAAAGTTGGCACCAAGTTTCACTTAGACACCTCAACTGAGCGATGTTCATTTTAGACCCCTCATGTAGGGTCCCGCTATATTATTTTGACACTTTTTTTTTACGATAAGCAAAAAACTGAAGGAGATTGTAATACACTCGTTAATGACGTGGCAAACAACCAATTAAATGATTATGTGTTATTTTAAGTTTAAAATTATTTTAAAATCTATTTAGTAAATAAAATAAAAATATTATTATAAAAAAAATCAATTTAAACCCCCTCTCCCCCTCCCCCATGGTAGTTGTCTTCTCTACTACACCCAACAATTTTCTTAATCTTTTAATTAATCTGCTTTTTAAAATTGTTTCAGATCTTTTTTGTTCTTTCTATTTTAGTGTTGTTTTGAGAGAAAAAGAGAGGAGGAGGAGGGAGAGAAGGAGAGAGAAAGAAAAACTATAAAATATGAATGTTGATAACCATTTTTTCCAGTGAAAAAGGTGGAATCGGAAATCGTTTTTTTTTTTAAGCTCAAAATCTCTTTTGCGCTTTTTAAAAAATTATTCTTTTCTTTTACTATTTTTCATATTTATTCTTTTTCTTTCTTTTTAGTGTTGGTTTGTGGGAAGAGAAGAGGGAGAGGAAGAAAGAAAGAGAGAATAAATATGAAATAAAGGTGTTGGTATCCATTTTTCCGGCAAAAAATGTAGAGGGAGGTGATGGTAAATTTAGAAAAGTAATACAATGAAGAAGAAAAAAAATGACTTGAAAACAGATTTGAGTAAAAAATTGACCTCCATTGAAGGAGTTTAAGCTTGAAAAAATGGTGGGAGGTGGTGGCTTGAAAAATAGAGAAGAAGAAGAGAAAATAAAATAAAAAATGGCTAAATTAAGCCTTTCACGCGCTATTGTTGAGTGTATTACACTCACTTTGACATGTAAGAAAAAAGTGTCAAAGTGACACAACGGGACCCTACATGAGGTGTCTAAAATGAACATCCCCCAGTAAGGTGTCTAGGTGAAACTTGGTGCCAACTTTAGGGGGTCATCGATGGGTTTGGCCTTTGTAATATTTGGAGGTCTTAAATTGAACATATGCGTGAAAGAGCATAACTATTCTTAAAAGTCATCTCTTAAGTTTTAGAAATATAAGAACTCTCTAAAGTAGCATAAGAAAAATCTGCAGTATACTAAAGCATTGTTGGATCCTGAAGGGAATTGCTTGTAACCCCCTAAACAATATACCCTATATTGGTGGGGGGGTAGTAGGTATCCGGTGAAATAATCGAGGTTTGCATAGGTTGCTCAAAAAAAATGTACACACACTAGCACATGAGAGTAAAAAATTTCATGACATGAGATGACAGAAAGTCATGCCAATATTGACTTTTATCAAACAACAAATACATTGTTTGTTGCTTTTGGACAACCATTTATCACTCGAAGAAGACCAAGGATTAATGCATTACATCATTCTTGGAGCAAAATTATGTACTCCATAAGGACTAGTCCAAGATACTAAGATCAAGGATTTCTAAGTGCAGCCAATCTCTTCTCCAGTTCATCGATCCCCGAACTGCCAGCACGAAAGCACAACAACAAAATGTACATGAGCGAGTTAATGAGATCAAAGAGCGTGAAAAAAGCACTTCATACTAATATGATACGATTATTTACAGGAAGAAAAGAAAAATAGAAAACCAAAACCGCAACATACTTTATCTGTTAGCGAGCAGTGCACTCAAGATGTCTAGTAATTTTGCTTGAGGATACAGTAGTACTTGAGTCAAAATTAGTTCATCATTTACCATCATTGCCTAGTTGTAATAGCTCCTATTATGTATTCTGTTTTTAGTCTCTACACTCTCCTTTTCACTTTTTAAAGTAGCTCAGACAAAGTGGACTACAATTTTTTGTGGTTTAATTGTTTCACCAAATTGGTAAGTTTGAACAGTCAAGAGCTTGTAAAAGATTACACTCGATTTATTGAGCTCGGTTGAGATTAAGCTGATATGTCAGATCAACGGCTCCAATACCAAGGTAGTCGAGTGAAGACTAGCACAACTTTAAATAGGCTTGCAATTTCTTGCGAAGGGCACATTAGTGAAACCTAGCTCTGTAGGTTCTTTTTTCTTTCTTTTTTTGAATAACTGAGGAATATGTTGTTTCTAGCTATGTTGCTCGGACTCTCCAAAATTGTTGCCGCACCCGTGTCGGGTTCTTCAAAATGCACTACTTTTGGAGTATCTGACACGCACCCGTCGAGATGTTTGAAGAGTCCAAGCAACATAAGTTTCTAGCTTCAAAACTCGGTGGATATTTGAGTCTCTTCCCTCTATCCTTCTCCATTAAAATACCAAACTTAATTCATCAATAGAATTCGAACCCATGTTATGTGCCTACCACACATTCTTCTTCATTACACTTCCTTTGTTGTTAAACCAAAGCCCTACGCTTCTTTTTTGGGTAAATGTGGTATCCAGGCTTTCACGAAATACTTGTCACCTCCCACCATCAACATGATGTATCAGGTAATTCTGCCCACCAAAGCTATAACATATGGGAAGCAATCACCTAGTGTTTTTGTCTCTGTTTGGATTTGAACTTAGACCTCATGGTGCTCAACCCACATCATTGACCACTAGGCCACAACCCTCGGAAGCACTTCTTTCATTCTTTATAATTTTGGCTTCATTTTATCTCTCGAACAAGCATGAGAGTGAAGGAAAAAGTCTTATGGTTCTTCATTATCTGCATATCGCCTTTTTTTCCTAGGTGCTCATTTTGTCCGGTTTTTAGTTTAGCCTTTAACTTCATTATTCAAGCTAAAGCATACTTTTCTTTCAAGTCCTGCCTTCAGAAAAAACTCAAGGGCAATAAAGTAACAAAAAGACCATATCAAAAGAAAATGAAGACGAACCTGCTTGATTCCTCAGTCCTTTTTCCAGCAATTTTGCCCTTGGGAGCCGCTGACAACTGTCCAGATTAAAACATGGGATTTTCAATTTAACACGGTAATTGTCGGCACCCAACTCCTTTCCTTCTTGTAAGTAAGAATACTACTTGTTCCAATGTGACCCAATAATGAAAAACTAACCTGTGAGGCAACATCAATTCCAATTTCATCAAGGACCTGCAAAAATAAGACTTGAGTTAACGTGCAAGAAGCCGAAAAGTAGGTGGGACCATGAGTATAGAAATTTAGTAGATATATATATATATATATATATTTTAATGCACTTCAATAATTGTTTGATTTCTAGAAAGGATATTCCACATTCAATCGTCATTCCATTTTCAATGAAAATACATATGCAATATATGGTGCAAAACTTCATCACCATTTGAATCTGAGATCCTGGGGTCCTAAATGGACTCTACTGAACCTCTAAACAATTAAAAAGGTCCAAAACATACCCCAACACAGCTTCCACCTTTAGTGTGAGGGACATATATAGACCTTTTTCATTTTGGGGGTATATTTGAGATAGAAGATAACATTGGGGGCTTTTATGAGCTGATAGATTAGTGAACGACATATAAGACAAATCACAAATGTTAGGGGCATTTTTTGCCATTATCCGTAAAAAGAATCCAGAATAATACATTCTATTAAGAAGACAATGATCCTGAAGACACCCATAATGACATCGCGACTTATCGTTTATTTACTAGGTGACCGATGTGTTTGATGCTTTGGTTCCGCAGGAAAGGATAAGGGTTCCCAAACTTAGAGTGTGAGTTTTTATGAAGACTTGCATCACTAGAGCAATCAATACGTAATGGATATTTTCAATTAAATCAACTACTAAGATAGCATAAAGTAAATACACATTGCTTGGTGCACGTCCACTAACTATTTTCAGTCATTACAAAATGGGGATTTTAAAAGCATACCTGATTTGTCAAATCTTCAGTTTCCTCTTCTGCTTCGTCATCATCTATAGCATCATCTATGGCATCTGACATCATTTCGCTCTACATATATGAACACCGTATCATTGAGTTGGCTTCTAATAATCTGAGTTGACATGAAGGAGATATGATTTTATTTTAGAATCCGCAGATAATGTGCAATCAGTCTTACCGTCATATCCAATTGAGCTGATTGCCTCTGGAAATCTTGCATCACCTTCGCTTGCTTTGCAGGGTCCATTTGCTGCATTAAGTCAACAGATAATTATTAAAATTTAGAAGGAATGATGGTGACTTCACATACAACACAAATGCCATATTTTAATGAGTAATATGAAAATAAACCAAATAATGGAGGCAAGAAGAAAAAGGAACAAAGAAAAGAGGAGTCAAGAAACACGAAAGGATCAAACTGCTAGTTCCAATATAACCCACATCTTTAATTTATCCACAAGGAGCTCAGAGGGTTCAAGAGAACGAGAAGTAGCATCCCACCAACCAGTGAAGAGTGCAGGAACCCTCTCATCATGACATCCATCTCCAAGTATATGAAGATGAACACAACAACAACATACCTAGTGTAATACCACAAGTGGTGTCTAGGGAGGGTGGGGTGTGCGCAAACCTTACCCCTACCTTTGTGGGTAGAGAGGTTGTTTCTAATAGACCATCGGCTCAAGAAAAATGATTTTTTGGAAGAGTGCAAGCGTAAAAAAAGTTACGGTGAAAATATTGAAGACAGAGAAGTACGGACATCAAATAGTAAAGAAAACCAAAGAATAAGAAACAACAATAGTAATAAAATAAAATAAAACTGAAGAATAAGATAATGCTAGCACAAAAGTGATAATAATGGCAAGGGAGTAGATAGGTGCTCCAGGTTTGACCCACGCTCTACCATTGGAAAGGGAGAGATCGCTCGACTACATACTAACCATCTACCCTAAGTTTTGACCTCCATGCTCTCCTTTCTAGGGTTATGTCCTCGTTAAGCTGAAATGTGTCATGTCGTGTCTAATCACCTCTCCCCAATTCTTCCTCAGTTTACCTCTCCTTATACCTATTACTATCAACCTCTCGCACCTCCTCATTGGGGCTTCTGTGCTTCTCTTCACATGCCTAAACCATCACAGACTCGCTTCCCGCATCGTATCCTCCACGGAGGCCACTCCACATTGTCCCGTATATCTTCATTCCAAACCTTGTCCCTCCTAGTATGACTACACATTCATCTAAGCATCCTTATTTATGCTACCTTCATCATCTGAATGTGAGAGTTCTTAACTTAATTTAAGAAATATATTAAGCAATTCTGAATTTCTGAATGATTTTTGGAAAGCTGCTCTGATGGGCTATGGCAGTGGACTATGTATTGGATTATCCATAATATATTTCATGATCTCAACTGGAAATATGAAATGGCTTGCAAGAATCATTGAAGAACTGGAACACAAAATTACCATGCGACAGAGAAAGAAGCAGCGGGGCCAAAGGAATTACAGAAGAAGAAATAATCACTTTTAGACAAGTTACCAATAAAGAAAGATTTGATTTCAGAACTTCAGGTATTCAAGCTAAGCTGTACACTAATCTTTTTTAGTTTATTCTATTTAATATATTAGGTTTTATGCTTTTTTCGTTATAAACAAATACTTATTAACGCTTGATACGAATTGCTAGTAATCAGTTGGAAGCTGTGATAACAGAGGCTAAAAGTTTATAGTTGTGTGACTCACTTTCTTATTTTTTCAGATTTTCAGATGCCAAGAATAAGAAAACGTTGGCGTAATGGATTTGGTTCTTCCTATGTAGCAGCTTATGATGTTAGATTTGATTTTTAGTTTTATAAGCTTTTCTTAACTTGGGAAAATGTAATATTATGAATTTTGATGATATACAATAAATGTTGTGTGTATTGAATGATGTGTATGCATTTCTCGGATCAATAATACTCATCTCAAAGACTGAATTAATGGAGGAAGATATTTAGCGTGCGATAGAAGAAAGAAAACTAACAAAGAAGAATACGTAACAACCTTGGGCGTAACTGGTTAACTCACACCCAAAGCTAGTTATTCTGGTGGGAAAGGCCAAGTTTTTTTTTTTTGGGATAAGGTTGTCGTGGAAACAGTCTCTTGCAGAGATGTAGAGTGAGGTTGCATATAATACACCCTTGTGGTCCGGCCCTTCCCTACATTGCAGGAGCTTAGCCTTTTATTATACAAACAGGCTTACTCAAAGTAAACTGTTTTTGTGATTTGCATTCTTCAATAATGTTCCTTGTTGTGCTCGTGGCACTTTGAAACTTTCCTTTGCCAATTGCAATAATGTTAGTTTGAAACATTTGTGTGTCCTATTTCCAGATACAGGGGGGTATACTAGATAGATCAAAGTTGAATAATCTATATGAAACAGCACTGGCAAGACAGAATATTGTAAAATGACCCGAACAACAGGGAAGTTTCGTCTAATCTATTCGAGGTAGCTGATAATTCACAGGATGCATTTAATAGTTCAACCAACTCTGGAACAAATGCTGCACAAAATGGCTCATTACCATGACTATGGTTTTCTCATGCAATAACAGGTTGCCAATATGACTTAATCACAACATATTGGAATTGGTTAACTATTTGTTAGTTAAATAGTTAGCTGATTAACTCTGTTAGTTGGTGAAGTGATTAGTTTAGGAGGTTAATTAATCAGTCTGATTAATAGTTAGTTAGTTTGTTAGCACTCTATATTCACAATTCAGACACTCCTGGAAGTGTTCTCACCACCGTGCAGCTTATAGGGACAGAAAATTATTCTTTATGGAGCAGATCCATGTTGATTAATCTTCGAGCTAAGAGTAAGCTGGGGTTCGTGTTAGGAACATGTAAGAGGAGTGATTAAGATTGTTATGGGATGAATTTGATGCTCTAGTTCCTCCACCTTCATGCAAATGTGATAAATTTAGAACCTATGTGGACCATCTAGCATGTTTAAAAAAAGTTACACAAACAAAAATTAAACTCTTCTTCTTTTTGAGGGAATTTATTTTTTGTATGATAGTTTTATTTACTTAGGGAAAAATGAGAGTAGATGTGTAACACACGGATAAAATTAATAAAATGACAAAAATAAAATAACTCAAATTTAATAATATTTTTTCTAATTATAAAATATAGACAAACAAAGTGTGAATAAAAAGGAGTAAAAAAGGGCGGCCAAATAGTTTAATTTTCACCGTAAATTCAGGCCTAAAGTCTTTAGAAATCTTAAAATAAAATTTATATATTTAAAACTACGTAAAAAGTATTATAAGTCACAAAAATTGATCCGCAAACCATCTTCGGAGTGGTCGTATGTGAAGTAAAAGACTTGGAGTTTTTAATATCCACAAACCATCTTCGGTGGCTGAGATATCTTAATCTATCTCTAATAAAACACTATTAATTTGCAATCAAGTTTTCTTCAAGGGTGATTACCTATTCCAACAAATTCCACAAGATACTTCATAATATCAAAAAATAATCTTAGTGAAGAAATTCTTTTATTTGCAAAATCAATCTGAAAGTCCATGAAATTTAATTTTATCAAAAGATTCGAGCATGAGAAATTTATAACTCTGACAGGTCTCATAAAAATAAAATACCCTTAATTTTGTTGCTCTTCATTTATTTATGTGCATATCAATGCCATTCTTGTGATACATTTTCTCAAAGACAAAAACAAAACAACCCAAATTTGACTTAAAGAATGACAACATTTTCTTAAAAACAAACAATCTGAACAGATCTGTTATGAGATAAAAATGTGAAATAATATTAGTTTTTAATGAGTCAGACAAGTGGAGCTGGTCAATATACTGGTTAAAATTGATAGTTTTTCGTATTTTAAAAGTTTGGTTCGGAAAAAGTTCCACACCATCATTATCTACCAGAAATCTAACTTGAATTGGTTGAGTAACTTTACACGTTAAATGACAATAAATGATTTTTCTACTACAAAACAAAGAAAAGTGACGTTCTAAATGGTTGAGTGACCATGTGAGAAATCAACTCTTGACATCTTGACATCTGCTATACGAATTAGAGATAATGGAGTCTAGAAATGTATTGATCAAAGACTGAGAATTATTGGATATGATCCGCTACTTCAGAATCAAAATTGAGATATAGACATGTCTATGTCATACATTAAAAGTGGTCATAATCAATGTCTGATTAAGTCCGTCCTTGGTTGAATTAGAGGTGTAACACAAAACAACCAAAATTTGACTTGGGAGTGACAACATTTTTTCTCTGATAGCAGCCAAATTTGCAAATTTGGAGAAAACGCGTTTCATGTTGGTCTTTTATTAGTATAAGTTACGTACAATATCAAATCTATGAACCCGAAACAATAAACTCAAAACATGATGATGGTTTCTAGCAAAGCATTCTCTTCACTTCAGTTTTTCACTCTTTTATATCTCTTTACAGTTACTTTTGCTTCCACTGAGGAAGCAACTGCCCTCTTGAAATGGAAAGCAACTTTCAAGAACCAGAATAATTCCTTATTGGCTTCATGGATGCCAAGTTCTAATGCATGCGAGGACTGGTATGGAGTTATATGCTTTAATGGTTGGGTAAACACGTTGAATATTACAAATTCCAGTGTTATTGGTACACTGTATGCTTTTCCGTATTCATCTCTCCCTTTTCTTGAGAATCTTAATCTTAGCATGAACAATTTCTCTGGCACCATTCCACCTGAGATTGGTAATCTCACTAATCTTGCCTATCTTGACTTGAACATCAATCAGATTTCAGGCACAATCCCACCACAAATCGGTTCACTAGCTAAGCTTCAGATCCTCCGTATATATGACAACCATTTAAATGGCTCTATTCCAGGAGAAATAGGTTACCTAAGGTCTCTTACTAGGCTATCTTTGGGTAGGAACTTTCTTAGTGGTTCTATTCCAGCTTCATTGGGGAATTTGAACAACTTGTCTTTTTTGTATCTTTATAATAATCAACTCTCTGGCTCTATTCCTGAAGAAATAGGTTACTTGAGGTCTCTTACTTATCTATATTTGGGTAATAACTCTCTTAATGGATCTATTCCTGCTTCATTCGGGAATTTGAGAAATCTGTTATCTCTGTTTCTCAGTCATAACAATCTCATTGGGGAAATTCCTTCATTTGTGTGCAATTTGACATCACTGGAAGTGTTGTATATGCTGGGAAACAACTTGAAGGGAAAAGTTCCGCAATGTTTGGGTAATATCAATGGTCTCCAGGTTCTGACGATGTCACATAATAATCTCAGTGGAGAGATCCCTTCATCTATTTCCAAGTTAACATCACTACAAATTCTAGATTTGGGCAGAAACAATCTGGAGGGAGCAATTCCACAATGTTTTGGCAATATTAGTAGCCTCCAGGTTTTTGATATGCAGAACAACAAACTTTCTGGGACTCTTCCAACAAATTTTAGCATTGGTAGTTCACTCATAAGTCTCAGCTTGCATGGCAATGAACTAGAGGGGGAAATCCCTCGGTCTTTGGCCAATTGCAAAAAGCTGCAAGTTCTTGATCTAGGAGATAATCATCTCAATGACACATTCCCCGTGTGGTTGGGAACTTTGCCAGAGTTGAGAGTTTTAAGATTGACATCGAATAAATTGCATGGACCCATAAGATCTTCAGGGGCTGAAATCATGTTTCCTGATCTTCGAATCATAGATCTCTCTAACAATGCCTTCTCGAAAGACTTACCAACGAGACTGTTTCAACATTTGAAAGGCATGAGAAAAATGGATAAAACAATGAAGGCACCAAGTTATAAAGGAGGTGAAGTATACTACCAAGACTCGGTGGTTGTTGTAACAAAGGGATTGAAGCTTGAAGTTGTGAGAATTTTGTCTTTGTACACAGTTATCGATCTTTCAAACAACAAATTTGAAGGACATATTCCTAGTGTTCTAGGAGATCTCATTGCTCTTCGGTTACTGAACTTGTCTCATAATGGATTGAAAGGTCATATACCACCATCACTTGGACGTTTATCCGTAGTGGAATCATTGGACCTTTCGTTTAACCATCTTTCGGGAGAGATACCACAAAAACTTGCTTCTCTTACGTCTCTTGAATTCTTAAGTCTCTCCCACAATTATCTCCAAGGATGCATCCCTCAAGGACCTCAATTTCGTACCTTTGAGAGCAATTCATATGAAGGTAATGATGGATTACGTGGATTCCCCGTTTCAAAAGGTTATGGCAATGATCCCATGTCAGAGACAAATTATACAGTATCTGCGCTAGAAGATCAAGAAAACAATTCTGAGTTTCTCAATGATTTTTGGAAAGCTGCTCTAATGGGCTATGGCAGTGGACTATGTATTGGATTATCAATAATATATTTCATGATCTCAACTGGAAATATGAAATGGCTTGCAAGAATCATTGAAGAACTGGAACACAAAATTACCATGCGACGGAGAAAGAAGCAGCGAGGTCAAAGGAATTACAGAAGAAGAAATAATCGCTTCTAGACAAGTTACCAACAAAGAAGGATTTGATTTCAGAACTTCAGGTATTCAAGTTTTCATGCTTTTTTGTTATAACAACAACTAATTAATGCTCGATACGAAGCATATTTTTCTTCCAACAACTTCAAGAAGCTGAAGATTTGAAAAGGATTAGCCTTAGCTGATGTTTTAAGTAGGAAGCTGTGATAACAGAGGCTAAATATTTTTTCAGATTTGCAGATGCCAAGAATAGGAAGACGTTGGCGTAATGGATTTGGTTCTTCTTGCAGCCTATGATGTTGGATTTGATTTTTAGTTTTATAAGTAAGCTTTTTCTTAACTTGGGAAAATGTAACATTATGAATTTTGACATATATCAAGTTTATGTAAGATTTTAACGTATCCAAGTAAATGTTGTGTGTATTGAATGAAGTGTATGCATTTCTCTGATTCCTAACTACTTACTGTATATATAACTTACAAATTCAAAGAATCTAAGAGGGACTAAATTATGAATAAATCTTTAAACTAGTTGAAGAATGTGTTATCTTGTCCCTCTTTAGATTGAGAAAGAAATGAAGGCAGAGTGTTGGATGCCCCAGGATTGCTCGCTGCTGCCTCAACGTGTGCTGAGGTTTTTTGCAGCAGTTTAAAAGGAGAGCATTGAGAAGAGCTGAATTAATGGAGGAAGATATTTATCGTGCGATAGAGGAAAGAGCACTAACAAAGAAGAATAACGAGTTCGGGTGAAGTGATTAAATTTACAGGCCAAGGGAATTCATATGAGAACACAAACAATTTGGAGGCCTTGTGTAAAATCTGGACCACAATGAGTGACTTCTCTCGTTAATGAAATTAATGGTCATAATAGATATGTGTTTAAAATTTCGGTTCAATTAGTTTGTAATATTTGGAGATCTTAAATTGAACAGATGCACATCTATTCGTGAAAGAGGGTGACTATTCTAAAAAGTCATCTCTCAAGTTCTATAAATATAAGGACTCTCTTTAAGTGACATAAGAAATATCTGCAGTATACTAAGGCTTTGTTAGATCCTGAAGGAAATTGTTTGTAACCCCCTAAACGATATACTTATATCGATAGGTGGTAGTATGTTCCTGAAGAAATAATCGAGGTTTGCACAGGATGCTCTGGACACCACCATTATTAAACAAAATGCACATGAGAGAGTAAGAAATTTCATGACAGAGGAAAGGAGGTCATGCCAAGATTTAATCAAGAAACTAATACATTCTTTGTAGCATTTGGATAACCATTTATCACACGTTTGGAGCAAAATTATGTACATAAAACTAAAAACGAATCATGTTCCATTGTGTGGTGAAACTCCACAAGGACTAGTCCAAGATATTGAGATCAAGGATTTCTAAGTGCAGCCCATCTCTTTTCCAGTTCATCAATCCCGGAAATGCCAGCACGAAGACAATACAACATACATATGTGCATGAGAGCATTAATGAGAGAGTAAACTTTACATCACAGAACATGAAAACTGCACTTCATACTAATACAATTATTTGCAGGAAGAAAAAAAAATAGAAAACCAAAAGCGCAACTTACTTGATCTGCCAACGAGCAGTGCACTCAGGATGTCTAGTAATTCACTTGAGGATACAGTAGTACTTGAGTCAAAATCAGTTCATCACTCAACATTATTGTGTACTATCCCCTATTATGTATTCTGGTTTTAGTCTCTCCTTTCATTTTGTTAACGCAGCTCAGACAAAGTCGGACTACAATTTTTGTGGCTTTAATTGATTCACCAAATTAGTTTTGTACTGCCAAGAGCTTATAAAAGATTACACAATTTAGTGAGCTCAGTTGAGACTAAGTTGATAGCTAGCTCAGAGCTTGAATGTATATTCACTGGTCATAGTCAATCTCCGAACCAGATCAACAGCTCCAACAACAAGGTAGTCAAATGAAGACTAGCATAACTTTAACTAGGCTCACAATTTCTAGTGTAAGCCTGGCTCTGTAGGTTCTTCTTTTTTCTTTGAATAACCGAGAAATATGTTGTTTATTCGTCTAAGACTGAGAATTACTGGATATGGTCCCCTTCTTTAGAGATGAGAATTGAGAACCAAACATGTCTCTATCAATGTATAATAACAAAACTATTTTGGTCTCTAGGTTAAGTCCTTGGCTGACTGAGAATTGTTAGCTTTTCATTTTTTAAAGTTTGGCTTGAAAAAAGTTCACAGCATCGTTATCTACCGGAAATATAACTTGAATAGATTAAGTGACTTTATACGTGAAATGACAACAAGTAAGTGACTTTTCTGTTACAAAACAAAGAAAAGTGACTTTCTGAATAGTTAGGCGACTATATAAAAAATCAACTCTTGACATCTACCGGATGAATTAGAGATAATTAGCCTAGAAATTTATTGATCTAAAACTGAGAATTATTGGATATGCTCCATTACTTTAGAGATGAGAACTAAGAACCAGAATTAGATGTGTAACTCAAAACCACTCAAAATTTGACTTGAGAATGACAACATATTCTCCAAGAGCAGCCAAATTTTTTGGATGGAAAAATTACTTGAATAGGTAACTTTTAATAAATATTTAATGATTTTAGGAATACTTTTTATTTATTACCATTTATAGCAATATATAGCAATACTATGATAAATCAGCAATATGTATTAAAAGTGAATTATGTATGCAATATATATGTATTATAACTGTTTTAAAATATATCATGCTTGTATGTTAAGAAATTGACACATTGTATTATAAGTGAATTAAAATGTGTGATAAATGTATTATTCATCAATAAAACTTGTATTATATATGTTTTATAAATTGTTCTCTGTAATATGTATTAAAACTGTATTATAAATGTATTAAAAGTGTTTAAGTGAAAAGAAAATGTTATTGCTATAAATGGTAAATATTTTCTTAATATAGTATATTTTTGTAAGTTACCCATTTGGAAATTTGGCGAAAACGCATTTCCTGTTGGTCTTCAATTTTTTTTGGAGACCAGAGAAATGTGTTTAATTATTCTTTGCAAAAAAAATCATCTTAAGCTTACTCCCTCTATCTCAATTGGCGAGACGCTTGCCTTTTTGAAGTGCGGCACCAATTAATACAAAAAAATAAAAATATTTAGTTGCATATGTAAATAATCAAAAACTCAATAGCAATATCATATTAGAAAATATTTCAATTCAAAAACTGAAAATGGAAAGTACATACTAAAAATTTAGAACATGAATTAGAAAAAAACAAAACAAAAGTCAAAACAGAGGTAAAAGTGACTCTGAAGTCCGAAGAAGAAGGAAAAAGAAACCGAAGAAGAAGAAAAGAAGAGATATGTATTGGTTGGACTTTGGAGTAGCTGGAAAAGTTTGGCTGATCGCCGAAGGAGTCTAGTCGTAAACCCTAAAATTACCTTTTAACTTTTAAAATCCTAAATTGGTCGCTTTTTTTTAAGGAGGGAAAAGGGCCTGATATACCCCTCAACTTTCTCATTTAGAGCTAATATATCCCTCGTTACAAAAGTGGCACACATGTATACCGTTACAAAATAACTCATATATACCCCTAACGTTACAAAAGTGACTCACATATACCCCTACCGTTACAAAAGTAACAAAAATAATTTTAAATTTATTTTTTCAATGAATTTTTTTTTTAAAATCATGTATTTAATCATTTTCACACATAAATTATTTTTTTGACTTCTTTGATTATTTTTATTTTATCTTTTTCCATTCTTAAGTATAAAAATAAGAGAAATAAAAAGAAAGAAGTGTGAGTGGAAAAAAACTAAAAAGTTAAAAAAAAAAATTAAAACTAATTTTTTTACGGCTATATTGTAATTTAGTTTTTATATCCGTTAAAAAAATATTTGGAGCATCTATAATAAATTTTACAAGAGAATAAGTGAAAAAAATAAATATGACCATAAAAAAGTAATAAATTTAAATTAGTCGATGAATAAAAATAGTCAAAAGAAATAAACGTGTGAGAAGGATCAAATATACCCCCACATGTATTAGCTTTTTTAAAAAATTTAAAAAAAATCTAAAATTAATTTAAAAATTATTTTTTTCACTTCCGTTACTGGAAAAGGGTATATGTTAGCCATTTGTATAACAGTAAGGGTATATATGAGCCACTTTCATAACGAGGGGTATATCAGCTCTAAATGGCAAAGTTGAGGGGTATATCTGACCCTTTTCCCTTTTAAGAATATACAAAAGGCGACGCCTTTCTTGCTTTTCTTGCCTTTCGCCTCTCGCCTTTTGTCGCTATGGCGTCGCCTTTTAAAGATCGCCTCGCTACAAAGCTAAAAGGCGATGAAGGGTAGCCTCGCCTCTCGCCTTTGGCGACAAGGCGATCGCCTTTCACAACACTGAGTCAAACAGTTTAATTTTCACCGTAAATTCCAGAATGAAGTCTTAAAAATTTATAAAATAAAATTTATATATTTGAAAACTACGTAAAAAGTACTATAAGTCTCATTAATTGATCCGCAAACCATCTTTAGAGTGGTCGCACGTGAAGTGAAAGAATTGGAGTTTTTAATATCCGCAAACCATCTTCGGAGGTTGAGATGTCTTAGTTTTCTTCTACATGTTCCAACAAATTCCACAAGATACTTCTTCATATCAACTTTCTTATTTTTTCAGCTTTTCAGATGCCAAGAATAAGAAGACGTTTGCGTAATGGATTTGGTTCTTCCTATGATGTTGGATTTGATTTTTAATTTATAAGTAAGCTTTTTCTTAACTTGGGAAAATGTAATATTATGAATTTTGATCATAATCTAACAAGATAATAAATCCATATTTTGCATAATTTGAGTTGGATTCTCCCTCGACGGCGGTATGACGGCGGAGAAGAAGGAGTTACAGTAAGATGACGGAGCAAAGGTGATGGTTTTACTAGATTCCGTTAACGAGGGTTCACGGCAGAGGTGGAGGAGTAGCAGTGAGATGACGGAGCAACGGTGGAGGTTGATGGCGGCGGAGATTTTTACTCGCTGCCGGTGACGGCGGTGTGACGGCGGGAGCAGGGAAGAAAGCAATTCAGTAGAATTGACAAATCTTATTTTCAGGGCCCAAATAAACCCAAAACTGACCCATGTATGTAAGCCCAATTATTTTATGGACTTAATTGCTTTTGACCCATTTAATTGTGCGGTTTATCTGGTCTTTAATTTTTGTCCTTAATAATCGAATATGGGATATAATTTGAGAGATATTATGATGCAAAAATATAAACTTATGTCCCGCAACTTTTTTTATTTTATCCTGAAAAATAAAATTAAAGACCAACACAACTTTTTACTTTGATCTGCTGATTTATGGTAAAATTTTCATAGGACGGTCTGTTTTGATATCTCCATTGAACGTGTATCTATCTTCTTTTAAAAAAACTACACATATTATCACTTCAGATGCGCAATGTCTGAAGTTAGGCTTGACAAAATTTGAAGTTATATATGATTGATCAATTTCAATCATTTTAATCATATTACTAAAAAAAATAACAAGAGTTGATAATTTAGAAGTTAAAACAAAAATATTTAACTGATTGAGTGACTTTCTGAGTAAATAGATATAATTAAGCGATGTTTATATTACCAACAAAAAGAAACATGTTTTTGCTAGATAATTTTAAATTATTGAATAATCTCATGAGTAGTGAATTCAAGCTTTTTATTTGTGATCGAATTCAGACTCAATGAACGTCTAATCCACATATTACAAATTGTAACTCACTTTTTTATGAGTATATACATATATAAAGAAGATTTAGATAAATTCTCAAATGGTTAATTATAGATAGGATTCTTAACTAGTAAAGGCTCTAAACTTTTATATATAACATTTTTTTCTTCCCAACAAAGGGTATTATCGATAGTGTATGATTTTCGTGTCTTAAATAGTATTTTTTTTTTGATTTCCCACTAGGTGTCCGGATTGCGCACTGTAGGGTCCATTCGGGGGTGGCGCTCCCATTTGTATTTCTTTATGGACACCTTTTTTGTTTTCCTAAATACTTGTTTGAAATTAAAAAATTGCAAGAAAAAAGAAGGAAGAATACCTTCTTTTCGAAATAGTCTAAAAAAAAGTTACACAAACAAAAATGAAACTCTACTACTTTTTGAGGAAATTTATTTTTTGTATGATAGTTTTATTTACTAGGGGAAAAAATGAGAGTAAATGTGCAACACATGAAAAAATCAATAAAAAGACAAAAAACAAAATAACCCAAATTTAACTTAAGAATGATAATATTTTTTCTAATAAAATATAGACAAACAAAGTGTGAATAAAAAGGAGTAAAAAAGGGCAGACAAATTCACAATATTTGGAAAGAACACTTTATGAATCATGACATGAATTATCAGAGCCTAGTGTTAAGATATTTATTTGCTAAATTATTAAAATTGATTTGGCTTTTTTTTTTTCAAAAGTTTTGCTTGAAAAAAAGTTCCTAATCATCAGACATCATTACTAATCGAATATCATTTAAATTGGTTGAATGACTTTATACATGAAAATGATAATAATTGAGTGACTTTTCTGATACAAAACAAAGAACAGAAAAATGACTTTTTGAATAGTTGAGTGATAATATGAGAAGTTAATACTTGACATCTGCTATATAATTCTCATTAGTTATATTAAAGATAATGTAGTCTAGAAATTTATTGGCTTAAGACGCAGAATTGTTGGATATAGTCCATTACTTTAAAGATGAAAATTGAGAACCAGACATATCTTTATTAATGTGTAATAAGAAAACTATTTTGGCCACTTTGACTAAGTCCTTGGCTGACTGAGAATTGTTGGTTTTCATTTTTTAAAAGAGATTGAAAATAATTCCACACCATCATTATCTAATGAATACATAACTTGAATTGATTATGTGACATTGGACGAGAAATGACAATAATTAAGTAATTTTTTTGTTATAAAACAAAGAAAAGCGACTTTTTAAATAGTTGAGTGATTATGTGAAAAATCAACTCTCGACATATATTACATAAATCAGAGATAATGTAACCTAAAATTTTATTGATCTAAGACTGAAAATTATTGGATATGGTCCACTACTTTAGAGATAAGAATTGAGAACCAAACATGTCTGTATCATACATTAAAAGTCTTCATGACCAATGTGTGATAACAAAATTATTTTGGCCACTTTTACTAAGTCCTTGGTTGAATTAAATGGGTATCTCAAAACAACTCAAAATTTGACTTGAGAATAACCACATTTTCTCCGAAAGCAACCAAATTTATAAATTTGAAAAAACGTGTTTCCTGTTGATCTTTAACGTTTTTCTTTTTGAGACAAGAGAAATGTGTTTAATTATTCTTTGTGAAAGCAATCATATGAAACTTACTCCATCTATCTCAATTTACTATGCATTTTCAAGAGCCAAATCGTTTAATTTTCACCGGAAATGCATGCATGAAGTCTTTAAAATTTTTAAAATAAATTTTATATTTTTAAAAACTACGTAAAAAGTACTATAAATCACAAAAATTGATCGCAAACCATCTTTGGAGTAGTCGCGTGTGAAGTGAAAGAATTGGAGTTTTTAATATCCACGAACCATTTTCGGTGGTTGAGATATCTTAATCTATCTCTAATAAAAAACTATTAATTTGTGATCAAATTTTCTTCAAGGGTCATTACCTATTCCAACAAATTCCACAAGATGCTTCATCATATCAAAAAATAATCTTAGTGAAGAAATTCAAATAATCTTAGTGAAGAAATTCTTTTATTTGCAAAATTGATTTGAGAGTCATTGAAATTTTATTTTATCAAAAAATTCGAGCATGAGAAATTTGAAACTCTTGCAGGTCTCATAAAAACAAAATGCCCTTAAATTTTTGTTGCTCTTATTTTATTTATTTTGGGGGGAGGGGGACCAAAAAAATATGCTTAATTATTCTCTGCTTACTATGGATTCAAAGTTTGATTTAATCTTTATGTTCATATCAATGCCATTCTTGTGATACATTTTCTCAAAGACAAAACCAGAACAATCCAAATTTGACTTAAAAATAATAACGTTTTCTTTAAAACAAAATCAGAACAACCCAAATTTGCAATATTTGGAGAGAAAGACGTTACAAATTATCGTAGAGATAATGTATAAGTATCTTCTAAACTATGATTGAAATTGGGGTCGTCTGGTATTTCCAATCACAACCCATTCATTTTTTCTGGCTTTCCGATCACTGTAATTAAGGTTTCGATAGATCCGGCAGTTTCTGGGCATTGAAGGCCTATTTCGGCAGTCTCTTACTATTTTCAAGTCCAATTTCTTACTATGTCTTTTGGTTGTGATGTTTTTGGCTCCAAAAATACGGGGATTGGAAGTTCAAGCCCTATAATCACTTCAGAACCATTAGTGGGAAGTTCAAACTATTTAGCTTGGGCTTCCTCAGTTGAATTGTGGTGCAAGGGTCAAGGTGTCCAAGATCATTTAACGAACAAATCTTATGTGGTAGATGTAAAGGCGAAGATGAGTGAGGAAGATGCAAAAAACCAAAGCACAATGGGAGAAAGTGGATGCTTAATTATGTAGTCTCCTATGACGCTCTATTGATTCCAAGTTGTGCCCTTGTTTTGCCTATTCCAGACATGTTATACAATTTGGGAAAAGGCTCGTGCTTTATACACTAATGACATATCTCGATTCTATGATGTGATATCTCGGCTGACCAACTTAAAAAAACAAGAATCCGATATGTCTACTTACTTGGGAAAGGTATAGGTACAGGCAGTCATGGGTTTTTGGTAGTTTCATTGATGATTATTCAAGATGTACTTGGGTTTTCTTAGTGAAAGATCGTTCTTAGTTATTTGCTATATTCAAAAGTTTCTTTGGTGAAATACAAAATCAGTTTGGTGTTTCTATTCGTACTTTTCGTAGTGATAATGCGTTAGAATACTTATCCTCCCAGTGTTAGGAGTTTATGTCTCACCAAGGAATTATTCACCAAACATCTTGTTCATACACTCCTTAGCAAAACGGTGTAGTAGAAAGAAATAATAGGCATCTCATTGAGACTGCTCGCACTCTTCTCATTGAATCCCATGTTTCGCTGCATTTTTGGGGCGATGCAGTCCTTTCGTCGTGTTATTTAATTAATAGAATGCCCTCATCTTCTATTCAGAATCAGGTTCCCCACCATATTGTTCCCTCATTCACATCTCTATTCCATCTACTCGAAATGCTAATCCACATTATACTTTCTTGAGTTATCATCGCCTATCTTCCCCCCATTATGCATTCGTATCATCTTTGTCCTCTATTTCCATTCCTAAGACTACATGAGAAGCACTTTCTCATTCTGGATGGAGGCAGGCTATGATTGATGAGATGTCTGCTTTACATTTGAGTGTTACTTGGGAGCTTGTCTCCCTTCCAGCAAGTAAATCTACTGTTGGTTGTCGTTGGGTTTATGCGGTTAAAATTGGTCCAGACGGTCAAGTTGATCGGCTTAAGGCTCGCATTGTTGCCAAAGGGTATACTCAGATATTTGGGCTAGATTATAGTGATACTTTAGCTCCCGTGGCCAAAATAGCATCGGTCCGTGTCTTTCTATCTATGGCTGCCGTTCGTCACTAGCCTCTTCATCAGTTGGACATTATAAATGCTTTTCTGCATGGTGATCTTGAGGAAGAAGTCTATATGGAGCAACCACCTGGTTTTGTTGCTCAGGGGGAGTCTAGTAGCCTTGTATGTCGATTGCGTAGGTCACTCTATGGTCTGAAACAGTCTCCTCGAGCTTGGTTTGGAAAGTTCAGCACTGTAATTCAGGAGTTTGGCATGACTCGTAGTGGAGCTGATCACTCTGTGTTTTATCGACATTCAACACCAAATCTGTATATTTATGTTAATGATATCGTTATCACCGGCAATGATCAAGATGGTATCGCTAATTTGAAGCAACATCTCTGTCAACATTTCAAGACTAAAGACCTCGGCAGATTGAAGTATTTTCTATGCATTGAGGTTGCTCAGTCTAGATCAGGTATTGTTATTTCTCAGCACAAGTATGCCTTAGACATTCTTGAGGAGACAGGAATGATGGGATGTAAAACCATTGACACTCCTATGGATCCGAATGTTAAGCTCCTTCTAGGACAGGGGGAGCCACGCAGTAATCCTGAAAGGTATAGACGGCTGGTTGGGAAGTTGAATTATCTCACAGTGACTAGACCTGACATCTCTTTTCCTGTGAGTGTTGTAAGTCAGTTTATGACTTCTCCTTGTGATAGTCATTGGGATGCAGTTGTTCGTATTCTACGATATATAAAGTCAGGTCCTGGTAAAAGACTACTCTTCGAGGATCAAGGCCATAAGCATGTCATCGGATATACAGACGCTGATTGGGCAGGATCACACTTTGATAGACGTTCTACATCTGAATATTGTGTTTTAGTAGGAAGTAATTTGATGTCGTGGAAGAGTAAGAAACAGAGTGTGGTTGCTCGGTTTAGTGCAGAAGCAGAATATCGAGCAATGGTGGTAGTAACTTGTGAGCTAGTTTGGATCAAACAGCTGCTGAGAGAACTGAAGTTTGGAGAAACCGGTCATATGGAACTTTTTTGTGATAATCAAGCGGCCCTTCATATCGCATCAAATCCAGTATTTCATGAGAGGACTAAGCACATTGAAATTGATTGTCACTTTGTCAGAGAAAAGATACTCTCAAGAGATATTGCTACCAAATTTGTGAAGTCAAGTGATCAACTTGATGATATCTTCACCAAGTCCCTCACCGGTCCTCGTATTAATTATATTTGTAACAAGCTAGGTACGTATAATTTGTATGCACCAGCTTGAGGGGAAGTGTTAGAATAAGGAAAGGTTTACAGAATCCTACTCGGAATAGGAATTGTTTATAGTCTCCTACTTGGTAAAGAATTGTATTATAGTGTCTATAAATAGGGTTCTCTATGAAATAATAAAATATACACAATCAATAATATTTTCTTCAGATTTCTCACAAAGAAGACGTTGGCGTAATGGATTTGGTTCTTCCTATGTTGCAGCTTATGATGTTGGATTTAATTTTTAGTTTTATAAGCTTTTCTTAACTTGGGAAAATGTAATATTATGAATTTTGATGATATACAATAAATGTTGTGTGTATTGAATGATGTGTATGCATTTCTCGGATCAATAATACTCACTTCAAAGAATCTAAGAGAGCTGAATTAATGGAGGAAGATATTTAGCGTGCGATAGAAGAAAGAGAACTAACAAAGAAGAATACGTAACAACCTTAGGCGTAACTGGTTAACTCACACCCCAAAGCTAGTTATTCTGGTGGGAGAGGCCAAGTTTTATTTTTTTGTGATAAGGTTGTTGCGGAAAAAATCTCTTGCAGAGATGTAGAGCGATGTTGCATACAAATTACTATACACCCTACTGGTCCGGCCCTTCCCTACATTGCAGGAGCTTAGCCTTTTTTATACAAACAGGCTTACTCAAAGTAAACTGTTTTTGCCATTTGCATTCTTCAATAATGTTCCTTGTTGTGCTCGTAGCACTTTGAAACTTTCCTTTGCCAATTGCAATAATGTTAGTTTGAAACATTTGTGTGTCCTATTTCCAGATACAGGGGGGTATACTAGATAGATCAAAGTTGGATAATCTATATGAAACAGCACTGGCAAGACAGAATACTGTAAAATGACCCTAACAACAGGGAAGTTTCGTCTAATCTATTCGAGGTAGCTGATAATTCACAGGAGGCATTTAATAGTTCAACCAACTCTGGAACAAATGCTGCACAAAATGGCTCATTACCATGACTATGGTGTTCTCATGCAACAACAGGTTACCAATATGACTCAATCACAACAACCGTTACAACACAAAGCCTTGATGATGCAGCAGCAAATGGCTATTGTGTCTCTGCAACATCAAACTGCTGCTACGACTCCACACAATGAAGAAGAGATTCAAGAACAGGAAGCACAAAGTCAAGAAAGTATAGTTGATGTGCCTCAACTACAACTACAACTATGTTATTTTAAGTTGTCCCTGAAGTTTTGATGATTTAACAAACTTTGGACCAGATCCCAGACGAGGCTGAGAGTATCCGTACATGAAAACAATAGTTGTCTACAGCCTGCAACTCTGCAGCACCTGCTGTGGTTGGTGTGCGTTTCCCACAACACAGCAGATCCTCAGCCAATGGAATTGCTTTGTGTGTTTGTGCCTATCCTATAATATGTCTATTCTTCATTATCACAAACAAGTTTCTGTAAACTGATTTTTTCACAAAAAGAAAAACTCTCTTGCTCAACGGAATATTGCTCAAGAATAGCCGGAGGACCTGATAGAGTTATCATTGTTCTTAGTTGTTTCTAGGGTTTATATTTCAGTGCTTAATCTTGTAAGATCTATTCCTAAGCTAGAAAGGAAGTAGATTAGTTTTTCAATTCTACATCATCATTGTCACGCCCTGAGCCTACACCCTAGACGTGGCCGGCACTCGGAGACCATCACTGGTCCCCAAGCGAACCCTCATCCTGGCTGACTACAAGCGGAAAACTAACTCAAGAAATAATAGGATTTAAATTTCATTAAATTCGGTAAACTCAAATACTCAACTCATTAAGTCTGGACAATATTCAATAGAAATACTTATAGTTTGTAAAACAACTCAAAAGACGTAAATACTGAAAGACTCCTCAACTCCATCTATCTATGAAGCCTCTATAGTTCAACATGGATGTTGGGACAAGACCCACAACACCCTAAAAGACTAAACTGAAAGGGGAAAAGGGGGAATCCTTCGGAATGCAAGGAGGCTCACCAAAGCTAACTGGAATGTCAAATGATCTCAACGAAGCATCTGTTGATGATCTTGAACACCTGTATCTGCATCATTATAAGATGCAGGTCGAATGACATCAGTACATGGAATGTACGAGCATGCAAGGAGAACTAAAAGCATAGATAACTGAACTGACAAGACTAGAAGAAATACTCAATTCAACTCAACTCAATGTAAAGCCTGATTAGAGATAAAATCATTTAAAGTTATACTCAACTCAATATAAAGCATGATTTGAGATAAAGTCATTTAAAGTTATACTCAACTCAACTCAATGCAAAGCATGAGTAGAGATAAAATCATTTAAAGCTATACTCAACTCAACTCAACTAAATGTAAAACATGATTAGAGATAAAGTCATTTAAAGCTATACTCAACTCAACTCAATGTAAAGCATGATTAGAGATAAAATCATTTAAAGCTTCATAAATAAAAGATATAACTCAAGGATGTATCTAAAAATACAATAAATTACTCTTTACTATTATTTGGGAGATTCTCTAATCTACAACCATCACTATGAGCTACGTGATGATACAACGTCTCGCCCACGCTGCCAGAACTGTCCTATACCTTGCCGGGGTATAAAACAACCTCAACTAAGTGGATCCACTAATCAATAATGATTCATCTAAAAAGTATGATCATGTACCTATGTTGACAGACATGGTTTATGGGGGCTGTGAGTTGTCTGAACTCTCCCCCATATCGGTGCTCAATACTACTCCCAATAATATTCTCATGCTCAATGTTTAAAAACATTCTCTTTCTCAATTTGAGGTAATTACTCAAAAGATCCTCTTAAAAGAGGTAACTGCTCTGAAGTATCCTGTAATCATAACTGATTTAGAAAACAAAGATTCTTTCTCAATGTAAAAGTAATACATTTGGGACTCAATTAGTTCCCTTAAACTTTACTAAAAAATTCTCTTGTTCAAAATAATAGAAGTTTAAGAACCTTTCAGACTCAACTCGGACTCAATTCATTCTCATTCAAAAACGCTTTTAAGACTTACTCACATCTCATCAAACTCTTTTCTTGAAAACATCATTTATGCTCGATTCTATACTCATTTAGACTTTGAAAATCATGCATAGTGAATAATAATGCAAAAGCTTTGAAAAACTCATTCTTAAAATAATGCATCATAATGAATGACTCAAGACTTTCAAAACTCCAATGAATGAACTCATGGACGCTCATGTTCCCTCCAAACCTTTCTCTTACTCATAGCATTAAAAATACTCTTTACTCAATTAAAACAGTGCATTATAGGAAGCAATGTAGTAACTTAACTAGGGTTCAGGGGAAACTCGGCATGGACAACGATTCGAGAATAAGACTCATATGGATGAACACAATCTTGATAATTAAACATAGAACTCAATGATGGAAATCATAACTCATTCAAAAACTCAATAGCATTAGGGTTAGAACTCAACTTTACTCTTTAATGACGGAATTGAGATGTAGGGCGCGTGGACGAACTCAGTCCAACGCTATTAATAGCCTTACATACCTGGGACGATGATTATCTAAGCGGAACTCGAAGGTCTTGCATGAAACTCTTAAACCATAGCTTTTCTCCTTCTCTCTAATTCTTGCTCTCAAAAGATTCTAAGTGTTAATGAGAGAAAAAGCACGCTGGGTACTGATAAGGGACTAATTTTAGTCCCAAAACGTCTTGTGTTTTAATTATAAAAGGGTGGGAAAAGACAAAAACACCCCTCTTTAAAACTGCCGAAATAACCTACGAGGTCAACTATGGCTCGTGGTTCGACCTACGGACCGTAGGTACCATCCGTAGGTCTTGGGTCCCCAAAAATTGAGTTTTTTAACCTTTTTGACGACTTGAAAGAACCACCCACGAGACCTACCTACGGTTCGTCGTTCAAACGACGAACCGTAGGTCAGATCCGTCGTTCACAGACTCAGAATTCTGATATGATAGTCTTTGGTAGAATGGCCATAACTTTTTACTCCAAGCTCGAAAAAAGGCAAACTTGGTGGCGTTGGAAAGAGGACTCAAAGACCTTCAATTTGATAGGTCATGGGCCACCTAATTCATTATGTGCTGGAGATATGATCATTTGAAGTTGACCCTTATATGATCTTATACAAAAACTTAATCGGCAGAGGATCTTTGAACTCGACTTAGTACTAGAGGTTCCTTATGACCCTAATTCACCTCTAATACACTTCAAATACTTAGAAATAAATATATACCATTAGAAGTTATTGAGTTTGGGCCTACGCATATGAACAATGGCTCGGGTCTTAGCTAAAAATCTTTTTTGGGGTGTTACAATCATAACCAGGTTTTAGCTAGAGTTAGCTATGGTGGGTTATTGAAGTCTAAATCAGCTAGAGTTAATTGATATAGTGGGCAATAGAGTTATTGCTTAGTTTTTGCTTGTAGTAGAGTTGCTACAGTAAGGGGAAAGAGATTAAGAGTTTAATTCCTAGATTACTAGAGATTTGTAATCTGAAGTCTTTGCTCTATTTTGAGTGAAATGAAGTTGAGTTGAAACCCTGTGAGATAGGTCGTGATTTTCTCCTCTCTTGAGCAAGGGGGTTTCCACATAAAACTCTCGTGTCTGTTTTACTTTGAGTTATTCACTTTTCGCACTTTTATTCTGTCAAGGGACCTGGTTCATTGACTGCAAGTGGACGCATACATTCTATCAAACTACAAATTCATGTTTGCGTTAGCAGTAAATGTAATCAGGTTATCCACCAAATCAAGATGCTGCTCTCTGTTCAATTTCCTAAAGAACAATTCTTGCATCAATGGAAAAATATTCCTTACCAGGTTGACTGATTCAAGTCTAAGATTAATATCAAATGTCTTAGATGAAGCATGCCTAGTCCTGAAAATTATTGGATATGGTATCCTACCTATCCCGATAGGACCCCATAAAAGAACGAGAGTTGTTGAGAGGTTCCATATTGCCGAGACGAAGGACAACACTTCTGTACGTGATCGTAGTATGTCACGTCGTCTCGTTCTTAGTCTTTTTTTTATTTAGAAGTATAAGCTAGAGTGAGAAAAAATCTATAAATAAAGAAAAGAGGGAAGTCATAATTTAGGACTTTTCTTTCTTTGCCTTAGTGTCCAACCACGGAGAAGGCTACCGTATCCACATCAAGGTGACATGATTACGTTAGAGATAAGAATTGAGAACCAGACATGTCTATATCATACATTGAAAGTGGTCATGACCAATGTCTGATAACAAAACTATTTTGGCTACTTTGACTAAGTCCTTGGCTGAATTCAATGTGTAACTCAAAAAAACTCAAAATTTGAAGAAAAAGCGTTTCCTGTTGATCTTCAATTTATTTTGTTTTTCTTTTTGGGACTAGAGAAATGTGTTTAATTATTCTTTGCGAAAACAATCTTATGAAGCTTACTCCCTCTATCTCAATTTATAATGCGTAGTTTGGATTTTCAAGAGCCAAATCGTTTAATTTTTTATGTAAATTCAGGCATGAAGTCTTTAAAAATTTAAAAATAAAATTTATATATTTAAAAAATACGTAAAAAGTACTATAAGTCACAATAATTGATCCGCAAATTGAGATATCTTAATCTCTCTCTAATAAAACACTATTAATTTGAGATTGGATTCTCTTCAAGGGTCAATACCTATTCCAACAAATTCCACAAGATACTTCATATCAAAAAATAATTTGAGTGAAGAAATTCCTTTTATATATTTGTAAAATCGGTTTGAGAGTCATTGAAATTTAATTTTATCAAAAGATTCAAGCATGAGAAATTTGAAATTCTTGGAGGTCTCATAAAATTAAAATACACTTTGCAAGTCTTTGGCCACTTTGATTTAGTCTTTGGCTGAATTAGATGTGTAGCTCAAAACCACTCAAAATTTGACTTGAGAATGACAACATATTCTCCAAGAGCAGCCAAATTTTGAATTTTGGCGAAAACGCATTTCCTGGTGGTCTTCAATTTTTTTTGGGGACCAGAGAAATGTGTTTAATTATTCTTTGCAAATCTTAAGCTTACTCCCTCTATCTCAATTTTTTTTTGTCACGGTCTGAATTTCAAGAGTCAAACAGTTTAATTTTCATCGTAAATTCAAGAATGAAGTCTTAAAAATTTATAAAATAAAATTTATATATTTGAAAACTACGTAAAAATTACTATAAGTCTCATTAATTGATCTGCAAACCATCTTCAGAGTGGTCGCACGTGAAGTGAAAGAATTGGAGTTTTTAATATCCGCAAACCATCTTCGGAGGTTGAGATGTCTTAGTTTTCATCTACATGTTCCAACAAATTCCACAAGATACTTCTTCATATCAAAAAAATAATCTTAGTGAAGAAATTCTTTTATTTGCAAATTTGGTTTGAGAGTGATTGAAATTTAATTTTATCAAAAAATTCGAGCATGAGAAATTTGAAACTCTTGGAGGTCTCATAAAAATAAAATACGCTTTGCAACACGACTTTATTAGGCAGATTGAAAAATCTGCTAATTTTTGCACATTTCATTGACATATAGGCCACATACCATAAAATTACACTCACTCCTCGAAACCCATAAGTCTCAGTTATCTGTGAATAATTTGTGTTTCAATAAAACAAATTGAGACGACAACAGTTCAAGGAGGGAAAAGAAATAACTTATTATTCGAATGTAAAACTCGCAAAAAAAGTGATATTCAAAAATATTTTTGGCCATTATCTCTTAATTTTCTTTGCTCTTCATTTATTTATATGCTTAATCATTCTTTGTTTATTATGGATTCAAAGTTTGAATTGATCTTTATGTTCATATCAATGCCATTCTTGTGATACATTTTCTCAAAGACAAAAGCGGAAAAATCCATAATTGACTTAAGAATGATAACATTCTCTTAAAGATTAAACAGAACAACCCAAATTTGCAATATTTGGAGAGAAGACATTACGAATAACCGTAACGTCAAGTGTGGGCTATTCTGCTCCAGGTTTCATCTCTACCAAACAATCTAAAAAAATCTGTTATGAGAAGTTAATGCGAAATGAACTATCTTAGTTTTTAACGGGTTAGACAAGTGGAGCGGGTCAATGTACTGGTTAAAATCGATAGTTTTTCGTATTTAAAAAGTTTGGTTTTGAAAAAGTTCGACACCGTCAATATCCACCGAAAATATAACTTGAATTGGTTGAGTAACTTTATATGTGAAATGACAATAAATATATAACTTTTATGTTACAAAAGAAAGAAAAGTGACTTTCTGAGAGATAATGTTGTGTAGAAATTTGGAGAGAATACGTTAGGAATCATAACATGAATTATCACCAATAATAGGAACCAAGAGTTAAGATATTTATTTTCTAAATTATTAAAATTTTATTTGGCTTTTCATTTTTCAAAAGTTCCACATCATCAGACATCAATATCTAGCACGTCCCATAAAAATAAAGCACCCTTCTCAACACGGCTAAGACAGATTGAAAAATGACAACATTTTCTCAAAGACAAAAACAAAACAAGTGGAGAGAAGACATTACGAATCATCGTAACGTCTAAGACTGAGAATTGTTGGATATGGTCCACTACTTTAGAGATGAGAATTGAGAACCAGACATGTCTGTATCATACACTAAGAGTGGTCATGATCAATGTGTGAAAAGAAAACTATTTTGGCCACTTTGATTAAGTCCTTGGCTGAATTAGACCTCTAACACAAAACAACCCAAAATTTGACTCGACAATGACAACATTTTTTCTCTGATAGCAGCCAAATTAGCAAATTTTGAGAAAACGCGCTTCCTGTTGGTCTTTAATTAGTATAAGTTACGTACAATATCAAATCCTATGAATCCGAAACAATAAACTCAAAATATGATGATGGTTTCTAGCAAAACATTCTCTTCACTTCAGTTTTTCACTCTTTTATATCTCTTTACAGTTACGTTTACTTCCACTGAGGAAGCAACTGCCCTCTTGAAATGGAAAGCAACTTTCAAGAACCAGAATAATTCCTTATTAATTTCATGGACTCCAAGTTCTAACGCATGCAGGAACTGGTATGGAGTTATATGCTTTAATGGTCGCGTAAACACATTGAATATTACAAATTCTAGTGTCATTGGTACACTGTATGCTTTTCTGTTTTCATCTCTCCCTTTTCTTGAGAATCTTGATCTTAGTATGAACAATTTCTCTGGCACCATTCCGCCTGAGATTGTTAATCTCACTAACCTTGTCTTCCTTAACTTGAACAACAATCATATTTCAGGAACAATCCCACCACAAATCGGCTCCATAGCTAAGCTTATGACCCTCCGCATATATGACAACCATTTAAATGGCTCTATTCCTGAAGAAATAGGTTACCTAAGGTCTCTTACTAAGCTATCTTTGGGTATGAACTTTCTTAGTGGTTCTATTCCTGCTTCATTGGGGAATTTGAACAACTTGTCTTTTTTGCTTCTTTTTCAAAATCAACTTTCTGGCTCTATTCCTCAAGAAATAGGTTACCTAAAGTCTTTTACTATACTATATTTGGGTAATAACTCTCTTAGTGGCTCTATTCCTTCTTCATTGGGGAATTTGAGCAACTTGTCTTTGTTGTATCTTTATATTAATCACCTTTCTGGCTCTATTCCTGAAGAAATAGGTTACTTGAAGTCTCTTACTGTACTAGCTTTGGGTAATAACTCTCTTTCTGGTTCTATTCCTCAATAAATAGGTTACCTGGGGCATCTTATTGAGCTAGATTTGAGTAATAACTCTCTTAGTGGCTCTAATCCTGCTTCATTGGGGAATTTGAGCAACTTGTCTTTGTTGTATCTTTATATTAATCACCTTTCTGGCTTTATTCCTTCTTCATTGGGTAATTTGAACAACTTGTCTTTTTTGCTTCTTTTTCAAAATCAACTTTCTGGCTCTATTCCTCAAGAAATAGGTTACCTAAAGTCTCTTAATGTCCTAGATTTGAGTAATAACTCTCTTAATGGCTCTATTCCTGCTTCGTTGGGGAATTTGAACAACTTGTTTTATATGTTTCTTAATGATAACAACTTGAAGGGAAAAGTTTCGCAATGTTTGGGTAATATCATTGGCCTCCAGGTTTTGTCGATGCCACATAATAGTCTCAGTGGAGAGGTCCCTTCATCTATTTCTAATTTAACATCACTACGAATACTAGATTTGGCCGGAAACAATCTAGAGGGAGCAATTCCACAATGTTTTGGCAAGGGAAAATCATCTCAATGACACATTCCCCATGTTGTTGGGAATTTTGACAGAGTTGAGAGTTTTAAGATTGACATCGAATAAATTGCATGGACCCATAAGATCTTTAGGGGCTGAAATCGTGTTTCCTGATCTTCGAATCATAGATCTCTCTTACAATGCCTTCTCAAAAGACTTAACAACGAGTCTGTTTCAACATTTGAAAGGCATGAGGACGATAGATCAAACAATGGACAAACTAAGTTATGAAGGAGATGGATATTACCAGGACTCGGTAGTTGTTGTAACAAAGGGATTGGAGCTTGAAGTTGTGAGAATTTTGTCTTTGTACACAGTTATCGATCTTTCAAACAACAAATTTGTACACAGCTGCCTCAACGTTTGCTGAGGTTTTGCAGCAGTTTAAAGAGAGAGCATTGAGAAGAGCTGAATTAATGGAGGAAGATATTTATCGTGCGGATATAGGAAAGAGCATTAACAAGGAAGGATAACGAGTTCGCAAAAAGTGATTAGATTTACTGGCCAAGGGAATTGCTTTAATGGAAATGTGAACACAAACAATTTGGAGGCCTTGTGTAAGATCACATAACAGAGATGTGTTTAAAATTTCTCTTAAATTAGTTTGTAATATTTGGAGATATCAAATTGAACATATGCATATTTGTTCAAGAAAGAGCATGACTATCCTAAAAAGTCATCTCTCTAGTTCTATAAATATAAGGACTCATGTTTCATTGTGTGGTGAAACCACAAAGACTAATCCAAGATATTGAGATCAAGGATTTCTAAGTGCAGCCAATCTCTTTTCCAGTTCATCAATCCCGGAACTGCCAGTACGAAGAAAATACAACATACATATGTGCAAGAGAGCATTAATGAGAGAGTAAACTTTACATCACAGAGCATGAAAACTGCACTTCATACTAATACGATTTTTTACAGGAAGAAAGGAAAAATAGAAAACCAAAAGCGCAATGTACTTGATCTGCCAACGAGCAGTGCACTCAGGATGTCTAGTAATTCACTTGAGGATACAGTAGTACTTGAGTCGAAATCAGTTCATCACTCAGCATTATTGTGTACTAGATCCTATTATGTATTCCGGTTTTAGTCTCTCTTTTCATTTTGTTAACGTAGCTCAGACAAAGTCGGACTACAATTTTTGTGGCTTTAATTGATTCACTAAATTGGTTTTGTACTGCCAAGAGCTTGTAAAAGATTACACGCGATCTATTGAGCTCAGTTGAGACTAAGTTGATAGCTAGCTCAGAGCTTGAATGTATATTCACTGGTCATAGTCAATCTCCAAACAACAAGGTAGTACCATGAGAACAGAGAAAATCCTAAAACTTTGTTTTTAAACTAAACTACTAAACTGTTACAAAACAAAAAAAAGAAAATCTGCAATCTCTGTTTCTCAGTGATAACAATCTCATTGGGGAAAGTCCTTCATTTGTGTGCAATTTGACATCACTGGAAGTGTTGTATATGCCGAAAAACAACTTGAAGGGAAAAGTTCCGCAATGTTTGGGTAATATCAGTGGCCTCCAGATTTTGATGATGTCACATAATAATCTCAGTGGAGAGCTCCCTTCATCTATTTCCAACTTAACATCACTACGAATATTAGATTTGGGAAGAAACAATTTGGAGGGAGCAATTCCACCATGTTTTGGCAATATTAGTAGCCTCCAGGTTTTTGATAAGCAGAATAACAAACTTTCTGGGACTCTTCCAACAAACTTTAGCATTGGAAGTTCACTTATAAGTCTCAACTTGGATGGCAATGAATTAGAGGGGAAAATCCCTCGGTCTTTGTCCAATTGCAAAATGTTGCAAGTTCTTGATCAAGGAGATAATCATCTCAATGACACATTTCCCATGTGGTTGGGAGCTTTGACAGAGTTGAGAGTTCTAAGGTTGACATCGAATAAATTACATGGACCTATAAGATCTTCACGGGCTGCAATCATGTTTCCTGATCTTCGAATCATAGATCTCTCTTACAATGCCTTCTCGAAAGACTTACCAACGAGTCTGTTTCAACATTTGCAAGGGATGAGGTCAATTAATAAAACAATGGAGGAACCAAGTTATGAAGGAGAAGGATATTACCAAGACTCGATAGTTATTGTAACAAAGGGATTGGAGCTTGAAGTTGTGAGAATTTTGTCTGTGTACACAGTTATCGATCTTTCAAGCAACAAATTTGAAGGACATATTCCTAGTGTTGTAGGAGATCTCATTGCGATTCGGGTACTGAATTTGTCTCATAATGGATTGAAAGGTCATATACCACCATCACTTGGAAGTTTATCTGTAGTGGAATCATTGGACCTTTCGTTTAACCAGCTTTCGGGAGAGATACCACACCAACTTGCTTCTCTTACATTTCTTGAATTCTTAAATCTCTCCCACAATTATCTCCAAGAATGCATCCTTCAAGGACCTCAATTTCATACCTTTGAGAGAAATTCATATGAAGGTAATGATGGATTACGTGGATTCACAGTTTCAAAAGGTTGTGGCAATGATCCTGTGTCAGAGATAAATTATACAGTGTCTGCACTAGACGATCAAGAAAGCAATTCTGAATTTCTCAATGATTTTTGGAAAGCTTCTCTAATGGGGTATGGCAGTGGACTATGCATTGGATTATCCATAATATATTTCATGATCTCAACTGGAAATCTGAAATGGCTTACAAAAATCATTGAAGAACTGGAACACAAAATTATCATGCGGAGGAGAAAGAAGCAGAGAGATCAAAGGAATTACAGAAAAAGAAATAATCACTTCTAGACAAGTTACCAGTAAAGAAGGATTTGATATCAGAACTTCATGTATTCAAGCTTAGCTCTACACTAATCTTTTTTAGGTTTTGATGCTTTTTTTGTTCCAAACAAATGCTTATTAACGCTTGATACGAATTGCTAGTAATCAGTTGGAAGCTGTGATAACAAAGGTTAAAAATTTATAGTTGTGTGACTCACTTTCTTATTTTTTCAGATTTTCAGATGCCAAGAATAAGAATGTTCAAATAAGGAAAGGTTTACGGAATCCTACTTGGAATAGGAATTGTTTATAGTCTCCTACTAGGTAAAGAATTGTATTATAGTGTCTATAAATAGGGTTCTCTATGTAATAATAAAATATACACAATCAATAATATTTTCTTCAGATTTCTCACATGGTATCAGAGCATTGGTGAGAAACTTCAAGTCATCGTGTCAAATCCCGGCGACGGTTAGGGCTGATTTGTGTCATCTTTTGTTCTGAAGGTGTTGTGCAAAAACCAACACCATCACGAGGCTCGGTAAGCTCAAGCGACCAAACCCCAACTAGAACCACCGGAAAACAACCCCTCACACGCCGTTCAAAGTGGATGTTTTCCGGCAAGATCTGGCTCACGAGCTACTCCGGTCATCTTTTTCGAGTTATTTTTTTTCTGTTGGGGTCGTCTGGTATTTCCGATCACAACCCATTCATTTTTTCTCGCTTTCCGATCACTATAATTAGGGTTCCGACAGATCCGACAGTTTCTGGGCATTGAAGGCCTATTCCGGCAGTCTCTTACTATTTTCAAGTCCAATTTCTTACTATGTCTTTTGGTTGTGATGTTTTTGGCTCCAAAAATACGGGGATTGGAAGTTCAAGCCCTATAATCACTTCAGAACCATTAATGGGAAGTTCAAACTATTTAGCTTGGGCTTCCTCAGTTGAATTGTGGTACAAGGGTCAAGATGTCCAAGATCACTTAACGAACAAATCTAATGTGGTAGATGTAAATGCAAAGATGAGTGAGGAAGATGCAAAAAACCAAAGCACAATGGGAGAAAGTGGATGCTTAATTATGTAGTCTCCTATGACGCTCTATTGATTCCAAGTTGATGCCCTTGTTTCGCCCATTCCAGACATGTTATACAATTTGGGAAAAGGCTAGTGCTTTATACACTAATGACATATCTCGATTCTATGATGTGATATCTCGGCTGACCAACTTAAAAAAACAAGAATTCGATATGTCTACTTACTTGGGACAGGTACAGGCAGTCATGGGTTTTTGTTAGTTTCATTGATGATTATTCAAGATGTACTTGGGTTTTCCAAATGAAAGATCGTTCTTAGTTATTTGCTATATTCAAAAGTTTCTTTGGTGAAATACAAAATCAGTTTGGTGTTTCTATTCGTACTTTTCGTAGTGATAATGCGTTAGAATACTTATCCTCCCAGTGTTAGGAGTTTATGTCTCACCAAGGAATTATTCACCAAACATCTTGTTCATACACTCCTTAGCAAAACGGTGTAGCAGAAAGAAAGAATAGGCATCTCATTGAGACTGCTCGCACTCTTCTCATTGAATCCCATGTTTCACTGCATTTTTGGGGCGATGCAGTCCTTTCGTCGTGTTATTTAATTAATAGAATGCCCTCATCTTCTATTCAGAATAAGGTTCCCCACCATATTGTTCCCTCATTCACATCTCTATTCTATCCCTCCTCGTGTCTTTGGGAGCACATGCTTTGTTCATAACTTAGCCCCAGGGAAAGATAAATTAGTCCCTCGTGCTCTAAAAAGTGTCTTTCTTTGTTAATCTCGAGTTCAAAAAGGGTATCGTTGTTATTCACATGATCTTCATCGATATCTCATGTCTACCGATGTAACATTCTTTGAATCTCAACCTTACTATACATCGTCTGACCATCCTGATGTCTCTGAGGTCTTACCCATACCTCAAGTCTTACCTGTACCTATTTTTGAAAAATCTACGGTTACTTCTCCATCTTCAGTTGTAGTGCCACCACTCCTGAATTATCATCTTCGTCCGCGTCCAGCACTAGTCCCAGCTGATTCATGTCATGTGCCAGACCCTGCTCCCACTGCGGACTTGCCTCCTCCTAGCCAAACGACTACACTTCAAAAAGGTATACGATCTACTAGAAATGCTAATCCACATTATACTTTCTTGAGTTATCATCGCCTATCTTCCCCCCATTATGCATTCGTATCATCTTTGTCCTCTATTTCCATTCCTAAGACTACATGAGAAGCACTTTTTCATTCTGGATGGAGGCAGGCTATGATTGATGAGATGTCTGCTTTACATTCGAGTGTTACTTGGAAGCTTGTCTCCCTTCCAGCAAGTAAATCTACTGTTGGTTGTCGTTGGGTTTATACGGTTAAAATTGGTCCAGACGGTCAAGTTGATCGACTAAGGCTCGCCTTGTTGCCAAAGGGTATACTCAGATATTTGGGCTAGATTATAGTGATACTTTAGCTCCCGTGGCCAAAATAGCATCGGTCCGTGTCTTTCTATCTATGGCTGCCGTTCGTCACTGGCCTCTTCATTAGTTGGACATTATAAATGCTTTTCTGCATGGTGATCTTGAGGAAGAAGTCTATATGGAGCAACCACCTGGTTTTGTTGCTCAGGGGGAGTCTAGTAGCCTTGTATGTCGATTGCGTAGGTCACTCTATGGTCTGAAACAATCTCCTCGAGCTTGGTTTGGAAAGTTCAGCACAGTAATTCAGGAGTTTGGCATGACTCGTAGTGGAGCTGATCACTCTGTGTTTTATCGACATTCAGCACCAAATCTGTGTATTTATTTGGTTATTTATGTTGATGATATCGTTATCACCGGCAATGATCAAGATGGTATCGCTAATTTGAAGCAACATCTCTTTCAACATTTCTAGACTAAAGACCTCGGCAGATTGAAGTATTTTCTATGCATTGAGGTTGCTCAGTCTAGATCAGGTATTGTTATTTCTCAGCACAAGTATGCCTTAGACATTCTTGAGGAGACAAGAATGATGGGATGTAAACCCATTGACACTCCTATGGATCTGAATGTTAAGCTCCTTCCAGGACAGGGGGAGCCACTCAGTAATCCTGAAAGGTATAGACGGCTGGTTGGGAAGTTGAATTATCTCACAGTGACTAGACCTGACATCTCTTTTCCTGTGAGTGTTGTAAGTCAGTTTATGACTTCTCCTTGTGATAGTCATTGGGATGCAGTTGTTTGTATTCTACGATATATAAAGTCAGCTCCTGGTAAAGGACTACTTTTCGAGAATCAAGGCCATGAGCATGTCACCGGATATACAGACGCTGATTGGGCAGGATCACCCTTTGATAGACGTTCTACATCTGAATATTGTGTTTTAGTAGGAGGTAATTTGGTGTCATGGAAGAGTAAGAAACAGAGTGTGGTTGCTCGATCTAGTGCAGAAGCAGAATATCGAGCAATGGCGGTAGCAACTTGTGAGCTAGTTTGGATCAAACATCTGCTGAGAGAACTGAAATTTGGAGAAACCGGTCATATGGAACTTGTGTGTGATAATCAAGCGGCCCATCATATCGCATCAAATCCAGTATTTCATGAGAGGACTAAGCACATTGAAATTGATTGTCACTTTGTCAGAGAAAAGATACTCTCAAGAGATATTGCTACCAAATTTGTGAAGTCAAGTGATCAACTTGCTGATATCTTCACCAAGTCCCTCACCCGTCCTCGTATTAATTATATTTGTAACAAGCTAGGTACATATAATTTGTATGCACCAGCTTGAGGGGGAGTGTTAGAATAAGGAAAGGTTTACATAATCCTACTTGGAATAGGAATTGTTTATAGTCTCCTACTTGGTAAAGAATTGTATTATAGTGTCTATAAATAGGGTTCTCTATGAAATAATAAAATATACACAATCAATAATATTTTCTTCAGATTTCTCACAAAGAAGACGTTGGCATAATGGATTTGGTTCTTCCTATGTTGCAGCTTATGATGTTGGATTTAATTTTTAGTTTTATAAGCTTTTCTTAACTTGGGAAAATGTAATATTATGAATTTTGATGATATACAATAAATGTTGTGTATATTGAATGATGTGTATGCATTTCTCGGATCAATAATACTCACCTCAAAGACTGAATTAATGGAGGAAGATATTTAGCGTGCGATAGAAGAAAGAGAACTAACAAAGAAGAATACATAACAACCTTAGGCGTAACTGGTTAACTCACACCCCAAAGCTAGTTATTCTGGTGGGAGAGGCCAAGTTTTATTTTTTTGTGATAAGGTTGTTGCGGAAAAAATCTCTTGCAGAGATGTAGAGCGATGTTGCATACAAATTACTATACACCCTACTGGTCCGGCCCTTCCCTACATTGCAGGAGCTTAGCCTTTTTTATACAAACAGGCTTACTCAAAGTAAACTGTTTTTGCCATTTGCATTCTTCAATAATGTTCCTTGTTGTGCTCGTAGCACTTTGAAACTTTCCTTTGCCAATTGCAATAATGTTAGTTTGAAACATTTGTGTGTCCTATTTCCAGATACAGGGGGGTATACTAGATAGATCAAAGTTGGATAATCTATATGAAACAGCACTGGCAAGACAGAATACTGTAAAATGACCCTAACAACAGGGAGGTTTCGTCTAATCTATTCGAGGTAGCTGATAATTCACAGGAGGCATTTAATAGTTCAACCAACTCTGGAACAAATGCTGCACAAAATGGCTCATTACCATGACTATGGTGTTCTCATGCAACAACAGGTTACCAATATGACTCAATCACAACAACCGTTACAACACGAAGCCTTGATGATGCAGCAGCAAATGGCTATTGTGTCTCTGCAACATCAAACTGCTGCTACGACTCCACATAATGAAGAAGAGATTCAAGAACAGGAAGCACAAAGTCAAGAAAATATAGTTGATGTGCCTCAACTACAACTACAACTATGTTATTTTAAGTTGTCCCTGAAGTTTTGATGATTTAACAAACTTTGGACCTGATCCCAGACGAGGCTGAGAGTATCCGTACATGAAAACAATAGTTGTCTACAGCCTGCAACTCTGCAGCACTTGCTGTGGTTGGTGTGCGTTTCCCACAACACAGCAGATCCTCAGCCAATGGAATTGCTTTGTGTGTTTGTGCCTATCCTATAATATGTCTATTCTTCATTATCACAAACAAGTTTCTGTAAACTGATTTTTTCACAAAAAGAAAAACTCTCTTGCTCAATGGAATATTGCTCAAGAACAGCCGGAGGACCTGATAGAGTTATCATTGTTCTTAGTTGTTGCTAGGGTTTATATTTCAGTGCTTAATCTTGTAAGATCTACTCCTAAGCTAGAAAGGAAGTAGATTAGTTTTTCAATTCTACATCATCATTGTCACGCCCTGAGCCTACACCCTGGACGTGGCCGGCACTCGGAGACCATCGTTGGTCCCCAAGCGAACCCTCATTCTGGCTGACTACACGCAGAAAACTAACTCAAGAAATAATAGGCTTTAAATTTCATTAAATCTGGTAAACTCAAATACTCAACTCATAAAGTCTGGACAATATTCAATAGAAATACTTATAGTAAAACAACTCAAAAGACGTAAATACTGAAAGACTCCTCAACTCCATCTATCTATGAAGCCTCTATAGTTCAACATGGATATTGGGACAAGACCCACAACACCCTAAAAGACTAAACTGAAAGGGGGAAAAGGGGAAAAAGGGGAATCCTTCGGAATGCAAGGAGGCTCACCAAAGCTAACTGGAATGTCAAATGATCTCAACGAAGCATCTGTTGATGATCTTGAACACCTGTATCTGCATCATTATAAGATGCAGGTCGAATGACATCAGTACATGGAATGTACGAGCATGCAAGGAGAACTAAAAGCATAGATAACTGAACTGACAAAACTAGAAGAAATACTCAATTCAACTCAACTCAATGTAAAGCCTGATTAGAGATAAAATCATTTAAAGTTATACTCAACTCAATATAAAGCTTGATTTGAGATAAAGTCATTTAAAGCTATACTCAACTCAATTAGTTCCCTTAAACTTTACTAAAAAATTCTCTTGTTCAAAATAATAGAAGTTTAAGAACCTTTCAGACTCAACTCGGACTCAATTCATTCTCATTCAAAAACGCTTTTAAGACTTACTCACATCTCATCAAACTCTTTTCTTGAAAACATCATTTATGCTCGATTCTATACTCATTTAGACTTTGAAAATCATGCATAGTGAATAATAATGCAAAAGCTTTGAAAAACTCATTCTTAAAATAATGCATCATAATGAATGACTCAAGACTTTCAAAACTCCAATGAATGAACTCATGGACGTTCATGTTCCCTCAAAACCTTTCTCTTACTCATAGCATTAAAAATACTCTTTACTCAATTAAAACAGTGCATTATAGGAAGCAATGTAGTAACTTAACTAGGGTTCAGGGGAAACTAGGCATGGACAACGATTCGAGAATAAGACTCATATGGATGAACACAATCTTGATAATTAAACATAGAACTCAATGATGGAAATCATAACTCATTCGAAAACTCAATAGCATTAGGGTTAGAACTCAACTTGACTCTTTAATGACAGAATTGAGATGTAGGGCGCGTGGACGAACTCAGTCCAACGCTATTAATAGCTTTACATACCTGGGACGATGATTATCTAAGCGGAACTCGAAGGTCTTGCATGAAACTCTTAAACCATAGCTTTTCTCCTTCTCTCTAATTCTTGCTCTCAAAAGATTCTAAGTGTTAATGAGAGAAAAAGCACGCTGGGTACTGATAAGGGACTAATTTTAGTCCCAAAACATCTTGGGTTTTAATTATAAAAGGGTGGGAAAAGATAAAAACACCCCTCTTTAAAACTGCCGAAATAACCTACGAGGTCACCTATGGCTCGTGGTTCGACCTACGGACCGTAGGTACCATCCGTAGGTCTTGGGTCCCAAATAATTGAGTTTTTGAACCTTTTTGACGACTTGACAGAACCACCCACGAGACCTACCTACGGTCCGTGGTCAGATCCGTCGTTCACAGACTCAGAATTCTGATATGACAGTCTTTGGTAGAATGGCCATAACTTTTTACTCCGAGCTCGAAAATAGGCAAACTTGGTGGCGTTGGAAAGAGGACTCAAAGACCTTCAATTTGATAGGTCATGGGCCACTTAATTCATTATGTGCTGGAGATATGATCATTTGAAGTTGACCCTTATATGATCATATACGAAAACTTAATCGGCAGAGGATCTTTAAACTCGACTTAGTACTAGAGGTTCCTTATGACCCTAATTCACCTCTAATACACTTCAAATACTTATAAATAAATATATACCATTAGAAGTCATTATGTTTGGGCCTACGCATATGAACAATGGCTCGGGTCTTAGCTAAATTATTTTTTGGGGTGTTACAATCATAACCAGGTTTTAGCTAGAGTTAGCTATGGTGGGTTATTGAAGTCTAAATCAGCTAGAGTTAGTTGATATAGTGGGAAATAGAGTTATTGCTTAGTTTTTGCTTGTAGTAGAGTTGCTACAGTAAGGGGAAAGAGATTAAGAGTTTGATTCCTAGATTACTAGAGATTTGTAATCTGAAGTCTTTGCTCTGTTTTGAGTGAAATAAAGTTGAGTTGAAACCCTGTAAGACAGGTCGTGATTTTCTCCTCCCTTGAGCAAGGGGGTTTCCATGTAAAACTCTCGTGTCTGTTTTACTTGGAGTTATTCCCTTTTCGCACTTTTATTCTGTCAAGGGACCTGGTTCATTGACTTCTAGTGGACGCATACATTCTATCAAACTACAAATTCATGTTTGCGTTAGCAGTAAATGTAATCAGGTTATCCACCAAAACAAGATGCTGCTCTCTGTTCAACTTCCTAAATAACAATTCTTGCATCAATGGAAAAATATTCCTTACCAGGTTGACTGATTCAAGTCTAAGATTAATATCAAATGTCATAGATGGGGCATGCCTAGTCCTGAAAATTATTGGATATGGTATCCTACCTATCCCGATAGGACCCCATAAAAGAACGGGAGCTGTTGCGAGGTTCCATATTGCTGAGACGAAGGACAACACTTCTGTACGTGATCGTAATATGTCACGTCGTCTCGTTCTTAGTCTTTTTTTTATATAGAAGTATAAGCTAGAGTGAGAAAAAATTTATAAATAAAGAAAAGAGGGAAGTCATAATTTAGGACTTTTCTTTCTTTGCCTTACTGACCAACCACGGAGAAGGCTACCGTATCCACATCAAGGTGACAGGATTACGTTAGAGATAGGAATTGAGAAACAGACATGTCTATATCATACATTGAAAGTGGTCATGACCAATGTCTGATAACAAAACTATTTTGGCTACTTTGACTAAGTCCTTGGCTGAATTCAATGTGTAACTCAAAACAACTCAAAATTTGACTTGAGAATGACCACATTTTCTCTGATAGCAGCCAAATTTGCAAATTTGAAGAAAAAGCGTTTCCTGTTGATCTTCAATTTATTTTGTTTTTCTTTTTGGGACTAGAGAAATGCGTTTAATTATTCTTTGCGAAAACAATCTTATGAAGCTTACTCCCTCTATCTCAATTTATAATGCGTAGTTTGGATTTTCAAGAGCCAAATCGTTTAATTTTTTATGTAAATTCAGGCATGAAGTCTTTAAAAAATTTTAAATAAAATTTATATATTTAAAAAACACGTAAAAAGTACTATAAGTCACAATAATTGATCCGCAAATTGAAATATCTTAATCTCTCTCTAATAAAACACTATTAATTTGAGATTGGATTCTCTTCAAGGGTCAATACCTATTCCAACAAATTCCACAAGATACTTCATATCAAAAAATAATTTGAGTGAAGAAATTCCTTTTATATTTTTATAAAATCGGTTTGAGAGTCATTGAAATTTAATTTTATCAAAAGATTCGAGCATGAGAAATTTGAAATTCTTGGAGGTCTCATAAAATTAAAATACACTTTGCAAGTCTTTGGCCACTTTGATTAAGTCTTTGGCTGAATTAGATGTGTAACTCAAAACCACTCAAAATTTGACTTGAGAATGACAACATATCCTCCAAGAGCAGCCAAATTTTGAAATTTGGCGAAAACGCATTTCCTGGTGGTCTTCAATTTTTTTTGGGGACCAGAGAAATGTGTTTAATTATTCTTTGCACATCTTAAGCTTACTCCCTCTATCTCAATTTTTTTTGTCACAGTCTTAATTTCAAGAGTCAAACAGTTTAATTTTCACCGTAAATTCCAGAATGAAGTCTTAAAAATTTATAATATAAAATTTATATATTTGAAAACTACGTAAAAAGTACTATAAGTCTCATTAATTGATCCGCAAACCATCTTTAGAGTGGTCGCACGTGAAGTGAAAGAATTGGAGTTTTTAATATCCGCAAACCATCTTCGGAGGTTGAGATGTCTTAGTTTTCTTCTACATGTTCCAACAAATTCCACAAGATACTTCTTCATATCAAAAAATAATCTCAGTGAAGAAATTCTTTTATTTGCAAATTTGGTTTGAGAGTCATTGAAATTTAATTTTATCAAAAAATTCGAGCATGAGAAATTTGAAACTCTTGGAGGTCTCATAAAAATAAAATACGCTTTGCAACACGACTTTATTAGGCAGATTGAAAAATCTGCTAATTTTTGCACATTTCATTGACATATAGGCCACATACCATAAAATTACACTCACTCCTCGAAACCCATAAGTCTCAGTTATCTGTGAATAATTTGTGTTTCAATAAAACAAATTGAGACGACAACAGTTCAAGGAGGGAAAAGAAATAACTTATTATTCGAATGTAAAACTCGCAAAAAAAGTGATATTCAAAAATATTTTTGGCCATTATCTCTTAATTTTCTTTGCTCTTCATTTATTTATATGCTTAATCATTCTTTGTTTAATATGGACTCCAAGTTTGAATTGATCTTTATGTTCATATCAATGCCATTCTTGTGATACATTTTCTCAAAGACAAAAGCGGAAAAATCCATAATTGACTTAAGAATGATAACATTCTCTTAAAGATAAAACAGAAAAACCCAAATTTGCAATATTTGGAGAGAAGACATTACAAATAATCGTAACGTGAAATGTGGGCTATTCCGCTCCAGATTTCATCTCTACCAAACAATCTAAAAAAATCTGTTATGAGAAGTAAATGCGAAATGAACTATCTTAGTTTTTAAAGGGTTAGACAAGTGGAGCGGGTCAATGTACTGGTTAAAATCGATAGTTTTTCGTATTTAAAAAGTTTGGTTTTGGAAAAAGTTCCACACCGTCATCATCCACTGAAAATATAACTTGAATTGGTTGAGTAACTTTATATGTGAAATGACAATAAATATACAACTTTTATGTTACAAAATAAAGAAAAGTGCCTGAATAGTTGAGTGACCATGTGAAAAATCAACTGACATCTTTTGTAAAAGTCACTATTTATATTAGAGATAATGTTGTGTAGAAATTTGGAGAGAATACGTTAGGAATCGTAACATGAATTATCACCAATAATAGGAACCAAGAGTTAAGATATTTATTTTCTAAATTATTAAAATTTTATTTGGCTTTTCATTTTTCAAAAGTTCCACATCATCAGACATCAATATCTAGCACGTCCCATAAAAATAAAGCACCCTTCTCAACACGGCTAAGACGGATTGAAAAATGACAACATTTTCTCAAAGACAAAAACAAAACAAGTGGAGAGAAGACATTATGAATCATCGTAACGTCTAAGATTGAGAATTGTTGGATATGGTCCGCTACTTTAGAGATGAGAATTGAGAACCAGACATGTCTGTATCATACACAAAGAGTGGTCATGATCAATGTGTGAAAACAAAACTATTTTGGCCACTTTTATTAAGTCCTTGGCTGAATTAGACCTCTAACACAAAACAACCCAAAATTTGACTTGACAATGACAACATTTTTTCTCTGATAGAAGCCAAATTAGCAAATTTGGAGAAAACGCGCTTCCTGTTGGTCTTTAATTAGTATAAGTTACGTACAATATCAAATCCTATGAATCCTTAACAATAAACTCAAAATATGATGATGGTTTCTAGCAAAACATTCTCTTCACTTCAGTTTTTCACTCTTTTATATCTCTTTACAGTTACTTTTGCTTCCACTGAGGAAGCAACTGCCCTCTTGAAATGGAAAGCAACTTTCAAGAACCAGAATAATTCCTTATTGGCTTCATGGATGCCAAGTTCTAACGCATGCAGGGACTGGTATGGAGTTATATGCTTTAATGGGAGGGTATACACGTTGAATATTACAAATTCTAGTGTCATTCCTACACTCTATGCTTTTCCGTTTTCATCTCTCCCTTTTCTTGAGCATCTTAATCTTAGCAGGAACAATATCTCTGGCACCATTCCACCTGAGATTGGTAATCTCGCTAACCTTGTCTATCTTGACTTGAACATCAATCAGATTTCAGGCACAATCCCACCACAAATCGGTTCACTAGCTAAGCTTCAGATCCTCCGTATATATGACAACCATTTAAATGGCTCTATTCCAGGAGAAATAGGTTACCTAAGGTCTCTTAATAAGCTATCTTTGGGTAGGAACTTTCTTAGTGGTTCTATTCCAGCTTCATTGGGGAATTTGAACAACTTGTCTTTTTTGTTACTTTTTCAAAATCAACTTTCTGGCTCTATTCCTGAAGAAATAGGTTACTTGAGGTCTCTTACTAATCTATATTTGGGTAATAACTCTCTTAATGGATCTATTCCTGCTTCATTCGGGAATCTGAACAACTTGTCTGATTTGTATCTTTATAATAATCAGCTTTCTGGCTCTATTCCTGAAGAAATAGGTTACTTGAAGTCTCTTACTGTACTATCTTTGGGTAATAACTCTCTTAATGGATCTATTCCTGCTTCATTCGGGAATCTGAACAACTTGTCTTTTTTGATCTTCATGAAAATCAACTCTCTGGCTCTATTCCTCAAGAAATAGGTTACTTGAAGTCTCTTACTGTACTATCTTTGGGTAATAACTCTCTTAATGGCTCTATTCCAGCATCATTGGGGAATTTGAGCAACTTGTCTGATTTGTATCTTTATAATAATCAGCTTTCTGGCTCTATTCCTGAAGAAATAGGTTACTTGAAGTCTCTTACTGTACTATATTTGGGTAATAACTCTCTTAATGGATCTATTCCTGCTTCATTCGGGAATCTGAACAACTTGTCTGATTTGTATCTTTATAATAATCAGCTTTCTGGCTCTATTCCTGAAGAAATAGGTTACTTGAAGTCTCTTACTGTACTATCTTTGGGTAATAACTCTCTTAATGGATCTATTCCTGCTTCATTCGGGAATCTGAACAACTTGTCTTTTTTGAGTCTTTATAATAATCAGCTTTCTGGCTCTATTCCTGAAGAAATAGGTTACTTGAAGTCTCTTACTGTACTATCTTTGGGTAATAACTCTCTTAATGGATCTATTCCTGCTTCATTCGGGAATCTGAACAACTTGTCTTATTTGTATCTTTATAATAATCAGCTTTCTGGCTCTATTCCTGAAGAAATAGGTTACTTGAAGTCTCTTACTGTACTATCTTTGGGTAATAACTCTCTTAATGGATCTATTCCTGCTTCATTCGGGAATCTGAACAACTTGTCTGATTTGTCTCTTTATAATAATCAGCTTTCTGGCTCTATTCCTGAAGAAATAGGTTACTTGAAGTCTCTTACTGTACTATCTTTGGGTAATAACTCTCTTAATGGATCTATTCCTGCTTCATTGGGGAATTTGAACAACTTGACTCATATGTTTCTTAATGATAACAACTTGAAGGGAAAAGTTCCGCAATGGTTAGGAAATATCAGTGGCCTCCAGATTTTGCTGATGTCACATAATAATCTCAGTGGAGAGATCCCTTCATCTATTTCCAATTTAACATCACTGAAAATTCTAGATTTGGGAAGAAACTATCTGGAGGGAGCAATTCCACAATGTTTTGGCAATATTAGTAGCCTCCAGGTTTTTGATATGCAGAACAACAAACTTACAGGGACTCTTCCAACAAATTTTAGCATTGGAAGTTCACTTGTAAGTCTCAACTTGCATGGCAATAAACTAGAGGGAAAAATACCTCGATCTTTGGCCAATTGCAAAAAGTTGCAAGTTCTTGATCTAGGAGAAAATCATCTCAATGACACATTCCCCATGTTGTTGGGAACTTTGACAGAGCTGAGAGTTTTAAGATTGACATCGAATAAATTGCATGGATCCATAAGATCTTTAGGGGCTGGAATCATGTTTCCTGACCTTCGAATAATAGATCTCTCTAACAATGCCTTCTCGAAAGACTTACCGACGAGTCTGTTTCAACATTTGAAAGGCATGAGGAAATTTGATAAAACAATGAAGGTACCAAGTTATGAAGGAGATGGATATTACCAGGACTCGGTAGTTGTTGTAACAAAGGGATTGGAGCTTGAAGTTGTGAGAATTTTGTCTTTGTACACAGTTATCGATCTTTCAAACAACAAATTTGAAGGACATATTCCTAGTGTTCTAGGAGATCTCATTGCTCTTCGGGTGTTGAATGTTTCTCACAATGGATTGAAAGGTCATATACCATCATCACTTGGACGTTTATCTGTAGTGGAATCTTTGGACATTTCGTTTAACCAGCTTTCGGGAGAGATACCACAACAACTTGCTTCTCTTACGTCTCTTGGATTCTTAAATCTCTCCCACAATTATCTCCAAGGATGCATCCCTCAAGGACCTCAATTTCGTACCTTTGAGAGCAATTCATATGAAGGTAATAATGGATTACGTGGATTCCCAGTTTCAAAAGGTTGTGGCAATGATCATGTGTCAGAGCCAAATTATACGGTATCTGCGCTAGAAGATCAAGAAAACAATTCTGAATTTCTCAATGATTTTTGGAAAGCCGCTCTGATGGGCTATGGCAGTGGACTATGTATTGGATTATCCATAATATATTTCATGATTTCAACTGGAAATATGAAATGGCTTGCAAGAATCATTGAAGAACTGGAACACAAAATTACCATGCGACGGAGAAAGAAGCAGCGAGGTCAAAGGAATTACAGAAGAAGGATTTGATTTCAGAACTTCAGGTATTCAAGATAAGCTCTACACTAATCTATTTTAGTTTATTCTAACTACTAATATATTAGTTTTTATGCTTTTTTGTTATAAATAACAACTAATTAATGCTCGATACGAAGCATATTTTTCTTTCCAACAACTTCAAGAATCTGAAGATTTGAAAAGGATTAGCCTTAGCTGATGTTTTAAGTAGGAAGCTGTGATAACAGAGGCTAAAAATTTATAATTGTTTTGACTCACTATCTTATTTTTTTCCAGATTTTCAAATGCCAAGAATAAGAAGACGGCGTAATGGATATGGATATGATGTTGGATTTGATTTTTAGTTTCTTTTTAGTTTTATAAGTAAGCTTTTTCTTAACGTAGGAAATGTAACATTATGAATTTTGACGATATTCAATAAATGTTGTGTGTATTGAATGAAGTGTTTGAATTTCTCATATCAATAATACTCACCTCAAAGAATCTAAGAGAATTGAATTAATGGAGGAAGATATTTAGCGTGCGATAGAGGAAAGATAACTAACAAGGAAGAAAACGTGACAATCTTGATCCTAACTGGTTAACTCACACCCAAAGCTCGTTATTGAGGTGGGAGAGACCAAGTTTGTTTTTTATATATATATAAGGGGAGCCTTGTGGGAATTCTCACTAGTCATATTAGAGATAATGTTGTTTAGAATTTATTGGTCTAAGATGGAGAATTTTTCGATATGGTCCACTACTTTAGAGATGAGAATTGAGAACCAGACATGTCTATATCAATGTGTAATAACAAAATAATTTTGGCCACATGGTTAAGTCGTTGGCTGACTGAGAATTGTTGGCTTTTCATTTTTTTTAAAAAGAAAAGTGACTTTCTGAATAGTTGAGTGACCATGTGAGAAATCAACGCTTGACATCTGCTATACATTAATTAGAGATAATGTAACCTAGAAATTTATTGGTCTAAGACTGAGAATCATTGGATATGGTCCACTACTTTAGAGATAAGAATTAAGAACTAGACATGTCTATATCATACACTAAGAGTGGTCATGATCAATGTTTGTGATAACATTTTCTCTTATAGCAGCCAAAATGTCAACATTTTCTTTTTGGGACCAGAGAAATGTGTTGAATTATTCTTTGCAAAAACAATTATCTTAAGCTTACTCCCCCTATCTCAATTAATGTGTCACAGTCAGGATTTCAAGAGTCGAACAATTTAATTTCACCTTAAATTCAGGCATGAAGTCTCTAAAATTTTTAAAATAAAATTTATATAATTGAAACTACATAAAAAGTACAATAAATCACTATAACTGATGGACAAACCATCTTCGGAGTGGTCACGTGTGAAGTGAAAGAATTGGAGTTCTTAATATCCACAAACCATCTTTGGAGGTTGAGATATCTTAATCGATCTCTAAAAACTATTGATGTGCTATCCAATTCTATTCAAGGGTCACTACATATTCCAACAAATTCCACAAGATACTTCTTCATATCAAAAAATAATCTTAGTGAAAAAATTCCTTTTATATATTTGCAAATTTGATGTCACTATGAATTCTTGATTTTCGTATTTTATGATGTTGGATTTGATTTTTAATTTCTTTTTAGTTTTATAAGTAACCTTTTTCTTAACTTGGGAAGGTGTAACATTATGAATTTTGACAATATATCAAGTTTATGTAAGATTTTAACGTATTCAATAAATGTTGTGTGTATTGAATGAAGTGTATGCATTTCTCTGATCCCTAGCTACTTACTCTATATATATATAACTTAGAAATTCAAAGAATCTAAGAGGGACTTAATTATGAATAAATCTTTAAACTAGTTGAAGAATGTGTTATCTTACCTCTATTTATCTTGAGAAAGAAGTGAAGGCAGAGGTTTTGCAGCAGTATAAAGAGAGACCATTGAGAAAGCTGAATTAATGGAGGAAGATATTTATAGTGAGATAGAGGAAAGAGCATTAACAAGGAAGAATAACGAGTTTGCGCCAAGTGATTAGATTTCCACATCACCAATATCTACCAGAAATATAGCTTGAATTGGTTGAGTGACTTTATGAGTGAAATGACAATAATTAAGTGACTTCTGTTACAAAACAAAGAAAAGAGACTTTCTCAATAGTTGAGTGATCATGTGGGAAATCAACTCTTGACATTTGCTATATGAATTAGAGATAATGTAGTCTAGAAATTTATTGGTCTAAGACTGTGTCACGACCCAAAACCGGGTGTGATGGCACTTGTCCTATCCCACCAGGACAAGTCAGTCTAAACCCAACAAGCTGAAGAAATAACAGAAATAGCGAAAGAAATAACTGAAAGGCGGAAGACTTCATCTATTAAACCAAACCCAAGACTGGTTGTCACATGTACAAGCCTCTATTAAAGAATTCGAAACAAAACTTCAAGTCTCAATGTATGTGTCTCAAATAGAACAAACATAAATAAAAAAGCCGAGAGGAAGGTTGCCGGCATCAACAGCTACCTCTCAAGTATCCTCAATGAGCCACGGAAAAAGGGAGAGAAGCTAGATCACGGTCCTGGCTCGGGACCTACACAAGTATAGAAGCAAGGGTGAGTACCAAACAACACGGTACTCAACAAATCAACAAATAAAACGAAGTAAAACTAAGAGAATCACGAAACCCAGACTTCCAACCGAACCTCTAATAACTACAACCTGCAAAGAAATTCAGCCCAACCTAACAGATTCTCAAGTCATAGATCAACTGATACAAATCAATGATATACCCAAAAATGGTCCACAACAGTTCAATAACAGTCCACTAACAAATCAACAAGGAAGTTCAACTCAAATATCAACAAGTCATCTCAAAATCAAAAGGCACTACATAGCACCACAATAGCAAGGATCAGACAATACAATGCAATACAATGCCATGTCATGAATGCATGTCTGTCCTATGATACACATCCGCTGAATCTCAGATCGAAACCCATGGGGGCCACACACGGACCATGTATCCGCCGGAAAAGACCTCGACAACTCATATCGCCGGTAGAAATCTCGGCATCACACATCGCCAGTAGAAACCTCGGCATCTCATATCGTCGGCAGAAACCTCGGCATCTCATATCGCCGGAAGAAACCTCGGCATAATACATCGCCGACAAAAACCTCGGCATAATCATCACTGGCCTCACATGGACTATATATCATCAAGAGTCTCATCATAGTGTCTCAGAACCAATGCACACAAGCATGTTCACACAAATAATGAGAGATGGATAGTGTTCACAATCACAACGTAACTCATATCAAGATAAACCACGTCACACTATCATCAACATATCAACAACGACAATCAATATCTCAATATATATATATATATATCAATGATGTCAATTGTCTAGTCTCCATTTCTCTACCCTTTTCATCGCAAGAAGGGTCAATCGTTTAGCCAAAGTCTCAAGTCTAGTCCCATAATCAACAATGAGCAAAAGACACGTTCAACACAATCATAATCACTTCGAGACTATCATGGCAACACATCAATCTTTCAGCAATATCAAGTCTATGGCCCAATCACACATTGGCCTTTCACATAGCACACAAGTCATTTTATTAACCTCGCCGATTATTATTAGATTGATTCATACAAGAACTCACCCAATACCTCAATCCCATTTCTCCCCAACGCAATCAAGTAAGGAAATTGAGATTCTAAGAGATTTACAAGGTTTTAAGAGTTCACTTGCCTTAAATGAATCGGAATCAACCAACAATCGGAGCTTTTCCCTTCCGTGAGCGATCCAAATCAACACAATCTATTCACAAACAAAAACCCAATCACAATCCAGGCCTATCAAGACCAAGAACACTAAATTCGAAAAAAGAAGATGGAACAACCTCAAACTCCGATTTTGAAAACGGAACTAGAATCCGGAATTTCTTTCATAAAACTCATCCTCAATACTATAGGAACTCAATGATGAAAAACTAATTTGAAAAGAAAGTTCAAACAACCCTCAATTTCCATTTTCTCAAATTTTTGGAGTTCCATCAAAACCCCCAAAAACACACTTAAAATCCAAAATTTCAATTCAAAATCATGATATAAACATTGGGTAATCAAAGCCAGGGGTTAAAAACACTTACCAACACTGATTCCCAAGAATTTCTCCTTCAAAAATCGCCCGAGAAGCTCCAAAATCATGAAAATGGGATAATTCCCGAATTTACATAGTTCAGGCAGAAAATTGCTCTCCGCGAACGCGGAGATCCTCACCAAGCAAGCTCCGTGAACGCTCCCTAGCCTATCCGCGAACGCGAAGACCAAAGCCACAGACAACATATACAACAAAATCAGCAATTCCTCAAGTCTCCGAAATGACCCTCGGGATTCGTTCGGAACCCCGTGCACACAAACCAGATATGCAACCCCACTAAACTCGACGCTCCGGACTCAATGGAAATTGGAACCATCGAATTTCGAATTCGAGGTCTCATTGACCCGGGACCCGATGAAGCACCTCAAAACTAACTCATGCCTCAACAACTCAAAACAAGCTCGGGACCCTCTAAAAATCAACCAAGGCCACCCCTATGCCTAAAATCATCCCCCGAATCCAACGGAGTTGTCAAAATCGACATCCGAGCATCGGATCTTCGAATGTTGACTAAAGTCAACCATATGATCAAATTTCCACAATTTTCCAACTTAGGACCTCAAATCTTCAAAACAGCCCCAAAACTGACTCCGTCAACTCTCCTAGGCCAAAATCCACATTCCGAAACTGATAGAATCAACATAATTCACACTCGAGTTCCGAAACTCCGAATGACCTCTAAAACCACAAATTGGCAACTTAAGCCTTCAAAATTCAAAACTTTTCAAAAAACTTCATTTTAACTCAAACTTTCACACAACCAACTTCGGAAACATTTCAAACATGACCCGGGGCAACTCTCGGGAGAGGCAAAACAGTCATTTTAATAAAATAACCAAAATTGACCTTCAGGGTCATTACACTGAGAATTGTTGATATGGTTCACTACTGTAGAGATGAGAATTGAGAACCGACATGTCAGTATCATACACTAAGAGTGGTCATGATCAATGTGTGATAACAAAACTATTTTGGCCACTTTGATCAAGTCCTTGGCTGAATAGATGTATAACACAAAACAACCCAAAATTTCACTTGAGAATGACTACTTTTTTTCCTCTGATAGAAGCCAAATTAGCAAATTTGGAGAAAACGTGTTTGTTGTTTAAAAGGAGAGCATTGAGAAGAGCTGAATTAATGGGGGAAGATATTTATCGTGCGATAGAGGAAAGAGCACTAACAAAGAAGAATAACGAGTTCGGGTGAAGTGATTAAATTTACAGGCCAAGGGAATTCATATGAGAACACAAACAATTTGGAGGCCTTGTGTAAAATCTGGACCACAATAAGTGACTTCTCTTGTTAATGAAATTAATGGTCATAATAGATATGTGTTTAAAATTTCTGTTCAATTAGTTTGTAATATTTGGAGATCTTAAATTGAACAGATGCACATCTATTCGTGAAAGAGGGTGACTATTCTAAAAAGTCATCTCTCAAGTTCTATAAATATAAGGACTCTCTATAAGTGACATAAGAAATATCTGCAGTATACTAAGGCTTTGTTATTAAACAAAATGCACATGAGAGAGTAAGAAATTTCATGACAGAGGAAAGGAGGTCATGCCAAGATTTAATCAAGAAACTAATACATTCTTTGTAGCATTTGGATAACCATTTATCACACGTTTGGAGCAAAATTATGTACATAAAACTAAAAACGAATCATGTTCCATTGTGTGGTGAAACTCCACAAGGACTAGTCCAAGATATTGAGATCAAGGATTTCTAAGTGCAGCCCATCTCTTTTCCAGTTCATCAATCCCGGAACTGCCAGCACGAAGACAATACAACATACATATGTGCATGAGAGCATTAATGAGAGAGTAAACTTTACATCACAGAACATGAAAACTGCACTTCATACTAATACAATTATTTGCAGGAAGAAAAAAAAATAGAAAACCAAAAGCGCAACTTACTTGATCTGCCAACGAGCAGTGCACTCAGGATGTCTAGTAATTCACTTGAGGATACAGTAGTACTTGAGTCGAAATCAGTTCATCACTCAACATTATTGTGTACTATCCCCTATTATGTATTCTGGTTTTAGTCTCTCCTTTCATTTTGTTAACGCAGCTCAGACAAAGTCGGACTACAATTTTTGTGGCTTTAATTGATTCACCAAATTAGTTTTGTACTGCCAAGAGCTTATAAAAGATTACACGCAATTTAGTGAGCTCAGTTGAGACTAAGTTGATAGCTAGCTCAGAGCTTGAATGTATATTCACTGGTCATAGTCAATCTCCGAACCAGATCAACAGCTCCAACAACAAGGTAGTCAAATGAAGACTAGCATAACTTTAACTAGGCTCACAATTTCTAGTGTAAGCCTGGCTCTGTAGGTTCTTCTTTTTTCTTTGAATAACCGAGAAATATGTTGTTTATTCGTCTAAGACTGAGAATTACTGGATATGGTCCCCTTCTTTAGAGATGAGAATTGAGAACCAAGCATGTCTCTATCAATGTATAATAACAAAACTATTTTGGTCTCTAGGTTAAGTCCTTGGCTGACTGAGAATTGTTAGCTTTTCATTTTTTAAAGTTTGGCTTGAAAAAAGTTCACACCATCGTTATCTACCGGAAATATAACTTGAATAGATTAAGTGACTTTATACGTGAAATGACAACAAGTAAGTGACTTTTCTGTTACAAAACAAAGAAAAGTGACTTTCTGAATAGTTAAGCGACTATATAAAAAATCAACTCTTGACATCTACCGGATGAATTAGAGATAATTAGCCTAGAAATTTATTGATCTAAAACTGAGAATTATTGGATATGCTCCATTACTTTAGAGATGAGAACTAAGAACCAGAATTAGATGTGTAACTCAAAACCACTCAAAATTTGACTTGAGAATGACAACATATTCTCCAAGAGCAGCCAAATTTTTTGGATGGAAAAATTACTTGAATAGGTAACTTTTAATAAATATTTAATGATTTTAGGAATACTTTTTATTTATTACCATTTATAGCAATATATAGCAATACTATGATAAATCAGCAATATGTATTAAAAGTGAATTATGTATGCAATATATATGTATTATAACTGTTTTAAAATATATCATGCTTGTATGTTAAGAAATTGACACATTGTATTATAAGTGAATTAAAATGTGTGGTAAATGTATTATTCATCAATAAAACTTGTATTATATATGTTTTATAAATTGTTCTCTGTAATATGTATTAAAACTGTATTATAAATGTATTAAAAGTGTTTAAGTGAAAAGAAAATGTTATTGCTATAAATGGTAAATATTTTCTTAATATAGTATATTTTTGTAAGTTACCCATTTGGAAATTTGGCGAAAACGCATTTCCTGTTGGTCTTCAATTTTTTTTGGAGACCAGAGAAATGTGTTTAATTATTCTTTGCAAAAAAAATCATCTTAAGCTTACTCCCTCTATCTCAATTTATTTGTCACATTCTGAATTTCAAGAGTCAAACCAGTGTTTTGGAAGGCGAAAGGCGATAAAAGGCGACAAGGGTCTGCCTCGCCACAAGGCGAGAGCTTGCCTTTTTGAAGTGCGGCACCAATTAATACCAAAAAATAAAAATATTTAGTTGCATATGTAAATAATCAAAAACTCAATAGCAATATCATATTAGAAAATATTTCAATTCAAAAACTGAAAATGGAAAGTACATACTAAAAATTTAGAACATGAATTAGAAAAAAACAAAACAAAAGTCAAAAACAGAGGTAAAAGTGACTCTGAAGTCCGAAGAAGAAGGAAAAAGAAACCGAAGAAGAAGAAAAGAAGAGATATGTATTGGTTGGACTTTGGAGTAGCTGGAAAAGTTTGGCTGATCGCCGAAGGAGTCTAGTCGTAAACCCTAAAATTACCTTTTAACTTTTAAAATCCTAAATTGGTCGCTTTTTTTTAAGGAGGGAAAAGGGCCTGATATACCCCTCAACTTTCTCATTTAGAGCTAATATATCCCTCGTTACAAAAGTGGCACACATGTATACCATTACAAAATAACTCATATATACCCCTAACGTTACAAAAGTGACTCACATATACCCCTACCGTTACAAAAGTAACAAAAATAATTTTAAATTTATTTTTTCAATGAATTTTTTTTTTAAAATCATGTATTTAATCATTTTCACACATAAATTATTTTTTTGACTTCTTTGATTATTTTTATTTTATCTTTTTCCATTCTTAAGTATAAAAATAAGAGAAATAAAAAGAAAGAAGTGTGAGTGGAAAAAAACTAAAAAGTTAAAAAAAAATTAAAACTAATTTTTTTAAGGCTATATTGTAATTTAGTTTTTATATCCGTTAAAAAAATATTTGGAGCATCTATAATAAATTTTACAAGAGAATAAGTGAAAAAAATAAATATGACCATAAAAAAGTAATAAATTTAAATTAGTCGATGAATAAAAATAGTCAAAAGAAATAAACGTGTGAGAAGGATCAAATATACCCCCACATGTATTAGCTTTTTTTAAAAGTTATAAAAAAATCTAAAATTAATTTAAAAATTATTTTTTTCACTTCCGTTAGAGGAAAAGGGTATATGTTAGCCATTTGTATAACAGTAAGGGTATATATGAGCCACTTTCATAACGAGGGGTATATCAGCTCTAAATGACAAAGTTGAGGGGTATATCTGACCCTTTTCCCTTTTAAGAATATACAAAAGGCGACGCCTTTCTTGCTTTTCTTGCCTCTCGCCTCTCGCCTCTTGTCGCTATGGCATCGCCTTTTAAACATCGCCTCGCTACAAAGCTAAAAGGCGATGAAGGGTCGCCTCGCCTCTCGCCATTGGCGACAGATCGCCTTTCACAACACTGAGTCAAACAGTTTAATTTTCACAGTAAATTCCAGAATGAAGTCTTAATAATTTATAAAATAAAATTTATATATTTGAAAACTACGTAAAAAGTACTATAAGTCTCATTAATTGATCTGCAAACCATCTTTAGAGTGGTCGCACGTGAAGTGAAAGAATTGGAGTTTTTAATATCCGCAAACCATCTTCTGAGGTTGAGATGTCTTAGTTTTCTTCTACATGTTCCAACAAATTCCACAAGATACTTCTTCATATCAACTTTCTTATTTTTTCAGCTTTTCAGATGCCAAGAATAAGAAGACATTTGCGTAATGGATTTGGTTCCTCCTATGATGTTGGATTTGATTTTTAATTTATAAGTAAGCTTTTACTTAACTTGGGAAAATGTAATATTATGAATTTTGATCATAATCTAACAAGATAATAAATCCATATTTTGCATAATTTGAGTTGGATTATCCCTCGACGGCGGAGAAGGAGGAGTTACAGTGAGATGACGGAGCAAAGGTGATGGTTTTACTAGATTCCGTTAACGACGGTTCACGGCGGAGGTGGAGGAGTAGCAGTGAGATGACGGAGAACCGGTTGAGGTTGACGGCGGCGGAGATTTTTACTCGCTGCCGGTGACGGCGGGAGCAGGGAAGAAAGCAATTCAGTAGAATTGACAAATCTTATTTTCAAGGCCCAAATAATCCCAAAACTGACCCATGTATGTAAGCCCAATTATTTTATGGACTTAATTGCTTTTGACCCATTTAATTGTGCGGTTTATCTGGTCTTAAATTTTTGTCCTTAATAATCGAATATGTGATATAATTTGAGAGATATTATGATGTAAAAATATAAACTTATGTCCCGCAACTTTTTTTATTTTATCCTGAAGAATAAAATTAAAGACCAACACAACTTTTTACTTTGATCTGCTGATTTATGGTAAAATTTTCATAGGACGGTCTGTTTTGACATCTCCATTGAACGTGTATCTATCTTCTTTTAAAAAAACTACACATATTATCACTTCAGATGCGCAATGTCTGAAGTTAGGTTTGACAAAATTTGAAGTTATATATGATTGATCAATTTCAATCATTTTAATCATATTACTAAAAAAAAATAACAAGAGTTGATAATTTAGAAGTTAAAACAAAAATATTTAACTGATTGAGTGACTTTCTGAGTAAATAGACATAATTAAGCGATGTTTATATTACCAACAAAAAGAAACATGTTTTTGCTAGATAATTTTAAATTATTGAATAATCTCATGAGTAGTGAATTCAAGCTTTTTATTTGTGATCGAATTCAGACTCAATGAACGTCTAATCCACATATTACAAATTGTAACTCACTTTTTTATGAGTATATACATATATAAAGAAGATTTAGATAAATTCTCAAATGGTTAATTATAGATAGGATTCTTAACTAGTAAAGGCTCTAAACTTTTATATATAACATTTTTTTCTTCCCAACAAAGGGTATTATCGATAGTGTATGATTTTCGTGTCTTAAATAGTATTTTTTTAAAATTTCCCACTAGGTGTCCGGATCGCGCACTGTAGGGTCCATTCGGGGGTGGCGCTCCCATTTGTATTTCTTTATGGACACCTTTTTTGTTTTCCTAAATACTTGTTTGAAATTAAAAAATTGCAAGAAAAAAGAAGGAAAAATACCTTCTTTTCGAAATAGTCTAAAAAAAAAGTTACACAAACAAAAATGAAACTCTACTACTTTTTGAGGAAATTTATTTTTTGTATGATAGTTTTATTTACTAGGGGAAAAAATGAGAGTAAATGTGTAACACATGAAAAAATCAATAAAAAGACAAAAAACAAAATAACCCAAATTTAACTTAAGAATGATAATATTTTTTCTAATAAAATATAGACAAACAAAGTGTGAATAAAAAGGAGTAAAAAAGGGCAGACAAATTCACAATATTTGGAGAGAACACTTTATGAATCATGACATGAATTATCAGAACCTAGTGTTAAGATATTTATTTGCTAAATTATTAAAATTGATTTGGCTTTTTTTTTTTCAAAAGTTTTGCTTGAAAAAAAGTTCCTAATCATCAGACATCATTACTAATCGAATATCATTTAAATTGGTTGAATGACTTTATACATGAAAATGATAATAATTGAGTGACTTTTCTGATACAAAACAAAGAACAGAAAAATGACTTTTTGAATAGTTGAGTGATAATATGAGAAGTCAATACTTGACATCTGCTATATGAATTCTCACTAGTTATATTAAAGATAATGTAGTCTAGAAATTTATTGGCTTAAGACGCAGAATTGTTGGATATAGTCCATTACTTTAAAGATGAAAATTGAGAACCAGCCATATCTTTATTAATGTGTAATAACAAAACAATTTTGGCCACTTTGACTAAGTCCTTGGCTGACTGAGAATTGTTGGTTTTCATTTTTTAAAAGAGCTTGAAAATAATTCCACACCATCATTATCTAATGAATATATAACTTGAATTGATTAAGTGACTTTATACATGAAATGATAATAATTAAGTAATTTTTTTGTTATAAAACAGAGAAAAGTGACTTTTGAATAGTTGAGTGATTATGTGAAAAATCAACTCTTGACATTTACTACATGAATTAGAGATAATGTAGCTTAGAATTTTATTGATCTAAGACTAAAAATTATTAGATATGGTCTACTACTTTAGAGATAAGAATTGAGAACAAGACATATTTGTATCATACATTAAAAATGGTCATGACCAATATGTGATAACAAAGCAATTTTGGCCACTTTGACTAAGTTGTTGGTTGAATTAAATGTGTAACTCAAAACAACTCAAAATTTGACTTGAGAATAACCACATTTTCTCCGATAGCAACCAAATTTACAGATTTGAAAAAACCTGTTTCCTGTTGATCTTTAACGTTTTTCTTTTTGAGACCAGAGAAATGTGTTTAATTATTCTTTGTGAAAGCAATCATATGAAACTTACTCCATCTATCTCAATTTACTATGCATTTTCAAGAGCCAAATCGTTTAATTTTCACCGGAAATACATGCATGAAGTCTTTACAAATTTTAAAATAAAATTTATATATTTAAAAACTACCTAAAAAGTACTATAAATCACAATAATTAATCGCAAACCATCTTTGGAGTAGTCGCGTGTGAAGTGAAAGAATTGGAGTTTTTAATATCCACAAACCATTTTCGGTGGTTGAGATATCTTAATCTATCTCTAATAAAAAACTATTAATTTGTGATCAAATTTTCTTCAAGGGTCATTACCTACTCCAACAAATTCCACAAGATGCTTCATCATATCAAAAAATAATCTTAGTGAAGAAATTCAAATAATCTTAGTGAAGAAATTCTTTTATTTGCAAAATTGGTTTGAGAGTTATTGAAATTTAATTTTATCAAAAAATTCGAGCATGAGAAATTTGAAACTCTTGCAGGTCTCATAAAAACAAAATGCCCTTAAATTTTTGTTGCTCTTCATTTATTTATTTTGGGGGGAGGGGGACCAAAAAAATATGCTTAATTATTCTCTGTTTACTATGGATTCAAAGTTTGATTTAATCTTTATGTTCATATCAATGCCATTCTTGTGATACATTTTCTCAAAGACAAAAACAGAACAATCCAAATTTGACTTAAAAATAATAACGTTTTCTTTAAAACAAAATCAGAACAACCCAAATTTGCAATATTTGGAGAGAAAGACGTTACAAATTATCGTAGAGATAATGTATAAGTATCCCCTAAACTATGATCGAAATTTTAGCGACACACCTTAACTTTACCAGGGTCCTATTACCCTCGACGTCATTTTTTTTTCTATTTTTGTGCACCTTTTGTGCTGACATGACACCTTCAGGCTTCAAGTAGGTAAGTTGGTTGCGTTTGTACAACACGTGCCCGCCACTTTTTAAAATTTTTAATTTTTTATATTTTTTTAAATATTCTTATTTTCTTTATCTTGTATTAAAATTAAGTCAATACAGATAATATTTTTAAAAAAAATTTGCCTTGTATTTAAAAAAAAAATTTCTTAATTTTTTCTAACCTTCATTCATTATTTTTTCTCTTTTTTTTTTAATTTGATTTTATTTATTCCTTTTATTTTCTCCGCCTTTTCTTTTGATTTGATTTCAAATTTAATTTCAAATTCCGTGTTTTTAAAATAAGTTAATTTCGAATGGATATCAAAATAAGTGAAGAAAATCAAATAAAACGTAAAAAATTAAAACGTTAAAAATTGAAGGACACTTTTTAATTATTTTTAAAAAAAGATACACATAATTTTAAAAAATAATTAAAAGTGAAAAGACAAAAAATTAATGAAAGAGGAAAAAATAAAAAAATTTAAAGTGAGGAAAAAATTAAAATAAATATTTTATAAAGAAAGAAATGAAAATAATTAAATATTTCTAAGTATGTGTACTAACTAATTGTAAATAGAACAATTAAAAAAAGGACATGTGTCCAATTTTTTCGATATTCACTTGCCTTCAAGAGAGTGTTCACTCTCTCTCTCTGCCACATCAACTTTTGGGGTGTGTTTATTACATTTTAAAATAGTTTAAGAGGATAATATGACCATAATTAAATTTAGGTGTGTACTGAAATTTCGATCATAGTTTAGGAGGTACTTATGCATTATCCCATTATCGTAACGTGAACTCTCATCAATAATAGGAACCTAGAGTTAAGATATGTATTGAATTCAATGCTTGCTAAGTTACTATTCAGATGGGACGTGGGCTATTCCAAGTGGAGCAGGTCAATATACTAGTTAAAATTGATAGTTTTTCGTATTTAAAAAGTTTGGTTTGGAAAAAGTTCCACACCATCATTATCAACCGGAAATATAACTTAAATTGGTTGAGTAACTTTACACGTTAAATGACAATAAATAAGTGACAACATTTTCTCAGATAGCAGCCAAATTTGCAAATTTGGAGAAAACGCGTTTCCTGTTGGTTTTTTAGTAGTATAAGTTACGTAAAATATCAAATCTATGAACCCGAAACAATAAACTCAAATTATGATGATGGTTTCTAGCAAAGCATTCTCTTCACTTCAGTTTTTTACTCTTTTATATCTCTTTACAGTTACTTTTGCTTCCACTGAGGAAGCAACTGCCCTCTTGAAATGGAAAGCAACTTTCAAGAACCAGAATAATTCCTTATTGGCTTCATGGATGCCAAGTTCTAATGCATGCGAGGACTGGTATGGAGTTATATGCTTTAATGGTAGGGTAAACACATTGAATATTACAAATTCCAGTGTCATTGGTACACTCTATGCTTTTCCGTATTCATCTCTCCCTTTTCTTGAGAATCTTAATCTTAGCATGAACAATTTCTCTGGCACCATTCCACCTGAGATTGGTAATCTCACTAATCTTACCTATCTTGACTTGAACATCAATCAGATTTCAGGCACAATCCCACCACAAATCGGTTCACTAGCTAAGCTTCAGATCCTCCGTATATATGACAACCATTTAAATGGCTCTATTCCAGGAGAAATAGGTTACCTAAGGTCTCTTACTAGGCTATCTTTGGGTAGGAACTTTCTTAGTGGTTCTATTCCAGCTTCATTGGGGAATTTGAACAACTTGTCTTTTTTGTATCTTTATAATAATCAACTCTCTGGCTCTATTCCTGAAGAAATAGGTTACATGAGGTCTCTTATTGAGCTAGATTTGGGTGATAACTCTCTTAATGGATCTATTCCTGCTTCACTCGGGAATCTGAACAACTTATCTCTTTTGCTTCTTTTTTATAATCACCTTTCTGGCTCTATTCCTCAAGAAATAGGTAACCTGAGGTCTCTTACTATGCTAGCTTTGGCTAGGAACTTTCTTAGCGGTTCTATTCCTGCTTCATTGGGGAATTTGAACAACTTGACTCATATGTTTCTTAATTATAACAACTTGAAGGGAAAAGTTCCGCAATGGTTAGGAAATATCAGTGGCCTCCAGGTTTTGTCGATTCCACATAATAGTCTCAGTGGAGAGGTCCCTTCATATATTTCTAGTTTAACATCACTACAAATACTAGATTTGGGCGGAAACAATCTGGAGGGAGCAATTCCACAATGTTTTGGCAATATTAGTAGCCTCCAAGTTTTTGATATGCAGAACAACAAACTCACTGGTACTCTTCCAACAAATTTTAGCATTGGAAGTTCACTTATAAGTCTCAACTTGCATGGCAATGAACTAGAGGGGGAAATCCCTCGGTCTTTGGCCAATTGCAAAAAGCTGCAAGTTCTTGATCTAGGAGATAATCATCTCAATGACACATTCCCCGTGTGGTTGGGAACTTTGCCAGAGTTGAGAGTTTTAAGATTGACATCGAATAAATTGCATGGACCCATAAGATCTTCAGGGGCTGAAATCATGTTTCCTGATCTTCGAATCATAGATCTCTCTAACAACGCCTTCTCGAAAGACTTACCAACGAGACTGTTTCAACATTTGAAAGGCATGAGGAAAATTGATAAAACAATGAAGGCACCAAGTTATAAAGGAGATGGAGAATACTACCAAGACTCGGTGGTTGTTGTAACAAAGGGATTGAAGCTTGAAGTTGTGAGAATTTTGTCTTTGTACACAGTTATTGATCTTTCAAACAACAAATTTGAAGGACATATTCCTAGTGTTCTAGGAGATCTCATTGCGATTCGGGTACTGAATTTGTCTCATAATGGATTGAAAGGTCATATACCACCATCACTTGGAAGCTTATCTGTAGTGGAATCATTGGACCTTTCGTTTAACCAGCTTTCGGGAGAGATACCACAACAACTTGCGTCTCTTACGTTTCTTGAATGCTTAAATCTCTCGTACAATTATCTGCAAGGATGCATCCCTCAAGGACCTCAATCTCATACCTTGGAGCGCAATTCATACGAAGGTAATGATGGATTACGTGGATTCCCCGTTTCAAAAGGTTGTGGCAATGATCCTGTGACAGAGACATATTATACAGTATCTGCGCTAGCTGATCAAGAAAGCAATTCTGAATTTCTCAATGATTTTTGGAAAGCTGTTCTGATGGGCTATGGCAGTGGACTATGTATTGGATTATCCATAATATATTTCATGATCTCAACTGGAAATCTGAAATGGCTTGCAAGAATAATTGAAGAACTGGAACACAAAATTACTATGCGAAGGAGAAAGAAGCGGCAAGGTCAAAGGAATTATAGAAGAAGAAATAATCGCTTATAGACAAGTTACCAATAAAGAAAAGGATCTGATTTCAGAACTTCAGGTATTCAGGCTAAGCTCTACACTAATATTTTCAAGTTTATTCTAACTACTAATATATTAGTTTTTATGCTTTTTTAGATATAACAACAACTAATTAATGCTCGATACGAAGCATATTTGTTTTTCCTTAGCTGATGTATTAAGTAGGAAGCTGTGATAACAGAGGCTAAATCTTTTTTTTCAGATTTGCAGATGCCAAGAATAGGAAGACGTTGGTGTAATGGATTTGGTTCTTCCTGCAGCTTATGATGTTGGATTTGATTTTTAGTTTTATAAGTAAGCTTTTGCTTAACTTGGGAAAATGTAACATTATGAATTTTGACGATATATCAAGTTTATGTAAGATTTTAACGTATTCAATAAGTGTTGTGTATTGAATGAAGTGTATGCATTTCTCTGATCCCTAACTACTTACTGCATATATAACTTACAAATTCAAAGAATCTAAGTGAGACTTAATTATGAATAAATCTTTGAACAAGCTTGAGAAAGAAGTGAAGGCAGAGTGGTGGATGTCCCTGGATGGCTGGCAGCTGCCTCAACGTTTGCTGAGGTTTTGCAGCAGTTTAAAGAGAGAGCATTGAGAAGAGCTGAATTAATGGAGGAAGATATTTATCGTGCGGATAAAGGAAAGAGCATTAACAAGGAAGGATAACGAGTTCGCAAAAAGTGATTAGATTTACTGGCCAAGGGAATTGCTTTAATGGAAATGAGAACACAAACAATTTGGAGGCCTTGTGTAAGATCACATAACAGAGATGTGTTTAAAATTTCTCTTAAATTAGTTTGTAATATTTGGAGATATCAAATTGAACATATGCATATTTGTTCAAGAAAGAGCATGACTATTCTAAAAAGTCATCTCTCTAGTTCTATAAATATAAGGACTCATGTTTCATTGTGTGGTGAAACCACAAAGACTAGTCCAAGATATTGAGATCAATGATTTCTAAGTGCAGCCAATCTCTTTTCCAGTTCATCAATCCCGGAACTGCCAGTACGAAGACAATACAACATACATATGTGCAAGAGAGCATTAATGAGAGAGTAAACTTTACATCACAGAGCATGAAAACTGCACTTCATACTAATACGATTTTTTACAGGAAGAAAGGAAAAATAGAAAACCAAAAGCTCAACGTACTTGATCTGTCAGCGAGCAGTGCACTCAGGATGTCTAGTAATTCACTTGAGGATACAGTAGTACTTGAGTCGAAATCAGTTCATCACTCAGCATTATTGTGTACTAGCTCCTATTATGTATTCCGGTTTTAGTCTCTCTTTTCATTTTGTTAACGTAGCTCAGACAAAGTCGGACTACAATTTTTGTGGCTTTAATTGATTCACCAAATTGGTTTTGTACTGCCAAGAGCTTGTAAAAGATTACACGCGATTTATTGAGCTCAGTTGAGACTAAGTTGATAGCTAGCTCAGAGCTTGAATGTATATTCACTGGTCATAGTCAATCTCCAAACCAGATCAACAGCTCCAACAACAAGGTAGTACCATGAGAACAGAGAAAATCCTAAAACTTTGTTTTTAAATGCCTGGTAAAAGTACTAAACAGTTACAAAACAAAAAAAAGAAAATCTGCAATCTCTGTTTCTCAGTGATAACAATCTCATTGGGGAAATTCCTTCATTTGTGTGCAATTTGACATCACTGGAAGTGTTGTATATGCCGAGAAACAACTTGAAGGGAAAAGTTCCGCAATGTTTGGGTAATATCAGTGGCCTCCAGATTTTGATGATGTCACATAATAATCTCAGTGGAGAGCTCCCTTCATCTATTTCCAACTTAACATCACTACGAATATTAGATTTGGGAAGAAACAATTTGGAGGGAGCAATTCCACCATGTTTTGGCAATATTAGTAGCCTCCAGGTTTTTGATATGCAGAATAACAAACTTTCTGGGACTCTTCCAACAAACTTTAGCATTGGAAGTTCACTTATAAGTCTCAACTTGGATGGCAATGAACTAGAGGGGAAAATCCCTCGGTCTTTGTCCAATTGCAAAATGTTGCAAGTTCTTGATCAAGGAGATAATCATCTCAACGACACATTTCCCAAGTGATTGGGATCTTTGACAGAGTTGAGAGTTTTAAGGTTGACATAGAATAAATTACATGGACCTATAAGATCTTTAGGGGCTGAAATCATGTTTCCTGATCTTCGAATCATAGATCTCTCTAACAATGCCTTCTCGAAAGACTTACCTACGAGTCTGTTTCAACATTTGAAAGGCATGAGGAAAATTGATCAAACAATGAAGGTACCAAGTTATGAAGGATATAGAGATTACCAAGACTCGGTAGTTGTTGTATCAAAGGGATTGAAGCTTGAAGTTGTGAGAATTTTGTCTTTGTACACAGTTATTGATCTTTCAAACAACAAATTTGAAGGACATATTCCTAGTGTTCTAGGAGATCTCATTGCGATTCGTGTACTTAATTTATCTCATAATGGATTGCAAGGTCATATACCACCATCACTTGGAAGTTTATATGCAGTGGAATCATTGGACCTTTCCTTTAACCAGCTTTCGGGAGAGATACCACAACAACTTGCTTCTCTTACGTATCTTGAATTCTTAAATCTCTCCCACAATCATCTCCAAGGATGCATCCCTCAAGGACCTCAATTTCGTACCTTTGAGAGAAATTCATATGAAGGTAATGATGGATTACGTGGATTCGCAGTTTCAAAAGGTTGTGGCAATGATCCTGTGTCAGAGATAAATTATACAGTGTCTGCACTAGACGATCAAGAAATCAATTCTGAATTTCTCAATGATTTTTGGAAAGCTTCTCTAATGGGGTATGGCAGTGGACTATGCATTGGATTATCCATAATATATTTCATGATCTCAACTGGAAATCTGAAATGGCTTGCAAGAATCATTGAAGAACTGCAACACAAAATTATCATGCGGAGGAGAAAGAAGCAGAGAGGTCCAAGGAATTACAGAAAAAGAAATAGTCGTTACCAGTAAAGAAGGATTTGATATCAGAACTTCAGGTATTCAAGCTTAGCTCTACACTAGTCTTTTTTAGGTTTTGATGCTTTTTTTGTTCCAAACAAATGCTTATTAACGCTTGATACGAATTGCTAGTAATCAGTTGGAAGCTGTGATAACAAAGGCTAAAAATTTATAGTTGTGTGACTCACTTTCTTATTTTTTCAGATTTTCAGATGCCAAGAATAAGAATGTTAGAATAAGGAAAGGTTTACGGAATCCTACTTGGAATAGGAATTGTTTATAGTCTCCTACTTGGTAAAGAATTGTATTATAGTGTCTATAAATAGGGTTCTCTATGTAATAATAAAATATACACAATCAATAATATTTTCTTCAGATTTCTCACATGGTATCAGAGCATTGGTGAGAAACTTCAAGTCACCGTGTCAAATCCCGGCGACGGTTAGGGCTGATTTGTGTCATCTTTTGTTCTGAAGGTGTTGTGCGAAAACCAACACCATCACGAGGCTCGGTAAGCTTAGGCGACCAAACCCCAGCCAGAACCACTGGAAAACAACCCCTCACACGCCGTTCGAAGTGGAAGTTTTCCGGCTAGATCTGGCTCACGCGCCTGCGCGTGAGGGCTGCTCCGGTCATCTTTTTCGAGTTATTTTTTTTTCTGTTGGGGTTGTCTGGTATTTCCGATCACAACCCATTCATTTTTTCTCGCTTTCCGATCACTGTAATTAGGGTTCCGACAAATCCGACAGTTTCCCGACAGTTTCTGGGCATTGAAGGCCTATTCCGGCAGTCTCTTACTATTTTCAAGTCCAATTTCTTACTATGTCTTTTGGTTGTGATGTTTTTGGCTCCAAAAATACGGGGATTGGAAGTTCAAGCCCTATAATCACTTCAGAACCATTAATGGGAAGTTCAAACTATTTAGCTTGGGCTTCCTCAGTTGAATTGTGGTGCAAGGGTCAAGGTGTCCAAGATCACTTAACGAACAAATCTTATGTGGTAGATGTAAAGGCAAAGATGAGTGAGGAAGATGCAAAAAACCAAAGCACAATGGGAGAAAGTGGATGCTTAATTATGTAGTCTCCTATGACGCTCTATTGATTCCAAGTTGATGCCCTTGTTTCGCCCATTCCAGACATGTTATACAATTTGGGAAAAGGCTCGTGCTTTATACACTAATGACATATCTCGATTCTATGATGTGATATCTCGACTGACCAACTTAAAAAAACAAGAATCTGATATGTCTACTTACTTGGGACAGGTACAGGCAGTCATGGGTTTTTGTTAGTTTCATTGATGATTATTCAAGATGTACTTGGGTATTCTTAATGAAAGATCGTTCTTAGTTATTTGCTATATTCAAAAGTTTCTTTGGTGAAATACAAAATCAGTTTGGTGTTTATATTCGTACTTTTCGTAGTGATAATGTGTTAGAATACTTATCCTCTCAGTGTTAGGATTTTATGTCTCACCAAGGAATTATTCACCAAACATCTTATTCATACACTCCTTAGCAAAACGGTGTAGCAGAAAGAAAGAATAGGCATCTCATTGAGACTGCTTGCACTCTTCTCATTGAATCCCATGTTTCGCTGCATTTTTGGGGCGATGCAGTCCTTTCGTCGTGTTATTTAATTAATAGAATGCCCTCATCTTCTATTCAGAATCAGGTTCCCCACCATATTGTTCCCTCATTCACATCTCTATTCTATCCCTCCTCGTGTCTTTGGGAGCACATTTTTTTTTCATAACTTAGCCCTAGGGAAAGATAAATTAGCCCCTCGTGCTCTAAAATGTGTCTTTCTTGGCTACTCTCGAGTTCAAAAAGGGTATCGTTGTTATTCACATGATCTTCATCGATATCTCATGTCTACCGATGTAACATTATTTGAATCTCAACCTTACTATACATTGTCTGACCATCCTGATGTCTCTGAGGTCTTACCCATACCTCAAGTCTTACCTGTACCTACTTTTGAAGAATCTACGGTTACTTCTCCATCTTCAGTTGTAGTGCCACCACTCCTGAATTATCATCGTCATCCGCATCCAGCACTAGTCCCAGCTGATTCATGTCATGCGCCAGACCCTGCTCCCACTGCGGACTTTCCTCCTCCTAGCCAATCGACTACACTTCAAAAAGGTATACGATCTACTCGAAATGCTAACCCACATTATACTTTCTTGAGTTATCATCGTCTATCTTCCCCCCATTATGCATTCGTATCATCTTTGTCCTCTATTTCCATTCCTAAGACTACATGAGAAGCACTTTCTCATTCTGGATTGAGGCAGGCTATGATTGATGAGATGTCTGCTTTACATTCGAGTGTTACTTGGGAGCTTGTCTCCCTTCCAACAAGTAAATCTACTGTTGGTTGTCGTTGGGTTTATACGGTTAAAATTGGTCCAGACGGTCAAGTTGATCGGCTTAAGGCTCGCCTTGTTGCCAAAGGGTATACTCAGATATTTGGGCTAGATTATAGTTCATCACTCAACATTATTGTGTACTAGCCCCTATTATGTATTATGGTTTTAGTCTCTCCTTTCATTTTGTTAACACATCTCAGACAAAGTCAGACTACAATTTTTGTGGCTTTAATTGATTCACCAAATTGGTTTTGTCAAGAGCTTATAAAAGATTACACGCGATTTAGTGAGCTCAGTTGAGACTAAGTTGATAGCTAGCTCAGAGCTTGAATGTATATTCACTGGTCATAGTCAATCTCCGAACCAGATCAACAGCTCCAACAACAAGGTAGTCAAATGAAGACTAGCATAACTTTAACTAGGCTCACAATTTCTAGTGTAAGCCTGGCTCTGTAGGTTCTTCTTTTTTCTTTGAATAACCGAGAAATATGTTGTTTATTCGTGTAAGACTGAGAATTACTGGATATGGTCCCCTTCTTTAGAGATGAGAATTGAGAACCAAACATGTCTCTATCAATGTATAATAACAAAACTATTTTGGTCTCTAGGTTAAGTCCTTGGCTGACTGAGAATTGTTAGCTTTTCATTTTTTAAAGTTTGGCTTGAAAAAAGTTCACACCATCGTTATCTACCGGAAATATAACTTGAATTGATTAAGTGACTTTATACGTGAAATGACCATAAGTAAGTGACTTTTCTGTTGCTAAACAAAGAAAAGTGACTTTCTGAATAGTTAAGCGACTATATAAAAAATCAACTCTTGACATCTACCGGATGAATTAGAGATAATTAGCCTAGAAATTTATTGATCTAAGAGTGAGAATTATTGGATATGCTCCATTACTTTAGAGATGAGAACTAAGAACCAGAATTAGATGTGTAACTCGAAACCACTCAAAATTTAACTTGAGAATGACAACATATTCTCCAAGAGCAGCCAAATTTGGAAATTTGGCAAAAACGTGTTTCCTGCTGGTCTTCTATTGTTATTTGGGGACCAGAGAAATGTGTTTAATTATTCTTTGCAAATCTTAAGCTTACTCCCTCTATCTCAATTCTTTTTTGTCACAGTCTGAATTTCAAGCGTCAAATAGTTTAATTTTCATCGTAAATTCGAGAATGAAGTCTTAAAAATTTATAAAATAAAATTTATATATTTGAAAACTACGTAAAAAGTACTATAAGTCTCATTAATTGATCTGCAAACCATCTTCAGAGTGGTCGCACGTGAAGTGAAAGAATTGGAGTTTTTAATATCCGTAAACCATCTTCGGAGGTTGAGATGTCTTAGTTTTCATCTACATGTTCCAACAAATTCCACAAGATACTTCTTCATATCAAATAAATAATCTTAGTGAAGAAATTCTTTTATTTGCAAATTTGGTTTGAGAGTCATTGAAATTTAATTTTATCAAAAAATTTGAGCATCAGAAATTTGAAACTCTTGGAGGTCTCATAAAAAGAAAATACGCTTTGCAACACGACTTTATTAGGCTGATTGAAAAATCACTTAATTTTTACACATTACATTGACAGATAGGCCACTTACTATAAAATTACGTTCACTCCTCGAAACCCATCAGTCTCAATTGTTTGTGAATAATTTGTGTTTCAATAAAACATATTGAGACAACGATAGTTCAAGTAGGGAAAAGAAATAACTTATTATTCGAATGTAAAACTCGAAAAAAAAGAGTGATATTCAAACATATTTTTTACCATTATCTCTTAATTTTCTTTGCTCTTCATTTATTTATATGCTTAATCATTCTTTGTTTATTATGGATTCAAAGTTTTAACTGATCTTTATGTTCATATCAATGCCATTCTTATGATACATTTTCTCAAAGACAAAAGCAGAAAAATCCAAAGACTTAAGAATGATAACATTCTCTTAACGATAAAACATAACAACCCAAATTTGCAATATTTGGAGAGAAGACATTACGAATAATCGTAACGTCAAGTGTGGGCTATTCTGCTCCAGGTTTCATCTCTACCAAACAATCTAAAAAAATCTGTTATGAGAAGTAAATGCGAAATGAACTATCTTAGTTTTTAACGGGTTAGACAAGTGGAGCGGGTCAATGTACTGGTTAAAATCGATAGTTTTTCGTATTTAAAAAGTTTGGTTTGGAAAAAGTTCCACACCGTCATTATCCACCGAAAATATAACTTGAATTGGTTGAGTAACTTTATATGTGAAATGATGATAAATATATAGCTTTTATGTTACAAAATAAAGAAAAGTGACTTTCTGAGAGATAATGTTGTGTAGAAATTTGGAGAGAATACGTTAGGAATCCTAACATGAATTATCACCAATAATAGGAACCAAGAGTTAAGATATTTATTTTCTAAATTATTAAAATTTGATTTGGCTTTTCATTTTTCAAAAGTTCCACATCATCAGACATCAATATCTAGCACGTCCCATAAAAATAAAGCACCCTTCTCAACACGGCTAAGACATATTGAAAAATGACAACATTTTCTCAAAGACAAAAACAAAACAAGTGGAGAGAAGACATTACGAATCATCGTAACGTCTAAGACTGAGAATTGTTGGATATGGTCCACTACTTTAGAGATGAGAATTGAGAACAAGACATGTCTGTAGCATACACAAAGAGTAGTCATGATCAATGTGTGATAACAAAACTATTTTGGCCACTTTGATTAAGTCCTTGGCTGAATAAGACCTCTAACACAAAACAACCCAAAATTTGACTTGACAATGACAACATTTTTTCTCTGATAGCAGCCAACTTAGCAAATTTGGAGAAAACGCGCTTCCTGTTGGTCTTTAATTAGTATAAGTTACGAACAATATCAAATCCTATGAATCCGAAACAATAAACTCAAAATATGATGATGGTTTCCAGCAAAATATTCTCTTCACTTCAGTTTTTCACTCTTTTGTACCTCTTTACGGTTACTTTTGCTTCCACTGAGGAAGCAACTGCCCTCTTGAAATGGAAAGCAACTTTCAAGAACCAGAATAATTCCTTATCGGCTTCATGGATGCCAAGTTCTAATGCATGCGAGGACTGGTATGGAGTTATATGCTTTAATGGGAGGGTAAACACGTTGAATATTACAAATGCTAGTGTAATTGGTACACTCTATGCTTTCCCGTTTTCATCTCTCCCTTTTCTTGAGAATCTTGATCTTAGCATGAACAATTTCTCTGGCACCATTCCACTTGAGATTGGTAATCTTGCTAATCTTATCTTTCTTAACTTGAACTACAATCAGATTTCAGGAACAATCCCACCACAAATCGGTTCACTAGCTAAGCTTCAGATCCTCCGTATATATGACAATCATTTAAATGGCTCTATTCCAGGAGATATAGGTTACCTAAGGTCTCTTACTAAGCTATCTTTGGGTAGGAACTTTCTTAGTGGTTCTATTCCAGCTTCATTGGGGAATTTGAACAACTTGTCTTTTTTGTTTCTTTATGAAAATCAACTCTCTGGTTCTATTCCCGAAGAAATAGGTTACATGAGGTCTCTTATTGAGCTAGATTTGAGTATTAACTCTCTTAATGGATCTATTCCAGCTTCATTGGGGAATTTGAACAACTTGTCTTTTTTGTTTCTTTATGAAAATCAACTCTCTGGTTCTATTCCTGAAGAAATAGGTTACATGAGGTCTCTTAATGAGCTTGATTTGAGTAATAACTCTCTTAATGGCTCTATTCCAGCATCATTGGGGAATTTGAGCAACTTGTCTGATTTGTATCTTTATAATAATCAGCTTTCTGGCTCTATTCCTGAAGAAATAGGTTACTTGAGGTCTCTTACTTATCTATATTTGGGTAATAACTCTCTTAATGGATCTATTCCTGCATCATTGGGGAATTTGAGCAACTTGTCTGAATTGTATCTTTCTAATAATCAGCTTTCTGGCTCTATTCCTGAAGAAATAGGTTACTTGAGGTCTCTTACTTATCTATATTTGGGTAATAACTCTCTTAATGGATCTATTCCTGCTTCATTGGGGAATTTGAGCAACTTGTCTAATTTGTATCTTTTTAATAATCACCTTTCTGGCTCTATTCCTGAAGAAATAGGTTACTTGAGGTCTCTTATTGCACTATCTTTGGTTTATAACACTCTTAATGGATCTATTCCTGCTTCACTCGGGAATTTGAGAAATCTGCTATCTCTGTTTCTCGGTGATAACAATCTCATTGGGGAAATTCCTTCATTTGCGTGCAATTTGACATCACTAAAAGTGTTGTATATGCCGAGAAATAACTTTACGGGAAAAGTTCCGCAATGTTTGAGTAATATCAATGGCCTCCAGGTTTTGACGATGTCACATAATAATCTCAGTGGAGAGATACCTTCATCTATTTCCAAGTTAACATCACTACAAATTCTAGATTTGGGAAGAAACAATCTGGAGGGAGCAATTCCACAATGTTTTGGCAATATTAGTAGCCTCCGGGTTTTTGATATGCAGAACAACAAACTTTCTGGGACTCTTCCAACAAATTTTAGCATTGGAAGTTCACTTATAAGCCTCAACTTGCATGGCAATAAACTAGAGGGAAAAATACCTCGATCTTTGGCCAATTGCAAAAAGTTGCAAGTTCTTGATCTAGGAGAAAATCATCTCAATGACACATTCCCCATGTTGTTGGGAACTTTGACAGAGCTGAGAGTTTTAAGATTGACATCGAATAAATTGCATGGATCCATAAGATCTTTAGGGGCTGGAATCATGTTTCCTGATCTTCGAATAATAGATCTCTCTAACAATGCCTTCTCGAAAGACTTACCAACGAGTCTGTTTCAACATTTGAAAGGCATGAGGAAAATTGATAAAACAATGAAGGTACCAAGTTATGAAGGAGATGGATATTACCAGGACTCGGTAGTTGTTGTATCAAAGGGACTGCAGCTTGAAGTTGTGAGAATTTTGTCTTTGTACACAGTTATAGATCTTTCAAACAACAAATTTGAAGGACATATTCCTAGTGTTCTAGGAGATCTCATTGCTCTTCGGGTGTTGAATATGTCTCACAATGGACTGAAAGGCTATATACCACCATCACTTGGAAGTTTATCCGTAGTGGAATCATTGGACCTTTCATTTAATCACCTTTCAGGAGAGATACCACAACAACTTGCTTCTCTTACGTCTCTTGAATTCTTAAATCTCTCCCACAATTATCTCCAAGGATGCATCCCTCAAGGACCTCAATTTCATACCTTTGAGAATAATTCATATGAAGGTAATGATGGATTACGTGGATTCCCAGTTTCAAAAGGTTGTGGCAATGATCATGTGTCAGAGACAAATTATACGGTATCTGCACTAGAAGATCAAGAAAGCAATTCTATATTTCTCAATGAATTTTGGAAAGCCGCTTTGATGGGCTTTGGCAGTGGACTATGTATTGGATTATCCATAATATATTTCATGATTTCAACTGGAAATATGAAATGGCTTGCAAGAATCATTGAAGAACTGGAACACAAAATTACTATGCGACGGAGAAAGAAGCAGCGAGGTCAAAGGAATTACAGAAGAAGGATTTGATTTCAGAACTTCAGGTATTTAAGATAAGCTCTACACTAATCTATTTTAGTTTATTCTAACTACTAATATATTAGTTTTTATGCTTTTTTGTTATAAATAACAACTAATTAATGCTCGATACGAAGCACATTTTTCTTTCCAACAACTTCAAGAAGCTGAAGATTTGAAAAGGATTAGCCGTAGCTGATGTTTTAAGTAGGAAGCTGTGATAACAGAGGCTAAAAATTTATAATTGTTTTGACTCACTATCTTATTTTTTTCCAGATTTTCAAATGCCAAGAATAAGAAGACGGCGTAATGGATATGGATATGATTGGATTTGATTTTTAGTTTCTTTTTAGTTTTATAAGTAAGCTTTTTCTTAACGTAGGAAATGTAACATTATGAATTTTGACGATATTCAATAAATGTTGTGTGTATTGAATGAAGTGTTTGAATTTCTCATATCAATAATACTCACCTCAAAGAATCTAAGAGAATTGAATTAATGGAGGAAGATATTTAGCGTGCGATAGAGGAAAGATAACTAACAAGGAAGAAAATGTGACAATCTTGATCCTAACTGGTTAACTCACACCCAAAGCTCGTTATTGAGGTGGGAGAGACCAAGTTTGTTTTATATATATATATATAAGGGTAGCCTTGTGGGAATTCTCACTAGTCATATTAGAGATAATGTTGTTTAGAATTTATTGGTCTAAGACGGAGAACTTTTTGATATGGTCCACTACTTTAGAGATGAGAATTGAGAACCAGACATGTCTATATCAATGTGTAATAACAAAATAAGTTTGGCCACATGGTTAAGTCGTTGGCTGACTGAGAATTGTTGGCTTTTCATTTTTTTTAAAAAGAAAAGTGACTTTCTGAATAGTTGAGTGACCATGTGAGAAATCAACGCTTGACATCTGCTATACATTAATTAGAGATAATGTAACCTAGAAATTTATTGGTCAAAGACTGAGAATCATTGGATATGGTCCACTACTTTAGAGATGAGAATTGAGAACCGGGCATGTCTATATCATACACTAAGAGTGGTCATGATCAATGTGTGATAACATTTTCTCTTATAGCAGCCAAAATGTCAACATTTTCTTTTTGGGACCAGAGAAATGTGTTGAGTTATTCTTTGCAAAAGCTTACTCCCCCTATCTCAATTAATGTGTCACAATCAGGATTTCAAGAGTCGAACAATTTAATTTCACCTTAAATTCAGGCATGAAGTCTCTAAAAATTTTAAAATAAAATTTATATAATTGAAAACTACATAAAAAGTACAACAAACCACTATAATTGATTGACAAACCATCTTCGGAGTGATCGCGTGTGAAGTGAAAGAATTGGAGTTCTTAATATCCACAAACCATCTTTGGAGGTTGAGATATCTTAATCGATCTCTAAAAACTATTGATGTGCTATCCAATTCTCTTCAAGGGTCAGTACATATTCCAACAAATTCCACAAGATACTTCTTCATATCAAAAAATAATCTTAGTGAAAAAATTCCTTTTATATATTTGCAAATTTGATGTCACTATGAATTCTTGATTTTCGTATTTTATGATGTTGGATTTTATTTTTAATTTCTTTTTAGTTTTATAAGTAAGCTTTTTCTTAACTTGGGAAAGTGTAACATTATGAATTTTGACAATATATCAAGTTTATGTAATATTTTAACGTATTCAATAAATGTTGTGTGTATTGAATGAAGTGTATGCATTTCTCTGATCCCTAGCTACTTACTCTATATATATATAACTTAGAAATTCAAAGAATCTAAGAGGGACTTAATTATGAATAAATCTTTAAACTAGTTGAAGAATGCGTTATCTTATCTCTATTTATCTTGAGAAAGAAGTGAAGGCAGAGGTTTTGCAGCAGTTTAAAGAAAGACCATTGAGAAAGCTGAATTAATGGAGGAAGATATTTATAGTGAGATAGAGGAAAGAGCATTAACAAGGAAGAATAACGAGTTTGCGCCAAGTGATTAGATTTCCACATCACCAATATCTACCAGAAATATAGCTTGAATTGGTTGAGTGACTTTATGAGTGAAATGACAATAATTAAGTGACTTCTGTTACAAAACAAAGAAAAGTGACTTTCTCAATAGTTGAGTGATCATGTGGGAAATCAACTCTTGACATTTGCTATATGAATTAGAGATAACGTAGTCTAGAAATTTATTGGTCTAAGACTGTGTCACGACCCAAAACCGGGTGTGATGGCTCTTGTCCTATTCCACCAGGACAAGTCAGTCTAAACCCAACAAGCGGAAAAAATAACAGAAATAGCGAAAGAAATAACTGAAAGGCGGAAGACTTCATCTATTAAAGCAAACCCAAGACTGGTTGTCACATGTACAAGCCTCTATTAAAGAATTCGAAACAAAACTTCAAGTCTCAATGTATGTGTCTCAAATAGAACAAACATAAATAAGAAGGCCGAGAGGAGGGTTGCCGGCATCAACAGCTACCTCTCAAGTATCCTCAACGAGCCACGTAGAAAGGGAGAGAAGCTAGATCACGGTCCTGGCTCGGGACCTACACAAGTGTAGAAGCAAGGGTGAATACCAAACAACATGATACTCAACAAATCAACAAATAAAACGAAGCAAAGCTAAGACAATCACGAAACCCCGACTTCCAACCGAACCTCTAATAACTACAACCTGCACAGAAATTCAGCCCAACTTAACAGATTCTCAAGTCATAGATCAACTGATACAAATCAACAATAGATCCTCAACAAATCAATGATATACACAAAAATGGTCCACAACAGTTCAATAACAGTCCACTTACAAATCAGCAAGGAAGTTCAACTCAAATATCAACATGTCATCTCAAAATCAAAAGGCACTACATAGCACCACAATAGCAAGGATCAGACAATACAATGCCATGTCATGAATGCATGTCTGTCCTATGATACACATCCGCTGAATCTCAGATCGAAACTCATGGGGGCCACACACGTACCATGTATCCGCCGGAAAAGACCTCGACAACTCATATCGCCGGCAGAAATCTCGGCATCACACATCGCCAGCAGAAACCTCGGCATCTCATATCGTCGTTCACACAAATAACGAGAGAAGGATAGTGTTCACAATCACAACGCAACTCATATCAAGATAAACCACGTCACACTATCATCAACATATCAACAACAACAATCAATATCTCAATATATATATCAATGATGTCAATTGTCTAGTCTCCATTTCTCTACCCTTTTCATTGCAAGAAGGGTCAATCGTTTAGCCAAAGTCTCAAGTCTAGTCCCATAATCAACAATGAGCAAAAGATACGTTCAACACAACCATAATCACATCGAGACTATCATGGCAACACATCAATCTTTCAACAATATCAAGTCTATGTCCCAATCACACATTGGACTTTCACATAGCACACAAGTCATTTTATTAACCCCGCCGATTATTATTAGATTGATTCATGCAAGAACTCACCCAATACCTCAATCCCATTTCTCCCCAACGCAATCAAGTAAGGAAATCGAGATTCTAAGAGATTTACAAGGTTTTAAGAGTTCACTTGCCTTAAATGAATCGGAATCAACCAACAATCGGACCTTTTCCCTTCCGTGAGCAATCCAAATCAAAACAATCTATTCACAAACAAAAACCCAATCACAATCCGAGCCTATCAAGACGAAAAACACTAAATTCGAAAAAAGAAAGATGGAACAACCCCAAACTCCGATTTCGAAAACGGAACTAGAGTCCAGAATTTCTTCATAAAACGCATCCTCAATATTATAGGAACTCAATGGTGAAAAACCCATTTGAAAAGAAATCTCAAACAACCCTCAATTTCCAATTTTCTCAAATTTTCGGAGTTCCATCAAAACCCCAAAAAACACACTTAAAATCCCAAATTTCAATTCAAAATCATGATATAAACATTGGGTAATCAAAGTCAGGGGTTAAAAACACTTACCCACACTGATTCCCAAGAATTTCTCCTTCAAAAATCGCTCGAGAAGCTCCAAAATCATGAAAATGGGATAATTCCCGAATTTACACAGTTCAAGCAGAAAATTGCTCACCGCAAACGCGGCTTAATAAGCCCGCGAACGCAGAGGCAAAACCTCATACACCCCGCAAACGCGCCTCAGGCTCCGTGAACGCAGAGATCCTCACCATGCAAGCTCCGCAAACGCGCCCTATTCTATCCGCGAACGCGAAGACCAAAGCCACAGACAGCAGATACAACAAAATCAGTAATTCCTCAAGTCTCCGAAAGGACCCTCGGGATTCATTCGGAACCCCGTGCACACAAACCAGATATGCAACCCCACTAAACTCGACGCTCCGGATTCAATGGAAATTGGAACCATCGGATTTCGAATTCGAGGTCTCCTTGACCCGGGACCCGATGAAGCACCTCAAAACTAACTCATGCCTCAACAACTCAAAACAAGCTCGGGACCCTCTAAAAATCAACCAAGGCCACCCCTAGGCCTAAAATCATCCCCCGAATCCAACGGAGTTGTCGAAATCGACATCCGAGCATCGGATCTCCGAATGTTGACTAAAGTCTACCATATGATCAAATTTCCACAATTTTCCTACTTAGGACCTCAAATCTTCAAAACAGCCCCAAAACTGACCCCGTCAACTCTCCTAGGCCAAAATCCACATTCCGAAACTGATAGAGTCAACATAATTCATACTCGAGTTCCGAAACTCCGAATGACCTCTAAAACCACAAATTGGCAACTTAAGCCTTCAAAATTCAAAACTTTTCAAAATTTCATTTTAACTCAAACTTTCACACAACCAACTTCGGAAACATTTCAAACATGACCCGGGGAAACTCCCGGGAGGGGCAAAACAGTCATTTTACAAAAATTACCAAAATTGACCTTCAGGGTCATTACACTGAGAATTGTTGATATGGTTCACTACTTTAGAGATGAGAATTGAGAACCGACATGTCAGTATCATACACTAAGAGTGGTCATGATCAATGTGTGATAACAAGACTATTTTGGCCACTTTGATCAAGTCCTTGGCTGAATAGATGTATAACACAAAACAACCCAAAATTTCACTTGAGAATGACTACATTTTTTCCTCTGTTAGAAACCAAATTAGCAAATTTGGAGAAATCGTGTTTGCTGTTGGTCTTTAATTATAAGTTACGTACAATATCAAATCCTATGAATCCGAAACAATAAACTCAAAATATGATGATGGTTTCTAGCAAAACATTCTCTTCACTTCAGTTTTTCACTCTTTTATATCTCTTTACTGTTACGTTTGCTTCCACTGAGGAAGCAACTGCCCTCTTGAAATGGAAAGCAACTTTCAAGAACCAGAATAATTCCTTATTAATTTCATGGACGCCAAGTTCTAACGCATGCAGGGACTGGTATGGAGTTATATGCTTTAATGGTCGCGTAAACACATTGAATATTACAAATTCTAGTGTCATTCCTACACTCTATGCTTTTCCGTTTTCATCTCTCCCTTTTCTAGAGCATCTTGATCTTAGCAGGAACAATATCTCTGGCACCATTCCACCTGAGATTGGTAATCTAACTAATCTTGTCTATCTTGACTGGAACATCAATCAGATTTCAGGCACAATCCCACCACAAATCGGTTCACTAGCTAAGCTTCAGATCCTCCGTATATATGACAACCATTTAAATGGCTCTATTCCAGGAGAAATAGGTTACCTAAGGTCTCTTACTAGGCTATCTTTGGGTAGGAACTTTCCTAGTGGTTCTATTCCAGCTTCATTGGGGAATTTGAACAACTTGTCTTTTTTGTATCTGTATAATAATCAAATCTCTGGCTCTATTCCTGAAGAAATAGGTTACTTGAGGTCTCTTACTGTACTATATTTGGGTAATAACTCTCTTAATGGATCTATTCCTGCTTCATTCGGGAATTTGAGAAATCTGCTATCTCTGTTTCTCAGTCATAACAATCTCATTGGGGAAATTCCTTCATTTGTGTGCAATTTGACATCACTGGAAGTGTTGTATATGCTGAGAAACAACTTGAAGGGAAAAGTTCCGCAATGTTTGGGTAATATCAATGGTCTCCAGGTTCTGACGATGTCACATAATAATCTCAGTGGAGAGATCCCTTCATCTATTTCCAAGTTAACATCACTACAAATTCTAGATTTGGGCAGAAACAATCTGGAGGGAGCAATTCCACAATGTTTTGGCAATATTAGTAGCCTCCAGGTTTTTGATATGCAGAACAACAAACTTTCTGGGACTCTTCCAACAAATTTTAGCATTGGTAGTTCACTTATAAGTCTCAGCTTGCATGGCAATGAACTAGAGGGGGAAATCCCTCGGTCTTTGGCCAATTGCAAAAAGCTGCAAGTTCTTGATCTAGGAGATAATCATCTCAATGACACATTCCCCGTGTGGTTGGGAACTTTGCCAGAGTTGAGAGTTTTAAGATTGACATCGAATAAATTGCATGGACCCATAAGATCTTCAGGGGCTGAAAACATGTTTCCTGATCTTCGAATCATAGATCTCTCTAACAACGCCTTCTCGAAAGACTTACCAACGAGTCTGTTTCAACATTTGAAAGGCATGAGGAAAATTGATAAAACAATGAAGGTACCAAGTTATGAAGGAGATGGATATTACCAGGACTCGGTAGTTGTTGGAACAAAGGGATTGAAGCTTGAAGTTGTGAGAATTTTGTCTTTGTACACAGTTATCGATCTTTCAAACAACAAATTTGAAGGACATATTCGTAGTGTTCTAGGAGATCTCATTGCGATTCGGGTACTGAATTTGTCTCATAATGGATTGAAAGGTCATATACCACCATCACTTGGAAGTTTATCTGTAGTGGAATCATTGGACCTTTCGTTTAACCATATGTCGGGAGAGATACCACAAAAACTTGCTTCTCTTACGTCTCTTGAATTCTTAGTCTCTCCCACAATTATCTCCATGGATGCATCCCTCAAGGACCTCAATTTCGTACCTTTGAGAGCAATTCATATGAAGGTAATGATGGATTACATGGATTCCCCATTTCAAAAGGTTATGGCAATGATCCCATGTCAGAGACAAATTATACGGTATCTGCGCTAGAAGATCAAGAAAACAATTCTGAGTTTCTCAATGATTTTTGGAAAGCCGCTCTGATGGGCTATGGCAGTGGACTATGTATTGGATTATCAATAATATATTTCATGATCTCAACTGGAAATATGAAATGGCTTGCAAGAATCATTGAAGAACTGGAACACAAAATTACCATGCGACGGAGAAAGAAGCAGCGAGGTCAAAGGAATTACAGAAGAAGAAATAGTCGCTTCTAGACAAGTTACCAACAAAGAAGGATTTAATTTCAGAACTTCAGGTATTCAAGTTTTCATGCTTTTTTGTTATAACAACAACTAATTAATGCTCTATACGAAACATATTTGTTTTTCCAACAACTTCAAGAAGCTGAAGATTTGAAAAGGATTAGCCTTAGCTGATGTTTTAAGTAGGAAGCTGTGATAACAGAGGCTAAATATTTTTTCAGATTTGCAGATGCCAAGAATAGGAAGACATTGGCGTAATGGATTTGGTTCTTCCTGCAGACTATGATGTTGGATTTGATTTTTAGTTTTATAAGTAAGCTTTTTCTTAACTTGGGAAAATGTAACATTATGAATTTTGACATATATCAAGTTTATGTAAGATTTTAACGTATCTAGTAAATGTTGTGTGTATTGAATGAAGTGTATGCATTTCTCTGATTCCTAACTACTTACTGTATATATAACTTAGAAATTCAAAGAATCTAAGAGGGACTAAATTATGAATAAATCTTTAAACTAGTTGAAGGCAGAGTGTTGGATGCCCCAGGGTTGCTCGCTGCTGCCTCAACGTGTGCTGAGGTTTTTTGCAGCAGTTTAAAAGGAGAGCATTGAGAAGAGCTGAATTAATGGAGGAAGATATTTATCGTGCGATAGAGGAAAGAGCACTAACAAAGAAGAATAACGAGTTCGGGTGAAGTGATTAAATTTACAGGCCAAGGGAATTCATATGAGAACACAAACAATTTGGAGGCCTTGTGTAAAATCTGGACCACAATGAGTGACTTCTCTTGTTAATGAAATTAATGGTCATAATAGATATGTGTTTAAAATTTCTGTTCAATTAGTTTGTAATATTTAGAGATCTTAAATTGAACAGATGCACATCTATTCGTGAAAGAGGGTGACTATTCTAAAAAGTCATCTCTCAAGTTCTATAAATATAAGGACTCTCTTTAAGTGACATAAGAAATATCTGCAGTATACTAAGGCTTTGTTAGATCCTAAAGGAAATTGTTTGTAACCCCCTAAACGATATACTTATATCGATAGGTGGTAGTATGTTCCTGAAGAAATAATCGAGGTTTGCACAGGATGCTCTGGACACCACCATTATTAAACAAAATGCACATGAGAGAGTAAGAAATTTTATGACAGAGGAAAGGAGGTCATGCCAAGATTTAATCAAGAAACTAATACATTCTTTGTAGCATTTGGATAACCATTTATCACACGTTTGGAGCAAAATTATGTACATAAAACTAAAAACGAATCATGTACTAGCCCCTATTAGGTATTCTGGTTTTAGTCTCTCCTTTCATTTTGTTAACGCAGCTCAAACAAAGTCGGACTACAATTTTTGTGCCTTTAATTGATTCACCAAATTGGTTTTGTACTGCCAAGAGCTTATAAAAGATTACACGCGATTTAGTGAGCTCAGTTGAGACTAAGTTGATAGCTAGCTCAGAGCTTGAATGTATATTCACTGGTCATAGTCAATCTCCGAACCAGATCAACAGCTCCAACAACAAGGTAGTCAAATGAAGACTAGCATAACTTTAACTAGGCTCACAATTTCTAGTGTAAGCCTGGCTCTGTAGGTTCTTTTTTCTTTGATTAACCGAGAAATATGTTGTTTATTCGTGTAAGACTGAGAATTACTGGATATGGTCCCCTTCTTTATAGATGAGAATTGAGAACCAAACATGCCTCTATCAATGTATAATAACAAAACTATTTTGGTCTCTAGGTTAAGTCCTTGGCTGACTGAGAATTGTTAGCTTTTCATTTTTTAAAGTTTGGCTTGAAAAAAGTTCACACCATCGTTATCTACCGGAAATATAACTTGAATTGATTAAGTGACTTTATACGTGAAATGACAATAAGTAAGTGACTTTTTTGTTACAAAACAAGAAAAGTGACTTTCTGAATAGTTAAGTGACTACATAAAAAATCAACTCTTGACATCTACCGGATGAATTAGAGATAATTAGCCTAGAAATTTATTGATCTAAGAGTGAGAATTATTGGATATGCTCCATTACTTTAGAGATGAGAACTAAGAACCAGAATTAGATGTGTAACTCGAAACCACTCAAAATTTAACTTGAGAATGACAACATATTCTCCAAGAGCAGCCAAATTTGGAAATTTGGCAAAAACGTGGTTCCTGCTGGTCTTCAATTGTTTTTTGGGGACCAGAGAAATGTGTTTAATTATTCTTTGCAAATCTTAAGCTTACTCCCTCTATCTCAATTTTTTTTGTCACAGTCTGAATTTCAAGAGTCAAACAGTTTAATTTTCATTGTAAATTCGAGAATGAAGTCTTAAAAATTTATAAAATAAAATTTATATATTTGAAAACTACATTATCTGCAAACCATCTTCAGAGTGGTCGCACGTGAAGTGAAAGAATTGGAGTTTTTAATATCCGCAAACCATCTTCGGAGTACAATTCACAGAAGCTTTATGACCAGGTAGTGTAGTCAAGATTTGAGCTGTCTGATTTAAATAAAAACATAAATTTTAAAAAAAAAGTAATACAAAATATTCAAGCTGAAAGTGGAAAAAGAAGAACCTTTGGACAGAAAATGGCAACAGCATTTTGGGCACCAAAAGAAACTAAACCAGAAGCACCCCATGAAACGTTATTCACTACTCTGTTGCACCCTGCTCCTATAAAAACTCTCTCTACTTCCATATTTTGCATAATTTGAGTTGGATTCACCCTCGACGGCGGTATGACGGCGGAGAAGGAGGAGTTACAGTGAGATGACGGAGCAAAGGTGATGGTTTTACTAGATTCCGTTAACGACGGTTCACGGCAGAGGCGGAGGAGTAGCAGTGAGATGACGGAGAACAGGTGGAGGTTGACGGCGGCGGAGATTTTTACTCGCCGCCGGTGACGGCGGGAGCAGGGAAGAAAGCAATTCAGTAGAATTGACAAATCTTATTTTCAAGGCCCAAATAAACCCAAAACTGACCCATGTATGTAAGCCCAATTATTTTATGGACTTAATTGCTTTTGACCCATTTAATTGTGCGGTTTATCTGGTCTTTAATTTTTGTCCTTAATAATCGTATATGGAATATAATTTGAGAGATATTATGATGCAAAAATATAAACTTATGTCCCATAACTTTTTTTATTTTATCTTGAAGAATAAAATTAAAGACCAACACAACTTTTTACTTTGATCTGCTGATTTATGGTAAAATTTTCATAGGACGGTCTGTTTTGACATCTCCATTGAACGTGTATCTATCTTCTTTAAAAAAACTACACATATTATCACTTCAAATGCGCAATGTTTGAAGTTAGGTTTGACAAAATTTGAAGTTATATATGATTGATCAATTTCAATCATTTTAATCATATTACTAAAAAAAAATAACAAGAGTTGATAATTTAGAAGTTAAAACAAAAATATTTAACTGATTGAGTGACTTTCTGAGTAAATAGACATAATTAAGCGATGTTTATATTCCAACAAAAAGAAACATGTTTTTGCTAGATAATTTTAAATTATTGAATAATCTCATGAGTAGTGAATTCAAGCTTTTTATTTGTGATCGAATTCAGACTCAATGAACGTCTAATCCACATATTACAAATTGTAACTCACTTTTTTATGAGTATATACATATATAAAGAAGATTTAGATAAATTCCCAAATGGTTAATTATAGATAGGATTCTTAACTAGTAAAGGCTCTAAACTTTTATATATAACATTTTTTTCTTCCCAACAAAGGGTATTATCGATAGTGTATGATTTTTGTGTCTTAAATAGTTTTTTTTTTATATTTCCCACTGGGTGTCCGGATCGCGCATTATAGGGTCCATTCGGGGGTGGTGCTCCCATTTGTATTTCTTTATGGACACCTTTTTTGTTTTCCTAAATACTTGTAGGAAAAATACCTTCTTTTCGAAATAGTCTAAAACAAAAGTTACACAAACAAAAATGAAACTCTACTACTTTTTGAGGAAATTTATTTTTTGTATGATAGTTTTATTTTCTAGGGGAAAAAATGAGAGTAAATGTGTAACACATGAAAAAATCAATAAAAAGACAAAAAACAAAATAACCCAAATTTAACTTAAGAATGATAATATTTTTTCTAATAAAATATAGACAAACAAAGTGTAAATAAAAAGGATTAAAAAAGGGCAGACAAATTCACAATATTTGGAAAGAACACTTTATGAATCATGACATGAATTATCAGAACCTAGTATTAAGATATTTATTTGCTAAATTATTAAAATTGATTTGGCTTTTTTTTTCTTCAAAAGTTTTGCTTGAAAAAAAATTCCTAATCATCAGACATCATTACTAATCGAATATCATTTAAATTGGTTGAATGACTTTATACATGAAAATGATAATAATTGAGTGGCTTTTCTGTTACAAAACAAAGAACAGAAAAATGACTTTTTGAATAGTTGAGTGATAATATGAGAAGTCAATACTTGACATCTGCTATATGAATCACTAGTCATTAAAGATAATGTAGTCTAGAAATTTATTGGCTTAAGACGCAGAATTGTTGGATATAGTCCATTACTTTAAAGATGAAAATTGAGAACCAGACATATCTTTATTAATGTGTAATAACAAAACTATTTTGGCCACTTTGACTTAGTCCTTGGCTGACTGAGAATTGTTGTTTTTCATTTTTTAAAAGAGCTTGAAAATAATTCCACACCATCATTATCTAATGAATATATAACTTGAATTGATTAAGTGACTTTATTCGTGAAATGATAATAATTAAGTAATTTTTTTGTTATAAAACAAAGAAAAGTGACTTTCTGAATAGTTGAGTGATTATGTGAAAAATCAACTCTTGACATTTACTACATGAATTAGAGATAATGTAGCTTAGAATTTTATTGATCTAAGACTAAAAAATTATTAGATATGGTCTACTACTTTAGAGATAAGAATTGAGAACAAGACATATCTGTATCATACATTAAAAATGGTCATGACCAATATGTGATAACAAAGCAATTTTGGCCACTTTGACTAAGTTCTTGGTTGAATTAACGTAACTCCAAACAATTCAAAATTTAACCTAAGAATGACCACATTTTCTCTGAGAGCAATCAAATTTGTAAATTTAAAGAAAACGCGTCCCCTGTTAATCTTTAACGTTTTTCTTTTTGAGACTAGAGAAATGTGTTTAATTATTCTTTGTGAAAGCAATCATATGAAGCTTACTCCCTTGATCTCAACTTATTATGAATAGTCTGGATTTTCAAGAGCCAAATAGATTAATTTTCACTGTAAATTCAGGCCTGAAGTCTTTAGAAATCTTAAAATAAAATTTATATATTTAAAACTACGTAAAAAGTACTATAAGTCACTAAAATTGATCCGCAAACCATCTTCGGAGTAGTCGTGTGTGAAGTGAAAGAATTGGAGTTTTTAATATCCACAAACCATTTTCGGTGGTTGAGATATCTTAATCTATCTCTAATAAAAAACTATTAATTTGTGATCAAATTTTCTTCAAGGGTCATTACCTACTCCAACAAATTCCACAAGATGCTTCATCATATCAAAAAATAATCTTAGTGAAGAAATTCAAATAATCTTAGTGAAGAAATTCTTTTATTTGCAAAATTGGTTTGAGAGTTATTGAAATTTAATTTTATCAAAAAATTCGAGCATGAGAAATTTGAAACTCTTGCAGGTCTCATAAAAACAAAATGCCCTTAAATTTTTGTTGCTCTTCATTTATTTATTTTGGGGGGAGGGGCACCAAAAAAATATGCTTAATTATTATCTGTTTACTATGGATTCAAAGTTTGATTTAATCTTTATGTTCATATCAATGCCATTCTTGTGATACATTTTCTCAAAGACAAAAACAGAACAATCCAAATTTGACTTAAAAATAATAACGTTTTCTTTAAAAGAAAATCAGAACAACCCAAATTTGCAATATTTGGAGAGAAAGACGTTACAAATTATCGTAGAGATAATGTATAAGTATCTCCTAAACTATGATCGAAATTTTAGCGACACACCTTAACTTTATCAGGGTCTTATTACCCTCGACGTCATTTCTTTTCTATTTTTATGCTGACATGACACCTTCAGGCTTCAAGTAGGTAAGTTGGTTGCGTTTGTACAACACGTGCCCGCCACTTTTTAAAATTTTTAATTTTTTATATTTTTTTAAATATTCTTATTTTCTTTATCTTGTATTAAAATTAAGTCAATACACATAATATTTTTTTAAAAAAAATTGCCTTGTATTTAAAAAAAAAAATTCTTAATTTTTTCAAACCTTCATTCATTATTTTTTCTCTTTTTTTTTTAATTTGATTTTATTTATTCCTTTTATTTTCTTCGCCTTTTCTTTTGATTTGATTTCAAAATTAATTTCAAATTCCGTGTTTTTAAAATAAGTTAATTTCGAATGGATATCAAAATAAGTGAAGAAAATCAAATAAAACGTTAAAAATTGAAGGACACTTTTTAATTATTTTTAAAAAAAGATACACATAATTTTTAAAAATAATTAAAAGTGAAAAGACAAAAAATTAATGAAAGAGGAAAAAATAAAAAAATTTAAAGTGAGGAAAAAATTAAAATAAATATTTTATAAAGAAAGAAATGAAAATAATTAAATATTTCTAAGTATGTGTACTAACTAATTGTAAATAGAACAATTAAAAAAAGGACATGTGTCCAATTTTTTCGATATTCACTTGCCTTCAAGAGAGTGTTCACTCTCTCTCTCCGCCACATCAACTTTTGGGGTGTGTTTATTACATTTTAAAATAGTTTAAGAGGATAATATGACCATAATTAAATTTAGGTGTGTACTGAAATTTCGGTCATAGTTTAGGAGGTACTTATGCATTATCCCATTATCGTAACGTGAACTCTCATCAATAATAGGAACCTAGAGTTAAGATATGTATTGAATTCAATGCTTGCTAAGTTACTATTCAGATGGGACGTGGGCTATTCCAAGTGGAGCAGGTCAATATACTAGTTAAAATTGATAGTTTTTCGTATTTAAAAAGTTTGGTTTGGAAAAAGTTCCACACCATCATTATCAACCGGAAATATAACTTAAATTGGTTGAGTAACTTTACATGTTAAATGACAATAAATAAGTGACAACATTTTCTCTGATAGCAGCCAAATTTGCAAATTTGGAGAAAACGCGTTTCTTGTTGGTCTTTAATTAGTATAAGTTACGTACAATATCAAATCCTATGAATCCGAAACAATAAACTCAAAATATGATGATGGTTTCTAGCAAAACATTCTCTTCACTTCAGTTTTTCACTCTTTTGTACCTCTTTACAGTTACTTTTGCTTCCACTGAGGAAGCAACTGCCCTCTTGAAATGGAAAGCAACTTTCAAGAACCAGAATAATTCCTTATTGGCTTCATGGACGCCAAGTTCTAACGCATGCAGGGACTGGTATGGAGTTATATGCTTTAATGGGAGGGTAAACATGTTGAATATTACAAATGCTAGTGTAATTGGTACACTCTATGCTTTACCGTTTTCATCTCTCCCTTTTCTTGAGAATCTTGATCTTAGCATGAACAATTTCTCTGGCACCATTCCACTTGAGATTGGTAATCTCGCTAATCTTATCTTTCTTAACTTGAACTACAATCAGATTTCAGGAACAATCCCACCACAAATCGGTTCACTAGCTAAGCTTCAGATCCTCCGTATATATGACAACCATTTAAATGGCCCCATTCCAGGAGAAATATGTTATCTAAGGTCTCTTACTAAGCTATCTTTGGGTGATAACTCTCTTAATAGTTCTATTCCAGATTCATTGGGGAATTTGAACAACTTGTCTTTTTTGTATCTTTTTGAAAATCAATTTTCTGGCTCTATTCCAGAAGAAATAGGTTACATGAGGTCGCTTATTGAGCTAGATGTGAGTAGGAACTTTCTTAGTGGTTCTATTCCAGCTTCATTGGGGAATTTGAACAACTTGTCTTTTTTGAATCTTTTTTATAATCACCTTTCTGGCTCTATTCCTGAAGAAATAGGTTACCTGAGGTCTCTTACTATGCTAGCTTTGGGTGTAAACTCTCTTAATGGTTCTATTCCTGCTTCATTGGTGAATTTGAACGACTTGACTCAAATGTTTCTTAATGATAACAACTTGAAGGGAAAAGTTCCGCAATGGTTAGGAAATATCAGTGGCCTCCAGATTTTGCTGATGTCACATAATAATCTCAGTGGAGAGCTCCCTTCATCTATTTCCAATTTAACATCACTACGAATACTAGATTTGGCCGGAAACAATCTAGAGGGAGCAATTCCACAATGTTTTGGCAATATTAGTAGCCTCCAAGTTTTTGATATGCAGAACAACAAACTCAGTGGTACTCTTCCAACAAATTTTAACATTGGAAGTTCACTTATAAGCCTTAACTTGCATGGCAATGAACCAGAGGGGGAAATCCCTCGATCTTTGGCCTATTGCAAAAAGTTGCAAGTTCTTGATCTAGGAGATAATCATCTCAATGACACATTCCCCATGTGGTTGGGAACTTTGACAGAGCTGAGAGTTTTAAGATTGACATCGAATAAATTGCATGGACCAATAAAATCTTCAGGCGCTGAAATCATATTTCCTGATCTTCGAATCATAGATCTCTCTTACAATGTGTTCTCGAAAGACTTACCAACGGATCTATTTCAACATTTGAAAGGGATGAGAAGGGATAAGAATGTTAGAAAAAGGAAAGGTTTACGGAATCCTACTTGGAATATGAATTGTTTATAGTCTCCTACTTGGTAAAGAATTGTATTATAGTGTCTATAAATAGGGTTCTCTATGTAATAATAAAATATACACAATCAATAATATTTTCTTCATATTTCTCACATGGTATCAGAGCATTGGTGAGAAACTTCAAGTGACCATGTCAAATTCCGACGACGGTTAGGGCGGATTTGTGTCATCTTTTGTTTTGAAGGTGTTGTGCGAAAACCAACACCATCACGAGGCTCGGTAAGCTCAGGCGACCAAACCCCAGCCAGAGCCACCGAAAAATAATCCCTCACACGCCGTTCGAAGTGGAAGTTTTTCGGCGAGATCTGGCTCACGCGCCTGCGCGTGAGGGCTGCTCCGGTAATCTTTTTCGAGTTATTTTTTTTCTGTTGGGGTCGTCTGGTATTTCCGATCACAACCCATTCATTTTTTTTCTCTTTTCGATCACTGTAATTAGGGTTCCGACATATCCGATAGTTTCTCAGCAGGTTTTGGGCATTGAAGGCCTATTCCGGCAGTCTCTTACTATTTTCAAGTCCAATTTCTTACTATGTCTTTTGGTTGTGATGTTTTTGGCTCCAAAAATACGGGAATTGGAAGTTCAAGCCCTATAATCACTTCAGAACCATTAATGGGAAGTTCAAACTATTTAGCTTGGGCTTCCTCAGTTGAATAGTGGTGCAAGGGTCAAGGTGTTCAAGATCACTTAACGAACAAATCTTATGTGGTAGATGTAAAGGCAAAGATGAGTGAGGAAGATGCAAAAAACCAAAGCACAATGGGAGAAAGTGGATGCTTAATTATGTAGTCTCCTATGACGCTCTATTGATTCCAAGTTGATGCCCTTGTTTCGCCCATTCCAGACATGTTATACAATTTGGGAAAAGGCTCGTGCTTTATTCACTAATGACATATCTTAATTCTATGATGTGATATCTCGGCTGACCAACTTAAAAAAACAAGAATCCGATATGTCTACTTACTTGGGACAGGTACAGGCAGTCATGGGTTTTTGTTAGTTTCATTGATGATTATTCAAGATGTACTTGGGTTTTCTTAATGAAAAATCGTCCTTAGTTATTTGCTATATTCAAAAGTTTCTTTGGTGAAATACAAAATCAGTTTGATGTTTCTATTCGTACTTTTCATAGTGATAATGCGTTAGAATACTTATCCTCCCAGTGTTAGGAGTTTATGTCTCACCAAGGAATTATTCACCAAACATCTTGTTCATACACTCCTTAGCAAAACGGTGTAGCAGAAAGAAAGAATAGGCATCTCATTGAGACTGCTCGCACTCTTCTCATTGAATCCCATGTTTCACTGCATTTTTGGGGCGATGCAGTCCTTTCGTCGTGTTATTTAATTAATAGAATGCCCTCATCTTCTATTCAGAATCAGGTTCCCCACCATATTGTTCCCTCATTCACATCTCTATTCTATCCCTCCTCGTGTCTTTGGGAGCACATGCTTTGTTCATAACTTAGCCCCAGGGAAAGATAAATTAGCCCCTCGTGCTCTAAAATGTGTCTTTCTTGGCTACTCTCGAGTTCAAAAAGGGTAGCGTTGTTATTCACGTGATCTTCATCGATATCTCATGTCTACCGATGTAACATTCTTTGAATCACAACCTTACTATACATCGTCTGACCATCCTGATGTCTCTGAGGTCTTACCCATACCTCAAGTCTTACATGTACCTACTTTTGAAGAATCTATGGTTACTTCTCCATCTTCAGTTGTAGTGCCACCACTCCTGAATTATCATCGTCGTCCGTGTCCAGCACTAGTCCCAGCTGATTCATGTCATGCGCCAGACCCTGCTCCCACTACGGACTTGCCTCCTCCTAGCCAGTCGACTACACTTCAAAAAGGTATATGATCTACTCGAAATGCTAACCCACATTATACTTTCTTGAGTTATCATCGTCTATCTTCCCCCCATTATGCATTCGTATCATCTTTGTCTGCTATTTCCATTCCTAAGACTACATGAGAAGCAGTTTCTCATTCTGGATGGAGGTAGGCTATGATTGATGAGATGTCTGCTTTACATTCGAGTGTTACTTGGGAGCTTGTCTCTCTTCCAGCAAGTAAATCTACTGTCGGTTGTCGTTGGGTTTATGCGGTTAAAATTGGTCCAGACATTCAAGTTGATCGGCTTAAGGCTCGCCTTGTTGCCAAAGGGTATACTCAGATATTTAGGCTAGATTATAGTGATACTTTCGCTCCCGTGGCAAAAATAGCATCGGTCCGGGTCTTTCTATCTATGGCTGTCGTTCGTCACTGGCCTCTTCATCAGTTGGATTATAAATGCTTTTATGCATGGTGATCTTGAGGAAGAAGTCTATATGGAGCAACCACCTGGATTTGTTGCTCAGAGAGAGTCTAGTAGCCTTGTATGTTGATTGTGTAGGTCACTCTATGGTCTGAAATAGTCTCCTCAAGCTTGGTTTGGAAAGTTCAGCACAGTAATTCAGGAGTTTGGCATGACTCGTAGTGGAGCTGATCACTCAGTGTTTTATCGACATTCAACACCAAATCTGTGTATATATTTGGTTATTTTTGTTGATGATATCATTATCACCGGCAATGATCAAGATGGTATCGCTAATTTGAAGCAACATCTCTTTCAACATTTCCAGACTAAAGACCTCGGCAGATTGAAGTATTTTTTATGCATTGAGATTGCTCAGTCTAGATCAGGTATTGTTATTTCTCAGCACAAGTATGCCTTTGACATTCTTGAGGAGACAGGAATGATGGGATGTAAAACCACTGACACTTCTATGGATCCGAATGTCAAGCTCCTTCCAGGACAAGGGGAGCCACTCAGTAATCCTGAAAGGTATAGACGGCTGGTTGGGAAGTTGAATTATCTTACAGTGACTAGACCTGACATCTCTTTTCCTGTGAGTGTTGTAAGTTAGTTTATGACTTCCCTTTGTGATAGTCATTGGGATGCAGTTTTTCGTATTCTACGATATATAAAGTCAGCTCCTCGTAAAGGACTACTCTTCGAGGATCAAGGCCATGAGCATGTCACCAGATATACAGACGCTGATTGGGCAAGATCGCCTTTTGATAGACGTTCTACATCTGAATATTATGTTTTAGTAAGAGGTAATTTGGTGTCGTGGAAGAGTAAGAAACAGAGTGTGGTTGCTCGATGTAGTGCATAAGCAGAATATTGAGCAATGGTGGTAGCAACTTGTGAGCTAGTTTGGATCAAACAGCTGCTCAGAGAACTGAAGTACGGAGAAACCAGTCATATGGAACTTGTGTGTGATAATCAAGCGGCCTTTCATATCGCATCAAATCCAGTATTTCATGAGAGGACTAAGCACATTGAAATTGATTATCACTTTGTCAGAGAAAAGATACTCTCAAGAGATATTGCTACCAAATTTGTGAAGTCAAGTGATCAACTTGCTGATATCTTCACCAAATCCCTCACCGGTCCTCGTATTAATTATATTTGTAACAAGCTAGGTACATATAATTTGTATGCACCAGCTTGAGGGGGATTGTTAGAATAAGGAACGGTTTACAGAATCCTACTTGGAATAGGAATTGTTTATAGTCTCCTATTTGGTAAAGAATTGTATTATAGTGTCTATAAATAGGGTTCTCTATTAAATAATAAAATATACACAATCAATAATATTTTCTTCAGATTTCTCACAAAGAATATGTTGGCGTAATGGATTTGGTTCTTCCTATGAAATAATGTTCCTTGTTGTGCTCGTAGCACTTTGAAACTTTCCTTTGCCAATTGCAATAATGTTAGTTTGAAACATTTGTGTGTCCTATTTCCAGATACAGGGGGGTATACGAGATAGATCAAAGTTGGATAATCTATATGAAACAGCACTGGCAAGACAGAATATTGTAAAATGACCTTAACAACAGGGAAGTTTCCTCTAATCTATTCGAGGTAGCTGATAATTCACAGGATGCATTTAATAGTTCAACCAACTCTGGAACAAATGCTGCACAAAATGGCTCATTACCATAACTATGGTGTTCTCATGCAACAACGGGTTACCAATATGACTCAATCACAACAACCGTTACAACACGAAGCCTTGATGATGCAGCAGCAAATGGCTATTGTGTCTCTGCAACATCAAATTGCTGCTACGACTCAACATAATGAAGAAGAGATTCAAGAACAGGAAGCACAAAGTCAAGAAAATATAGCTAATGTGCCTCAACTACAACTACAACTATGTTATTTTAAGTTGTCCCTGAAGTTTTGATGATTTAACAAACTTTGGACCTGATCCCAGACGAGGCTGAGAGTATCCGTACATGAAAACAACAGTTGTCTACAGCCTGCAACTCTGCAACACCGGCTGTGGTAGGGGTGTGTTTCCCACAACACAGCAGACCCTCAGCCAATGGAATTGCTTTGTGTGTTTGTACCTATCCTATAATATGTCTATTCTTCATTCACACAAACAAGTTTCTGTAAACTGATTTTTTCACAAAAAGAAAAACTCTCTTGCTCAACGGAATATTGCTCAAGAACAGCCGGAGGACCTGATAGAGTTATCATTGTTCTTAGTTGTTACTAGGGTTTATATTTTAGTGCTTAATCTTGTAAGATCTATTCCTAAGCTAGAAAGGAAGTAGATTAGTTTTTCAATTCTACATCATCATTGTCACGCCCTGAACCTACACCCTGGACGTGGCCAGCACTCGGATACCATCGCTGGTCCCCAAGCGAACCCTCATCCTGGCTGACTACAAGCGGAAAACTAACTCAAGAAATAATAGGCTTTAAATTTCATTAAATCTGGTAAACTCAAATACTCAACTCATAAAGTCTGGACAATATTCAATAGAAATACTTATAGTTTGTAAAACAACTCAAAAGACGTAAATACTGAAAGACTCCTCAACTCCATCTATCTATGAAGCCTCTATAGTTCAACATGGATGTTGTGACAAGACCCACAACACCCTAAAAGACTAAACTGAAAGGGGAAAGAGGGGAATCCTTCGGAATGCAAGGAGGCTCACCAAAGCTAACTGGAATGTCAAATGATCTCAACGAAGCATCTGTTGATGATCTTGAACACCTGTATTTGCATAATTATAAGATGCAGGTCGAATGACATCAGTACATGGAATGTACGAATATGCAAGGAGAACTAAAAGCATAGATAACTGAACTGACAAGACTAGAAGAAATACTTAATTCAACTCAACTCAATGTAAAGCCTGATTAGAGATAAAATCATTTAAAGTTATACTCAACTCAATATAAAGCATGATTTGAGATAAAGTCATTTAAAGCTATACTCAACTCAACTCAATGTAAAGCATGAGTAGAGATAAAATCATTTAAAGCTATACTCAACTCAACTAAATGTAAAGCATGATTAGAGATAAAGTCATTTAAAGCTATACTCAACTCAATGTAAAGCATGATTAGAGATAAAATCATTTAAAGCTTCATAAATAAAAGATATAACTCAAGGATGTATCTAAAAATACAATAAGTTACTCTTTACTATTATTTGGGAGATTTTCTAATCGACAACCATCACTATGAGCTACGTGATGATACAACGTCTCGCCCACGCTGCCAGAACTATCCTATACCTTGCCGGGGTATAGAACAACCTCAACTAAGTGGATCCACTAATCAATAAGGATTCATCTAAAAAGTATGATCATGTACCCATGTTGACAGACATGGTTTATGGGGGCTATGAGTTGTCTGAACTCTCCCCCATATCGGTGCTCAATACTACTCCCAATAATATTCTCATGCTCAATGTTTAAAAACATTTTCTTTTCTCAATTTGAGGTAATTACTCAAAAGATCCTCTTAAAAGAGGTAACTTCTTTGAAGTATCATGTAATCATAACTCATTTAGAAAACAAAGATTCTTTCTCAATGTAAAAGTAATACATTTGGGACTCAATTAGTTCCCTTAAACTTTACTAAAAAATTCTCTTGTTCAAAATAATAGAAGTTTAAGAACCTTTCAGACTCAACTCGAACTCAATTCATTCTCATTCAAAAACGCTTTTAAGACTTACTCACATCTCATCAAACTCTGTTCTTGAAAACATCATTTATGCTCGATTCTATACTCATTAAGACTCTGAAAATCATGCATAGTGAATAATAATGCAAAAGCTTTGAAAAAATCATTCTTAAAATAATGCATCATAATGAATGACTCAAGACTTTCAAAACTCCAATGAATGAATTCATGGACGTTCATGTTCCCTCAAAACCTTTCTCTTACTCATAGCATTAAAAATACTCTTTACTCAATTAAAACAGTGCATTATAGGAAGCAATGTAGTAACTTAACCAGGGTTCATGTGAAACTAGGCATGAACAACGATTCGAGAATAAGACTCATATGGATGAACACAATCTTGATAATTAAACATAGAACTCAATGATGGAAATCATAACTCATTCGAAAACTCAATAGCATTAAGGTTAGAACTCAACTTGACTCTTTAATGACGGAATTGAGATGTAGGGCGCGTGGAAGAACTCAGTCCAACCCTATTAATAGCCTTACAATCCTGGGACGATGATTATCTAAGCGGAACTCGAAGGTCTTGCATGAAACTCTTAAACCATAGCTTTTCTCCTTCTCTCTAATTCTTGCTCTCAAAAGATTCTAAGTGTTAATGAGAGAAAAAGCACGTTGGGTACTGATAAGGGACTAATTTTAGTCCCAAAACGTCTTGGGTTTTAATTATAAAAGGGTGGGAAAAGACAAAAACACCCCTCTTTAAAACTGACGAAATAACCTACCTACGGCTCGTGGTTCGACCTACGGACCGTAGGTACCATCTGTAGGTCTTGGGTCTCCAAAAATTGAGTTTTTGAACCTTTTTGACGACTTGACAGAACCACCTACGAGACCTACCTACGGTTCGTTGTTCAAACGACGGATCGTAGGTCAGATCCATCGTTCACAGACTCAGAATTCTGATATGATAGTCTTTGGTAGAATGGCCATAACTTTTTACTCCGAGCTTGAAAAAAGGTAAACTTTGTGGCATTGGAAAGAGGACTCAAAGACCTTCAATTTGATAGGTCATGGGCCACCTAATTCATTATGTGCTGGAGATATGATCGTTTGAAGTTGACCCTTATATTATCTTATACGAAAACTTAATCGGCAGAGGATCTTTGAACTAGACTTAGTACTAGAGGTTCCTTATGACCCTAATTCACCTCTAATACACTTCAAATACTTAGAAATAAATATATACCGTTAGAAGTCATTGAGTTTGGGCCTACGCATATGAACAATGGCTCGGGTCTTAGCTAAAATTATTTTTTGGGGTGTTACAATCATAACCAGGTTTTAGCTAGAGTTAGCTATGGTGGGTTATTGAAGTCTAAATCAGCTAGAGTTAGTTGATATAGTGGGCAATAGAGTTATTGCTTAGTTTTTGCTTGTAGTAGAGTTGCTACAGTAAGGGGAAAGAGATTAAGAGTTTGATTCATAGATTACTAGAGATTTGTAATATGAAGTCTTTGCTCTGTTTTGAGTGAAATGAAGTTGAGTTGAAACTTGTGAGACAGGTCGTGATTTTCTCCTCCCTTGAGCAAGGGGGTTTCCATGTAAAGCTCTCGTGTCTGTTTTACTTTGAGTTATTCACTTTTCGCACTTTTATTCTGTCAAGGGACCTGGTTCATTGACTGCTAGTGGACGCATACATTCTATCAAACTACAAATTCATGTTTGCGTTAGCAGTAAATGTAATCAGGTTATCCACCAAATCAAGATGTTGTTCTCTGTTCAATTTCCTAAAGAACAATTCTTGCATCAATGGAAAAATATTCCTTACCTGGTTGACTGATTCAAGTCTAAGATTAATATCAAATGTCTTAGATGGAGCATGCCTAGACCTGAAAATTATTGGATATCGTAGTATGTCACGTCGTCTCATTCTTAGTCTTTTTTTTATTTAGAAGTATAAGCTAGAGTGAGAAAAAATCTATAAATAAAGAAAAAAGGGAAGTCATAACTAAGGACTTTTCTTTCTTTGCCTTACTGACCAACCACGGAGAAGGCTACCGTATCCACATCAAGGTGACAGGATTACGTTAGAGATAAGAATTGAGAACCAGACATGTTTATATCATACATTGAAAGTGGTCATGACCAATGTCTGATAACAAAACTATTTTGGCTACTTTGACTAAGTCCTTGGCTGAATTCAATGTGTAACTCAAAACAACTCAAAATTTGACTTGAGAGTGACCACATTTTCTCTGATAGCAGCCAAATTTGCAAATTTGAAGAAAATGTGTTTCCTGTTGATCTTCAATTTATTTTGTTTTTCTTTTTGGGACTAGAGTAATGTGTTTAATTATTCTTTGCGAAAACAATCTTATGAAGCTTACTCCCTCTATCTCAATTTATAATGCGTAGTTTGGATTTTCAAGAGCTAAATCATTTAATTTTTTATGTAAATTCAGGCATGAAGTCTTTAAAAAATTTAAAATAAAATTTATATATTTAAAAAATACGTAAAAAGTACTATAAGTCACAATAATTGATCCGCAAATTGAGATATCTTAATCTCTCTCTAATAAAACACTATTAATTTGAGATCGGATTCTCTTCAAGGGTCAATACCTATTCCAACAAATTCCAAAAGATACTTCATATCAAAAAATAATTTGAGTGAAGAAATTCCTTTTATATATTTGTAAAATCGGTTTGAGAGTCATTGAAATTTAATTTTATCAAAAGATTCGAGCATGAGAAATTTGAAATTCTTGGAGGTCTCATAAAATTAAAATACACTTTGCAAGTCTTTGGCCACTTTGATTAAGTCTTTGGCTGAATTAGATGTGTAACTCAAAACCACTCAAAATTTGACTTGAGAATGACAACATATTCTCCAAGAGCAGCCAAATTTTGAAATTTGGCGAAAATGCATTTCCTGGTGGTCTTCAATTTTTTTTTGGGGACCAGAGAAATGTGTTTAATTATTCTTTGCAAATCTTAAGCTTACTCCCTCTATCTCAATTTTTTTTTGTCACGGTCTGAATTTCAAGAGTCAAACAGTTTAATTTTCATCGTAAATTCCAGAATGAAGTCTTAAAAATTTATAAAATAAAATTTATATATTTGAAAACTACGTAAAAAGTACTATAAGTCTCATTAATTGATCTGCAAACCATCTTCAGAGTGGTCGCACGTGAAGTGAAAGAATTGGAGTTTTTAATATCCGCAAACCATCTTCGGAGGTTGAGATGTCTTAGTTTTCATCTACATGTTCCAACAAATTCCACAAGATACTTCTTCATATCAAAAAAATAATCTTAGTGAAGAAATTCTTTTATTTGCAAATTTGGTTTGAGAGTCATTGAAATTTAATTTTATCAAAAAATTCGAGCATGAGAAATTTGAAACTCTTGGAGGTCTCATAAAAATAAAATACGCTTTGCAACACGACTTTATTAGGCAGATTGAAAAATCACCTAATTTTTACACATTACATTGATAGATAGGCCACTTACTATAAAATTACGTTCACTCCTCGAAACCCATAAGTCTCAATTGTTTGTGAATAATTTGTGATTCAATAAAACAAATTGAAACGACGATAGTTCAAGTAGGGAAAAGAAATAACTAATTATTTGAACGTAAAACTCGCAAAAAAAAGTGACATTCAAACATATTTTTAACCATTATCTCTTAATTTTCTTTGCTCTTCATTTATTTATATGCTTAATCATTCTTTGTTTATTATGGATTCACAGTTTGAATTGATCTTTATGTTCATATCAATGCCATTCTTGTGATACATTTTCTCAAAGACAAAAGCAGAAAAATCCATAATTGACTTAAGAATGATAACATTCTCTTAAAGATAAAACAGAACAACCCAAAGTTGCAATATTTGGAGAGAAGACATTACGAATAATCGTAACGTCAAGTGTGGGCTATTCTGCTCCAGGTTTCATCTCTACCAAACAATCTAAAAAAATCTGTTATGAGAAGTAAATGCGAAATGAACTATCTTAGTTTTTAACAGGTTAGACAAGTGGAGCGGGTCAATGTACTGGTTAAAATCGATAGTTTTTCGTATTTAAAAAGTTTGGTTTGGAAAAAGTTCCACACCGTCATTATCCACCGAAAATATAACTTGAATTTGTTGAGTAACTTTATATGTGAAATGACAATAAATATATAACTTTTATGTTACAAAAGAAGGAAAAGTGACTTTCTGAGAGATAATGTTGTGTAGAAATTTGGAGAGAATACGTTAGGAATCATAACATGAATTATCACCAATAATAGGAACCAAGAGTTAAGATATTTATTTTCTAAATTATTAAACTTTGATTTGGCTTTTCATTTTTCAAAAGTTCCACATCATCAGACATCAATATCTAGCACGTCCCATAAAAATAAAGCACCCTTCTCAACACGGCTAAGACATATTGAAAAATGACAACATTTTCTCAAAGACAAAAACAAAACAAGTGGAGAGAAGACATTACGAATCATCGTAACGTCTAAGACTGAGAATTGTTGGATATGGTCCACTACTTTAGAGATGAGAATTGAGAACAAGACATGTCTGTAGCATACACAAAGAGTAGTCATGATCAATGTGTGATAACAAAACTATTTTGGCCACTTTGATTAAGTCCTTGGCTGAATAAGACCTCTAACACAAAACAACCCAAAATTTGACTTGACAATGACAACATTTTTTCTCTGATAGCAGCCAACTTAGCAAATTTGGAGAAAACGCGCTTCCTGTTGGTCTTTAATTAGTATAAGTTACGAACAATATCAAATCCTATGAATCCGAAACAATAAACTCAAAATATGATGATGGTTTCCAGCAAAATATTCTCTTCACTTCAGTTTTTCACTCTTTTGTACCTCTTTACGGTTACTTTTGCTTCCACTGAGGAAGCAACTGCCCTCTTGAAATGGAAAGCAACTTTCAAGAACCAGAATAATTCCTTATCGGCTTCATGGATGCCAAGTTCTAATGCATGCGAGGACTGGTATGGAGTTATATGCTTTAATGGGAGGGTAAACACGTTGAATATTACAAATGCTAGTGTAATTGGTACACTCTATGCTTTCCCGTTTTCATCTCTCCCTTTTCTTGAGAATCTTGATCTTAGCATGAACAATTTCTCTGGCACCATTCCACTTGAGATTGGTAATCTTGCTAATCTTATCTTTCTTAACTTGAACTACAATCAGATTTCAGGAACAATCCCACCACAAATCGGTTCACTAGCTAAGCTTCAGATCCTCCGTATATATGACAATCATTTAAATGGCTCTATTCCAGGAGATATAGGTTACCTAAGGTCTCTTACTAAGCTATCTTTGGGTAGGAACTTTCTTAGTGGTTCTATTCCAGCTTCATTGGGGAATTTGAACAACTTGTCTTTTTTGTTTCTTTATGAAAATCAACTCTCTGGTTCTATTCCCGAAGAAATAGGTTACATGAGGTCTCTTATTGAGCTAGATTTGAGTATTAACTCTCTTAATGGATCTATTCCAGCTTCATTGGGGAATTTGAACAACTTGTCTTTTTTGTTTCTTTATGAAAATCAACTCTCTGGTTCTATTCCTGAAGAAATAGGTTACATGAGGTCTCTTAATGAGCTTGATTTGAGTAATAACTCTCTTAATGGCTCTATTCCAGCATCATTGGGGAATTTGAGCAACTTGTCTGATTTGTATCTTTATAATAATCAGCTTTCTGGCTCTATTCCTGAAGAAATAGGTTACTTGAGGTCTCTTACTTATCTATATTTGGGTAATAACTCTCTTAATGGATCTATTCCTGCATCATTGGGGAATTTGAGCAACTTGTCTGAATTGTATCTTTCTAATAATCAGCTTTCTGGCTCTATTCCTGAAGAAATAGGTTACTTGAGGTCTCTTACTTATCTATATTTGGGTAATAACTCTCTTAATGGATCTATTCCTGCTTCATTGGGGAATTTGAGCAACTTGTCTAATTTGTATCTTTTTAATAATCACCTTTCTGGCTCTATTCCTGAAGAAATAGGTTACTTGAGGTCTCTTATTGCACTATCTTTGGTTTATAACACTCTTAATGGATCTATTCCTGCTTCACTCGGGAATTTGAGAAATCTGCTATCTCTGTTTCTCGGTGATAACAATCTCATTGGGGAAATTCCTTCATTTGCGTGCAATTTGACATCACTAAAAGTGTTGTATATGCCGAGAAATAACTTTACGGGAAAAGTTCCGCAATGTTTGAGTAATATCAATGGCCTCCAGGTTTTGACGATGTCACATAATAATCTCAGTGGAGAGATACCTTCATCTATTTCCAAGTTAACATCACTACAAATTCTAGATTTGGGAAGAAACAATCTGGAGGGAGCAATTCCACAATGTTTTGGCAATATTAGTAGCCTCAAGGTTTTTGATATGCAGAACAACAAACTTTCTGGGACTCTTCCAACAAATTTTAGCATTGGAAGTTCACTTATAAGCCTCAACTTGCATGGCAATAAACTAGAGGGAAAAATACCTCGATCTTTGGCCAATTGCAAAAAGTTGCAAGTTCTTGATCTAGGAGAAAATCATCTCAATGACACATTCCCCATGTTGTTGGGAACTTTGACAGAGCTGAGAGTTTTAAGATTGACATCGAATAAATTGCATGGAAGCATAAGATCTTTAGGGGCTGGAATCATGTTTCCTGATCTTCGAATAATAGATCTCTCTAACAATGCCTTCTCGAAAGACTTACCAACGAGTCTGTTTCAACATTTGAAAGGCATGAGGAAAATTGATAAAACAATGAAGGTACCAAGTTATGAAGGAAATAGAGTTTACCAAGACTCGGTAGTTGTTGTATCAAAGGGATTGAAGCTTGAAGTTGTGAGAATTTTGTCTTTGTACACAGTTATAGATCTTTCAAACAACAAATTTGAAGGACATATTCCTAGTGTTCTAGGAGATCTCATTGCTCTTCGGGTGTTGAATATGTCTCACAATGGATTGAAAGGCTATATACCACCATCACTTGGACGTTTATCCGTAGTGGAATCATTGGACCTTTCATTTAATCACCTTTCCGGAGAGATACCACAACAACTTGCTTCTCTTACGTCTCTTGAATTCTTAAATCTCTCCCACAATTTTCTCCAAGGATGCATCCCTCAAGGACCTCAATTTCATACCTTTGAGAACAATTCATATGAAGGTAATGATGGATTACGTGGATTCCCAGTTTCAAAAGGTTGTGGCAATGATCCCATGTCAGAGACAAATTATACAGTATCTGCGCTAGAAGATCAAGAAAGCAATTCTATATTTCTCAATGAATTTTGGAAAGCCGCTTTGATGGGCTTTGGCAGTGGACTATGTATTGGATTATCCATAATATATTTCATGATTTCAACTGGAAATATGAAATGGATTGCAAGAATCATTGAAGAACTGGAACACAAAATTACCATGCGACGGAGAAAGAAGCAGCGAGTTCAAAGGAATTACAGAAGAAGAAATAATCACTTCTAAACAAGTTACCAATAAAGAAAGATTTGATTTCAGAACTTCAGGTATTTAAGCTAAGCTGTACACTAATCTTTTTTAGTTTATTCTAACTACTAATATATTAGTTTTTATGCTTTTTTGTTATAAATAACAACTAATTAATGCTCGATACGAAGCATATTTTTCTTTCCAACAACTTCAAGAAGCTGAAGATTTGAAAAGGATTAGCCTTAGCTGATGTTTTAAGTAGGAAGCTGTGATAACAGAGGCTAAAACTTTATAATTGTTTTGACTCACTATCTTTATTTTTTCCAGATTTTCAAATGCCAAGAATAAGAAGACGGCGTAATGGATATGGATATGATGTTGGATTTGGTTTTTAGTTTTATAAGTAAGCTTTTTCTTAACGTAGGAAATGTAACATTATGAATTTTGACGATATTCAATAAATGTTTTGTGTAGTGAATGAAGTGTTTGAATTTCTCATATCAATAATACTCACCTCAACGAATCTAAGAGAATTGACTTAATTGAGGAAGATATTTAGCGTGCGATAGAGGAAAGATAACTAACAAGGAAGAAAACGTAACAATCTTGATCCTAACTGGTTAACTCACACCCACAGCTCGTTATTGAGGTGGGAGAGACCAAGTTTTTTTTTTTTTTTTTATATATAAGGGGAGCCTTGTGGGAATTTTCACTAGTCATATTAGAGATAATGTTGTTTAGAATTTATTGGTCTAAGACGGAGAATTTTTCGATATGGTCCACTACTTTAGAGATGAGAATTGAGAACCAGACATGTCTATATCAATGTGTAATAACAAAATAATTTTGGCCACATGGTTAAGTCGTTGGCTGACTGAGAATTGTTGGCTTTTCTTTTTTTTAAAAAAGAAAAGTGACTTTCTGAATAGCTGAGTGACCATGTGAGAAATCAACGCTTGACATCTGCTATACATTAATTGGAGATAATGTAACCTAGAAATTTATTGGTCTAAGACTAAGAATCATTGGATATGGTCCACTACTTTAGAGATAAGAATTAAGAACTAGACATGTCTATATCATACACTAAGAGTGGTCATGATCAATGTTTGAGATAACATTTTCTCTTATAGCAGCCAAAATGTCAACATTTTCTTTTTGGGACCAGAGAAATGTGTTGAATTATTCTTTGCAAAAAGCTTACTCCCCCTATCTCAATTAATGTGTCACAGTCACGATTTCAAGAGTCGAACAATTTAATTTCACCTTAAATTCAGGCATGAAGTCTCTAAAATTTTTAAAATAAAATTTATATAATTGAAAACTACATAAAAAGTACAATAAATCACTATAATTGATTGACAAACCATCTTCGGAGTGGTCGCGTGTGAAGTGAAAGAATTGGAGTTCTTAATATCCACAAACCATCTTTGGAGGTTGAGATATCTTAATCGATCTCTAAAAACTATTGATGTGCTATCCAATTCTCTTCAAGGGTCACTACATATTCCAACAAATTCCACAAGATACTTCTTCATATCAAAAAATAATCTTAGAGAAAAAATTCCTTGTATATATTTGCAAATTTGATGTCACTATGAATTCTTGATTTTCGTATTTTATGATGTTGGATTTGATTTTTAATTTCTTTTTAGTTTTATAACTAAGCTTTTTCTTAACTTGGGAAAGTGTAACATTATGAATTTTGACAATATATCAAGTTTATGTAATATTTTAACGTATTCAATAAATGTTGTGTGTATTGAATGAAGTGTATGCATTTCTCTGATCCCTAGCTACTTACTCTATATATATATAACTTAGAAATTCAAAGAATCTAACAGGGACTTAATTATGAATAAATCTTTAAACTAGTTGAAGAATGTGTTATCTTATCTCTATTTATCTTGAGAAAGAAGTGAAGGCAGAGGTTTTGCAGCAGTTTAAAGAGAGACCATTGAGAAAACTGAATTAATGGAGGAAGATATTTATAGTGAGATAGAGGAAAGAGCATTAACAAGGAAGAATAACGAGTTTGCGCCAAGTGATTAGATTTCCACATCACCAATATCTACCAGAAATATAGCTTGAATTGGTTGAGTGACTTTATGAGTGAAATGACAATAATTAAGTGACTTCTGTTACAAAACAAAGAAAAGTGACTTTCTCAATAGTTGAGTGATCATGTGGGAAATCAACTCTTGACATTTGCTATATGAATTAGAGATAACGTAGTCTAGAAATTTATTGGTCTAAGACTGTGTCACGACCCAAAACCGGGTGTGATGGCTCTTGTCCTATTCCACCAGGACAAGTCAGTCTAAACCCAACAAGCGGAAAAAATAACAGAAATAGCGAAAGAAATAACTGAAAGGCGGAAGACTTCATCTATTAAAGCAAACCCAAGACTGGTTGTCACATGTACAAGCCTCTATTAAAGAATTCGAAACAAAACTTCAAGTCTCAATGTATGTGTCTCAAATAGAACAAACATAAATAAGAAGGCCGAGAGGAGGGTTGCCGGCATCAACAGCTACCTCTCAAGTATCCTCAACGAGCCACGTAGAAAGGGAGAGAAGCTAGATCACGGTCCTGGCTCGGGACCTACACAAGTGTAGAAGCAAGGGTGAATACCAAACAACATGATACTCAACAAATCAACAAATAAAACGAAGCAAAGCTAAGACAATCACGAAACCCCGACTTCCAACCGAACCTCTAATAACTACAACCTGCACAGAAATTCAGCCCAACTTAACAGATTCTCAAGTCATAGATCAACTGATACAAATCAACAATAGATCCTCAACAAATCAATGATATACACAAAAATGGTCCACAACAGTTCAATAACAGTCCACTTACAAATCAGCAAGGAAGTTCAACTCAAATATCAACATGTCATCTCAAAATCAAAAGGCACTACATAGCACCACAATAGCAAGGATTAGACAATACAATGCCATGTCATGAATGCATGTCTGTCCTATGATACACATCCGCTGAATCTCAGATCGAAACTCATGGGGGCCACACACGTACCATGTATCCGCCGGAAAAGACCTCGACAACTCATATCGCCGGCAGAAATCTCGGCATCACACATCGCCAGCAGAAACCTCGGCATCTCATATCGTCGGCAGAAATCTCGGTATCTCATATCGCTGTCAGAAACCTCGGCATAACACACCGCCGGAAGAAACCTCGGCTTAATCATCACTGGACTCACATGGACCATATATCATCAAGAGTCTCATCATAGTGTCTCAGAACCAATGCACACAAGCATGTTCACACAAATAACGAGAGAAGGATAGTGTTCACAATCACAACGCAACTCATATCAAGATAAACCACGTCACACTATCATCAACATATCAACAACAACAATCAATATCTCAATATATATATATATATATATCAATGATGTCAATTGTCTAGTCTCCATTTCTCTACCCTTTTCATTGCAAGAAGGGTCAATCGTTTAGCCAAAGTCTCAAGTCTAGTCCCATAATCAACAATGAGCAAAAGACACGTTCAACACAACCATAATCACATCGAGACTATCATGGCAACACATCAATCTTTCAACAATATCAAGTCTATGGCCCAATCACACATTGGCCTTTCACATAGCACACAAGTCATTTTATTAACCCCGCCGATTATTATTAGATTTATTCATGCAAGAACTCACCCAATACCTCAATCTCATTTCTCCCCAACGCAATCAAGTAAGGAAATCAAGATTCTAAGAGATTTACAAGGTTTTAAGAGTTCACTTGCCTTAAATGAATCGGAATCAACCAACAATTGGAGCTTTTCCCTTCCGTGAGCGATCCAAATCAAAACAATCTATTCACAAACAAAAACCCAATCACAATCCGAGCCTATCAAGACGAAAAACACTAAATTCGAAAAAAAAAAAGATGGAACAACCCCAAACTCCGATTTCGAAAACGGAACTAGAATCCAGAATTTCTTCATAAAACGCATCCTCAATATTATAGGAACTCAATGGTGAAAAACCCATTTGAAAAGAAAGCTCAAACAACCCTCAATTTCCAATTTTCTCAAATTTTCGAAGTTCCATCAAAACCCCAAAAAACACACTTAAAATCCCAAATTTCAATTCAAAATCATGATATAAACATTGGGTAATCAAAGTCAGGGGTTAAAAACACTTACCCGCACTGATTCCCAAGAATTTCTCCTTCAAAAATCGCTCGAGAAGCTCCAAAATCATGAAAATGGGATAATTCCCGAATTTACACAGTTCAAGCAGAAAATTGCTCACCGCAAACGCGGCTTAATAAGCCCGCGAACGCAGAGGCAAAACCTCATACACCCCGCAAACGCGCCTCAGGCTCCGTGAACGCGGAGATCCTCACCATGCAAGCTCCACGAACGCGCCCTATTCTATCCGCGAACGCGAAGACCAAAGCCACAGACAACAGATACAACAAAATCAGTAATTCCTCAGGTCTCCGAAAGGACCCTCGGGATTCGTTCGGAACCCCGTGCACACAAACCAGATATGCAACCCCACTAAAATCGACGCTCCGGATTCAATGGAAATTGGAACCATCGGATTTCGAATTCGAGGTCTCCTTGACCCGGGACCCGATGAAGCACCTCAAAACTAACTCATGCCTCAACAACTCAAAACAAGCTCGGGACCCTCTAAAAATCAACCAAGGCCACCCCTAGGCCTAAAATCATCCCCCGAATCCAACGGAGTTGTCGAAATCGACATTCGAGCATCGGATCTCCGAATGTTGACTAAAGTCTACCATATGATCAAATTTCCACAATTTTCCAACTTAGGACCTCAAATCTTCAAAACAGCCCCAAAACTGACCCCGTCAACTCTCCTAGGCCAAAATCCACATTCCGAAACTGATAGAGTCAACATAATTCACACTCGAGTTTCGAAACTCCGAATGACCTCTAAAACCACAAATTGGCAACTTAAGCCTTCAAAATTCAAAACTTTTCAAAATTTCATTTTAACTCAAACTTTCACACAACCAACTTCGGAAACATTTCAAACATGACCCGGGGAAACTCTCGGGAGGGGCAAAACAGTCATTTTACAAAAATTACCAAAATTGACCTTCAGGGTCATTACACTGAGAATTGTTGATATGGTTCACTACTTTAGAGATGAGAATTGAGAACCGACATGTCAGTATCATACACTAAGAGTGGTCATGATCAATGTGTGATAACAAAACTATTTTGGCCACTTTGATCAAGTCCTTGGCTGAATAGATGTATAACACAAAACAACCCAAAATTTCACTTGAGAATGACTACATTTTTTCCTCTGTTAGAAACCAAATTAGCAAATTTGGAGAAATCGTGTTTGCTGTTGGTCTTTAATTATAAGTTACGTACAATATCAAATCCTATGAATCCGAAACAATAAACTCAAAATATGATGATGGTTTCTAGCAAAACATTCTCTTCACTTCAGTTTTTCACTCTTTTATATCTCTTTACTGTTACGTTTGCTTCCACTGAGGAAGCAACTGCCCTCTTGAAATGGAAAGCAACTTTCAAGAACCAGAATAATTCCTTATTAATTTCATGGACGCCAAGTTCTAACGCATGCAGGGACTGGTATGGAGTTATATGCTTTAATGGTCGCGTAAACACATTGAATATTACAAATTCTAGTGTCATTCCTACACTCTATGCTTTTCCGTTTTCATCTCTCCCTTTTCTAGAGCATCTTGATCTTAGCAGGAACAATATCTCTGGCACCATTCCACCTGAGATTGGTAATCTAACTAATCTTGTCTATCTTGACTGGAACATCAATCAGATTTCAGGCACAATCCCACCACAAATCGGTTCACTAGCTAAGCTTCAGATCCTCCGTATATATGAAAACCATTTAAATGGCTCTATTCCAGGAGAAATAGGTTACCTAAGGTCTCTTACTAGGCTATCTTTGGGTAGGAACTTTCCTAGTGGTTCTATTCCAGCTTCATTGGGGAATTTGAACAACTTGTCTTTTTTGTATCTGTATAATAATCAAATCTCTGGCTCTATTCCTGAAGAAATAGGTTACTTGAGGTCTCTTACTGTACTATATTTGGGTAATAACTCTCTTAATGGATCTATTCCTGCTTCATTCGGGAATTTGAGAAATCTGCTATCTCTGTTTCTCAGTCATAACAATCTCATTGGGGAAATTCCTTCATTTGTGTGCAATTTGACATCACTGGAAGTGTTGTATATGCTGAGAAACAACTTGAAGGGAAAAGTTCCGCATGTTTGGGTAATATCAATGGTCTCCAGGTTCTGACGATGTCACATAATAATCTCAGTGGAGAGATCCCTTCATCTATTTCCAAGTTAACATCACTACAAATTCTAGATTTGGGCAGAAACAATCTGGAGGGAGCAATTCCACAATGTTTTGGCAATATTAGTAGCCTCCAGGTTTTTGATATGCAGAACAACAAACTTTCTGGGACTCTTCCAACAAATTTTAGCATTGGTAGTTAACTTATAAGTCTCAGCTTGCATGGCAATGAACTAGAGGGGGAAATCCCTCGGTCTTTGGCCAATTGCAAAAAGCTGCAAGTTCTTGATCTAGGAGATAATCATCTCAATGACACATTCCCCGTGTGGTTGGGAACTTTGCCAGAGTTGAGAGTTTTAAGATTGACATCGAATAAATTGCATGGACCCATAAGATCTTCAGGGGCTGAAAACATGTTTCCTGATCTTCGAATCATAGATCTCTCTAACAACGCCTTCTCGAAAGACTTACCAACGAGTCTGTTTCAACATTTGAAAGGCATGAGGAAAATTGATAAAACAATGAAGGTACCAAGTTATGAAGGAGATGGATATTACCAGGACTCGGTAGTTGTTGGAACAAAGGGATTGAAGCTTGAAGTTGTGAGAGTTTTGTCTTTGTACACAGTTATCGATCTTTCAAACAACAAATTTGAAGGACATATTCGTAGTGTTCTAGGAGATCTCATTGCGATTCGGGTACTGAATTTGTCTCATAATGGATTGAAAGGTCATATACCACCATCACTTGGAAGTTTATCTGTAGTGGAATCATTGGACCTTTCGTTTAACCATATTTCGGGAGAGATACCACAAAAACTTGCTTCTCTTACGTCTCTTGAATTCTTAGTCTCTCCCACAATTATCTCCATGGATGCATCCCTCAAGGACCTCAATTTCGTACCTTTGAGAGCAATTCATATGAAGGTAATGATGGATTACATGGATTCCCCATTTCAAAAGGTTATGGCAATGATCCCATGTCAGAGACAAATTATACGGTATCTGCGCTAGAAGATCAAGAAAACAATTCTGAGTTTCTCAATGATTTTTGGAAAGCCGCTCTGATGGGCTATGGCAGTGGACTATGTATTGGATTATCAATAATATATTTCATGATCTCAACTGGAAATATGAAATGGCTTGCAAGAATCATTGAAGAACTGGAACACAAAATTACCATGCGACGGAGAAAGAAGCAGCGAGGTCAAAGGAATTACAGAAGAAGAAATAGTCGCTTCTAGACAAGTTACCAACAAAGAAGGATTTAATTTCAGAACTTCAGGTATTCAAGTTTTCATGCTTTTTTGTTATAACAACAACTAATTAATGCTCTATACAAAGCATATTTGTTTTTCCAACAACTTGAAGAAGCTGAAGATTTGAAAAGGATTAGCCTTAGCTGATGTTTTAAGTAGGAAGCTGTGATAACAGAGGCTAAATATTTTTTCAGATTTGCAGATGCCAAGAATAGGAAGACATCTAACACAAAACAACCCAAAATTTGACTTGACAATGACAACATTTTTTCTCTGATAGCAGCCAAATTAGCAAATTTGGAGAAAACGCGCTTCCTGTTGGTCTTTAATTAGTATAAGTTACGTACAATATCAAATCCTATGAATCTGAAACAATAAACTCAAAATATGATAATGGTTTCTAACAAAACATTCTCTTCACTTAAGTTTTTCACTCTTTTATATCTCTTTACAGTTATTTTTGCTTCCACTGAGGAAGCAACTGCCCTCTTGAAATGGAAAGCAACTTTCAAGAACCAGAATAATTCCTTATTGGCTTCATGGATGCCAAGTTCTAACGCATGCAGGGACTGGTATGGAGTTATATGCTTTAATGGGAGGGTAAACACGTTGAATATTACAAATTCTAGTGTCATTCCTACACTCTATGCTTTTCCGTTTTCATCTCTCCCTTTTCTTGAGCATCTTAATCTTAGCAGGAACAATATCTCTGGCACAATTCCACCTGAGATTGGTAATCTCGCTAACCTTGTCTATCTTGACTTGAACATCAATCAGATTTCAGGCACAATCCCACCACAAATCGGTTCACTAGCTAAGCTTCAGATCCTCCGTATATATGACAACCATTTAAATGGCTCTATTCCCGGAGAAATAGGTTACCTAAGGTCTCTTACTAAGCTATCTTTGGGTAGGAACTTTCTTAGTGGTTCTATTCCAGCTTCATTGGGGAATTTGAACAACTTGTCTTTTTTGTTACTTTTTCAAAATCAACTTTCTGGCTCTATTCCTGAAGAAATAGGTTACCTAAGGTCTCTTAATGTCCTACATTTGAGTAATAACTCTCTTAATGGCTCTATTCCAGCATCATTGGGGAATTTGAGCAACTTGTCTGATTTGTATCTTTATAATAATCAGCTTTCTGGCTCTATTCCTGAAGAAATAGGTTACCTAAGGTCTCTTACTACGCTAGCTTTGGGTGTAAACTCTCTTAATGGTTCTATTCCTGCTTCATTGGGAAATTTGAACAACTTGACTCATATGTTTCTTAATGATAACAACTTGAAGGGAAAAGTTCCGCAATGGTTAGGAAATATCAGTGGCCTCCAGATTTTGATGATGTCACATAATAATCTCAGTGGAGAGATCCCTTCATCTATTTCCAGTTTAACATCACTACAAATACTAGATTTGGGCAGAAACAATCTGGAGGGAGCAATTCCACAATGTTTTGGCAATATTAGTAGCCTCCAAGTTTTTGATATGCAGAACAACAAACTCACTGGGACTCTTCCAACAAATTTTAGCATTGGAAGTTCACTTATAAGCCTCAACTTGCATGGCAATAAACTAGAGGGAAAAATACCTCGATCTTTGGCCAATTGCAAAAAGTTGCAAGTTCTTGATCTAGGAGAAAATCATCTCAATGACACATTCCCCATGTTGTTGGGAACTTTGACAGAGCTGAGAGTTTTAAGATTGACATCGAATAAATTGCATGGATCCATAAGATCTTTAGGGGCTGGAATCATGTTTCCTGATCTTCGAATAATAGATCTCTCTAACAATGCCTTCTCGAAAGACTTACCGACGAGTCTGTTTCAACATTTGAAAGGCATGAGGAAATTTGATAAAACAATGAAGGTACCAAGTTATGAAGGAGATGGATATTACCAGGACTCGGTAGTTGTTGTAACAAAGGGATTGGAGCTTGAAGTTGTGAGAATTTTGTCTTTGTACACAGTTATCGATCTTTCAAACAACAAATTTGAAGGACATATTCCTAGTGTTCTAGGAGATCTCATTGCTCTTCGGGTGTTGAATGTTTCTCACAATGGATTGAAAGGTCATATACCATCATCACTTGGACGTTTATCTGTAGTGGAATCTTTGGACATTTCGTTTAACCAGCTTTCGGGAGAGATACCACAACAACTTGCTTCTCTTACGTCTCTTGGATTCTTAAATCTCTCCCACAATTATCTCCAAGGATGCATCCCTCAAGGACCTCAATTTCGTACCTTTGAGAGCAATTCATATGAAGGTAATGATGGATTACGTGGATTCCCCATTTCAAAAGGTTATGGCAATGATCCCATGTCAGAGACAAATTATACAGTAGCTGCGCTCGAAGATCAAGAAAACAATTCTGAATTTCTCAATGATTTTTGGAAAGCTGCTCTGATGGGCTATGGCAGTGGACTATGTATTGGATTATCAATAATATATTTCATGATCTCAACTGGAAATCTAAGATGGCTTGCAAGAATCATTGAAGAACTGGAACACAAAATTATCACGCGAAGGAGAAAGAAGCAGCGAGGTCAAAGGAATTACAGAAGAAGAAATAATCGTTGCCAGTAAAGAAGGATTTGATATCAGAACTTCAGGTATTCAAGCTAAGCTCTACACTAATCTTTTTTAGTTTATTCTAACAACTAATATATTAGATTTGACAACTAATTAACGCTTGATTTGAATTGCTAGTAATCAGTTGGAAGCTGTGATAACAGAGGCTAAAAGTTTATAGTTGTGTGACTCACTTTCTTATTTTTTCAGCTTTTCAGATGCCAAGAATAAGAAGATATTGGTGAATTTGAACAACTTGTCTTTTTTGTTTCTTTATGAAAATCAACTCTCTGGCTCTATTCCTCAAGAAATAGGTTACCTAAGGTCTCGTACTAAGCTATCTTTGGGTAGGAACTTTCTTAGTGGTTCTATTCCAGCTTCATTGGGGAATTTGAACAACTTGTCTTTTTTGTTTCTTTATGAAAATCAACTCTCTGGCTCTATTCCTCAAGAAATAGGTTACTTGAAGTCTCTTACTGTACTATCTTTGGGTAATAACTCTCTTAATGGATCTATTCCATCTTCATTGGGTAATTTGAACAACTTGTCTGTTTTGTTTCTTTATCATAATCACCTTTCTGGCTCTATTCCTGAAGAAATAGGTTACCTAAGGTCTCTTACTACACTAGCTTTGGGTGTAAACTCTCTTAATGGTTCTATTCCTGCTTCATTGGCGAATTTGAACGACTCGACTCATATGTTTCTTAATGAAAACAACTTGAAGGGAAAAGTTCCGCAATGGTTAGGAAATATCAGTGGCCTCCAGATTGTGATGATGTCACATAATAATCTCAGTGGAGAGCTCCCTTCATCTATTTCCAATTTAACATCACTACGAATACTAGATTTGGCCGGAAACAATCTAGAGGGAGCGGAATTCCACAATGTTTTGGCAATATTAGTAGCCTCCAAGTTTTTGATATGCAGAACAACAAACTCATTGGTACTGTTTCAACAAATTTTAGCATTGGAAGTTCACTTATAAGCCTCAACTTGCATGGCAATGAACTAGAGAGGGAAATCCCTCGATCTTTGGCCAATTGCAAAAAGTTGCAAGTTCTTGATCTAGGAGATAATCATCTCAATGACACATTCCCCATGTGGTTGGGAACTTTGACAGAGCTAAGAGTTTTAAGATTGACATCGAATAAATTGCATGGATCCATAAGATCTTTGGGGGCTGAAATCACGTTTCCTGATCTTCGAATAATAGATCTCTCTAACAATGCCTTCTCGAAAGACTTACCAACGAGTCTGTTTCAACATTTGAAAGGCTTGAGGAAAATTGATAAAACAATGAAGGTACAAAGTTATGAAAGAAATAGAGATTACCAAGACTCGATAGTTCTTGTAACAAAGGGATTGGAGCTTGAAGTTGTGACAACTTTGTCTTTGTACACAGTTATCGATCTTTCAAACAACAAATTTGAAGGTCATATTCCTGGTGTTCTAGGAGATCTCATTGCGATTCGAGTACTGAATTTATCTCATAATGGATTGAAAGGTCATATACCACCATCACTTGGAAATTTATCCGTAGTGGAATCATTGGACCTTTCATTTAATCAACTTTCGGGAGAGATACCACAACAACTTGCTTCTCTTACGTATCTTGAATTCTTAAATCTCTCCCACAATTATCTACAAGGATGCATCCCTCAAGGACCTCAATTTCATACCTTTGAGAACAATTCATATGAAGGTAATGATGGATTACGTGGATTCCCAGTTTCAAAAGGTTGTGGCAATGATCATGTGTCAGAGACAAATTATACGGTATCTGCACTAGAAGATCAAGAAAGCAATTCTATATTTCTCAATGAATTTTGGAAAGCCGCTTTGATGGGCTTTGGCAGTGGACTATGTATTGGATTATCCATAATATATTTCATGATTTCAACTGGAAATATGAAATGGCTTGCAAGAATCATTGAAGAACTGGAAAACAAAATTACCATGCGACGGAGAAATGAATAACAACTAATTAATGCTCGATACGAAGCATATTTTTCTTTCCAACAACTTCAAGAAGCTGAAGATTTGAAAAGGATTAGCCGTAGCTGATGTTTTAAGTAGGAAGCTGTGATAACAGAGGCTAAAAATTTATAATTGTTTTGACTCACTATCTTATTTTTTTCCAGATTTTCAAATGCCAAGAATAAGAAGACGGCGTAATGGATATGGAAATGATGTTGGATTTGATTTTTAGTTTCTTTTTAGTTTTATAAGTAAGCTTTTTCTTAACGTAGGAAATGTAACATTATGAATTTTGACGATATTCAATAAATGTTGTGTGTATTGAATGAAGTGTTTGAATTTCTCATATCAATAATACTCACCTCAAAGAATCTAAGAGAATTGAATTAATTGAGGAAGATATTTAGCGTGCGATAGAGGAAAGAAAACTAACAAGGAAGAAAACGTAACAATCTTGATCCTAACTGGTTAACTCACACCCACAGCTCGTTATTGAGGTGGGAGAGACCAAGTTGTTTTTTTTATATATATAAGGGGAGCCTTGTGGGAATTCTCACTAGTCATATTAGAGATAATGTTGTTTAGAATTTATTGGTCTAAGACGGAGAATTTTTCGATATGGTCCACTACTTTAGAGATGAGAATTGAGAACCAGACATGTCTATATCAATGTGTAATAACAAAATAATTTTGGCCACATGGTTAAGTCGTTGGCTGACTGAGAATTTTTGGCTTTTCATTTTTTTTAAAAAGAAAAGTGACTTTCTGAATAGTTGAGCGACCATGTGAGAAATCAACGCTTGACATCTGCTATACATAAATTAGAGATAATGTAACCTAGAAATTTATTGGTCTAAGACTGAGAATCATTGGATATGGTCCACTACTTTAGAGATAAGAACTAAGAACTAGACATGTCTATATCATACACTAAGAGTGGTCATGATCAATGTTTTTGATAACATTTTCTCTTATAACAGCCAAAATGTCAACATTTTCTTTTTGGGACCAGAGAAATGTGTTGAATTATTCTTTGCAAAAAGCTTACTCCCCCTATCTCAATTAATGTGTCACTGTCAGGATTTCAAGAGTCGAACAATTTAATTTCACCTTAAATTCAGGCATGAAGTCTCTAAAAATTTTAAAATAAAATTTATATAATTGAAAACTACATAAAAAGTACAATAAATCACAATAATTGATTGAGAAACCATCTTCAGAGTGGTCGCGTGTAAAGTGAAAGAATTGGAGTTCTTAATATCCACAAACCATCTTTGGAGGTTGAGATATCTTAATCGATCTCTAAAAACTATTGATGTGCTACCGAATTCTCTCTCAAGGGTCACTACATATTCCAACAAATTCCACAAGATACTTCTTCATATCAAAAAATAATCTTAGTGAAAAAATTCCTTTTATATATTTGCAAATTTGATGTCACTATGAATTCTTGATTTTCGTATTTTATGATGTTGGATTTGATTTTTAATTTCTTTTTAGTTTTATAACTAAGCTTTTTCTTAACTTGGGAAAGTGTAACATTATGAATTTTGACAATATATCAAGTTTATGTAAGATTTTAACGTATTCAATAAATGTTGTGTGTATTGAATGAAGTGTACACATTTCTCTGATCCCTAGCTACTTACTATATATATATATAACTTAGAAATTCAAAGAATCTAAGAGGGACTTAATTATGAATAAATCATTAAACTAGTTGAAGAATGTGTTATCTTATATCTATTTATCTTGAGAAAGAAGTGAAGGCAGAGGTTTTGCAGCAGTTTAAAGAGAGACCATTGAGAAAGCTGAATTAATGGAGGAAGATATTTATAGTGAGATAGAGGAAAGAGCATTAACAAGGAAGAATAACGAGTTTGTGCCAAGTGATTAGATTTACACATCACCAATATCTACCAGAAATATAGCTTGAATTGGTTGAGTGACTTTATGAGTGAAATGACAATAATTAAGTGACTTCTGTTACAAAACAAAGAAAAGTGACTTTCTCAATAGTTGAGTGATCATGTGGGAAATCAACTCTTGACATTTGCTAGATGAATTAGAGATAATGTAGTCTAGAAATTTATTGGTCTAAGACTGTGTCTTGACCCAAAACCGGGTGTGATGGCACTTGTCCTATCTATTAGCGTTACTTAATTTATTCTGTACACATATTGTAATTTACTTATTCTTGTGTACCACTTATGTAATACTTATGAAATATTTGTCAATATATAATATTCTCTACCTCCACATTGGGGGTTAGGTTTTCCCACTCTAACATGGTATCAGCCTAATTAGTAAAACCTCTCTTCCTGGTTGCCGCCTCCTCTTCTCCTCTTGCCGCCTCCTCTTCTCTTCTCTTCTTCTTCCTCTTTCGATTATACCCTCTCCCATCCCACTCGATTCTGATTTCCGTTTCTCGCTTCTACCTTCTACACACTGATCATGGCTGCCTCCTCCACCAGTGACGCCACCCTTCCAATTGCCACTGTTTTGCACATGCTCACGATTAAGCTCTCTTCCACCAATTATCTCTATTGGAAAAATCAGATGCTGCCCCTACTTTCTTATCAACGCTTATTGGATCATGTTGATGGGTCCTCCATGGCTCCTCCATCGTTACTTCTTGCGGATGACAAAGAGGTTCCGAATCCTCTTTACGCTGCCTGGCTTGCCTCTGATCAGCGGGCTGTCATCATCCTTAATTCTTCACTTACGGAAGAGGCGGTCTCTGAAATTTTGGGTCTCACTACAGCCCGACAAATCTGGGTTGCTCTCGAATCTGCTTATAGCAATTCTTTCGTTGAACGCGTTCATAATCTACGAGATCAACTTCGTCAATTTGTCAAAGGTTCTTTCTCTGTTGCTGAATTTGGCTGTAAATTTAAATCCATCTGTGATCAGTTGGCTGCCATTGGTCAGCCTGTTGATGATATCGATAAACTACATTGGTTTTTATGCGGCTTAGGAGCCTCCTTTGAGACCTTTTCAACTGCCATTCGTGCCACCAAACCAGCGCCTACCTTTCGCGACTTACTCTCACAGGCTGAGAGTCATGAACTCTTTCTCAAGTCACCTCATGGTGCCTCATCATCACCGCCTGCTGCTTTCACGGCCCAGTCGCATCGGCAGCCCTCGAACATCGGTGGCCGTGGTCGATCTAATAGGGGCGGTGGTTCGAGTGGTCGCGGTCGAGGCCGCAGGCCACCCCACTGCCAGTTATGTCGAACAGATGGCCACTATGCCAGTGCTTGTCCTACTCTTACTACCTTTGCCTCTCAAGCTGCCTCCCATGACGCCAACTTGGCTCAAGCGTTTAATGCCCAATGTCATGTCACTACTTCTGCCCCTGATTGGTATGTTGATTCCGGAGCCACTGATCACATGACTTCGTCTTCACCAAGTGTTCATCATGCTTCTCCATATTCCGGCAATGCTAACGTGACATTTGGAAATGGTACTGCTCTTCCTATCACTCATACGGGTTCATCTATTGTTTCTAATAATCTGCACTTGCGTGATGTTCTGGTTGTTCCACATCTTGCCAAGAATCTTTTGTCCATTAGTAAATTAACACATGATAATCCGGTGGATGTTTTGTTCTCTCAATCGTTTTTTCAGATTCAGGACAGAAAAATGAAACAGGTTCTGACTCGAGGCAAATGTGAGAATGGGCTATATATTTTGCATCATGAGCATCAAGCTTTGGCGGCTATTTCAAATTCAAGTTTGAAGGCATCTTATGAACTTTGGCATAGTCGGTTAGGGCATGTTGCCTTTGATACTGTTTTACTTTTGCATAAGTTAGGTTGTTTGTCTGTTACTTCTATTTTACCTAAACCGGTCATTTGCTCTTCTTGTCAACTATCTAAAGGACACCGTTTGTCATTTGGTTTAAATAATAAACGATCTTTGCATCCTTTGGACTTGATACATTGTGATTTGTGGGGCCCTGCGCCTATTACATCTACTGATAACTATAGGTATTATGTGGCCTTTGTTGATGACTATTCTCGCTTCACTTGGTTTTATCCTCTCCAAACCAAGTCTGGGTTTGCATCTGTTTTGTCTGTTTTCATGAAGTTTGTGCAAGCTCAATTCTCTCGGAAAATTAAGGTTTTTCAAAGTGATGGAGGCACAGAGTTTGTTAATCACACTGTTCGTCGATTATTTGAAGAAAATGGCACCTTTCACAGGATATCTTGTCCGTATACGCCCCAGTAAAACGGTAGAGTTGAAAGAAAACACGTCACATAGTGGAAACTGGTTTGGCCATGCTTTTCAATGCAAATGCTCCTACCTCTTACTGGTTTGGCCATGCTTTTCAATGCAGATGCTCCTACCCAACAAGCGGAAGAAATAACAGAAATAGCGAAAGAAATAACTGAAAGACGGAAGACTTCATCTATTAAACCAAACCCAAGACTGGTTGTCACATATACAAGCCTCTATTAAAGAATTCGAAACAAAACTTCAAGTTTCAATGTATGTGTCTCAAATAGAACAAACATAAATAAAAAGGCCGAGAGGAGGGTGCCGGCATCAACAGCTACCTCTCAATATCCTCAACGAGCCACGGAGAAAGGGAGAGAAGCTAGATCTCGGTCCTGGCTCGGGACCTACACAAGTGTAAAAGCAAGGGTGAGTACCAAACAACACGGTACTCAACAAATCAACAAATAAAACGAAGCAAAGCTAAGAGAATCACGAAACCCTGACTTCCAACCGAACCTCTAATAACTACAACCTGCATAGAAATTCAGCCCAACCTAACAGATTCTTAAGTCATAGATCAACTGATACAAATCAACAATAGATCCTCAACAATTCAATGATATACCCAAAAATGGTCAACAACAGTTCAATAACAGTCCACTAACAAACCAACAAGGAAGTTCAACTCAAATATCAACAAGTCATCTCAAAATCAAAAGGCACTACATAGCACCACAATAGCAAGGATCAGACAATACAATGCAATACAATGCCATGTCATGAATGCATGTCTGTCCTATGATACACATTCGCTGAATCTCAGACTGAAACCCATGGGGGCCACACACGGACCATGTATCCACCGGAAAAAACCTCGGCATCTCATATCGTCGGTAGAAACCTCGGCATAACACACTGCCGGCAGAAATCTCGGCATCACACATCGCCAGCAGAAACCTCGACATCTCATATCGTCGGCAGAAACCTCGGCATCTCATATCGTCGGCAGAAACCTCGGCTTAATCATCACTGGCCTCACATGGACCATATATCATCAAGAGTCTCATCATAGTGTCTCAGAACCAATGCACACAAGCATGTTCACACAAATAATGAGAGAAGGATAGTGGTCACAATCACAACGCAACTCATATCAAGATAAACCACGTCACACTATCATCAACATATCAACAACAACAATCAATATCTCAATATATATATATATATATATATATATCAATGATGTCAATTGTCTAGTCTCCATTTCTCTACCCTTTTCATCGCAAGAAGCGTCAATCGTTTAGCCAAAGTCTTAAGTCTAGTCCCATAATCAACAATGAGCAAAAGACACGTTCAACACAATCATAATCACATCGAGACTATCATGGCAACACATCAATCTTTCAACAATATCAAGTCTATGGCCCAATCACACATTGGCCTTTCACATAGCACACAAGTCATTTTAGTAACCCCGCCGATTATTATTAGATTGATTCATGCAAGAACTCATCCAATACCTCAATCCCATTTCTCCCCAATGCAATCAAGTAAGGAAATCGAGATTCTAAGAGATTTACAAGGTTTTAAGAGTTCGCTTGCCTTAAATGAATCGGAATCAACCAACAATCGGAGATTTTCCCTTCCGTGAGAGATCCAAATCAACACAATCTATTCACAAACAAAAACCCAATCACAATCCGGGCCTATCAAGACCAAGAACACTAAGTTCGAAAAAAAAAAAGATGGAACAACCCCAAATGCGGAGGCAAAAACCTCATACACCCCGCGAACGCGCCTCAGGCTCCGCGAATGCGGAGTTCAGACATCCAACACTCCACGAACGCGGAGATCCTCACCAAGCAAGCTCCACGAACGCGCCCTAGCCTATCCGCAAATGCGAAGACCAAAGCCACATACAGCAAATACAACAAAATCAGCAATTCATCAAGTCTCCGAAAGGACCCTCGAGATTCTTTCGGATCAAATTTCCACAATTTTCCAACTTAGGACCTCAAATCTTCAAAACAGCCCCAAAACTGACCCCGTCAACTCTCCTAGGCCAAAATCCACATTCCAAAATTGATAGAATCAACATAATTTACACCCGAGTTCCGAAACTCCGAATGACCTCTAAAACCACAAATTGGCAACTTAAGCCTTCAAAATTCAAAACTTTCCAAAAACTTCATTTTAACTCAAACTTTCACACAACCAACTTCGGAAACATTTCAAATATGACCCGGGGCAACTCTTGGGAGGGGCAAAACAGTCATTTTACAAAAATTACCAAAATTGACCTTTAGGGTCATTACACTGAGAATTGTTGATATGGTTCACTACTTTAGAGATGAGAATTGAGAACCGACATATCAGTATCATACACTAAGAGTGGTCATGATCAATGTGTGATAACAAAACTATTTTGGCCACTTTGATCAAGTCCTTGGCTGAATAGATGTATAACACAAAACAACCCAAAATTTCCCTTAAGAATGACTACATTTTTTCCTCTGATAGAAACCAAATTAGCAAATTTGGAGAAAACGTGTTTGTTGTTGGTCTTTAATTATAAGTTACGTACCATATCAGACCCTACAAACCCGAAATAATAAACTCAAAATATGATGATGGTTTCTAGCAAAACATTCTCTTGACTTCTGTTTTTCACTCTTTTGTACCTCTTTACAGTTACTTTTGCTTCCACTGAGGAAGCAACTGCCCTCTTGAAATGGAAAGCAACTTTCAAGAACCAGAATAATTCCTTATTGGCTTCATGGACGCCAAGTTCTAACGCGTGCACGGACTGGTATGGAGTTATATGCTTTAATGGTAGGGTAAACATGTTGAATATTACAAATTCCAGTGTCATTGGTACACTCTATGCTTTTCCGTATTCATCTCTCCCTTTTCTTGAGAATCTTAATCTTAGCATGAACTATTTCTCTGGTACCATTCCACCTGAGATTGGTAATCACTAATCTTGTCTATCTTGACTTGCACATCAATCAGATTTCAGGCACAATCCCACCACAAATCGGTTCACTAGCCAAGCTTCAGACCCTCCGCATATCTGTAAACCATTTAAATGGCTCTATTCCTGAAGAAATAGGTTACCTAAGGTCTCTTAATGGCTCTATTCCTGCATCATTGGGGAATTTGAGCAACTTGTTTGACTTGTATCTTTATGATAATCATCTTTCTGACTCTATTCCTGCTTCATTCAGGAATCTGAACAACTTGTCTGAATTGGGTCTTTATAATAATCAGCTTTCTGGCTCTATTCCTGAAGAAATAGGTTAATTGAGGTCTCTTACTTATCTATATTTGAGTAATAACTCTCTTAATGGATTTATTCCTGCTTCATTCGGGAATTTGAGAAATCTGCAACTTCTGTTTCTCAATAACAATCTCATTGACAAAATTCCTTCATTTGTGTGCAATTTGACATCACTGGAAGTGTTGTATATGCCGAGAAACAACTTGAAGGGAAAAGTTCCGCAATGTTTGGGTAATATCAGCGGCCTCCAGGTTTTGACAATGTCACATAATAATCTCAGTGGAGAGATCCCTTCATCTATTTCCAATTTAACATCACTACGAATACTAGATTTGGGCGGAAACAATCTAGAGGGAGCAATTCCACAATGTTTTGGCAATATTAGTAGCCTCCAGGTTTTTGATATGCAGAATAACAAACTTTCTGGGAGCCTTCTAACAAATTTTAGCATTGGAAGTTCACTTAGAAGTCTCAACTTGCACGACAATGAACTAGAGGGAAAAATCCCCCAATCTTTGGCCAATTGCAAAGAGTTGCAAGTTCTTGATTTAGGAGATAATCAGCTCAATGACACATTTCCCATGTGATTGGGAACTTTGCCAGAGCTGAGAGTTTTAAGATTGACATCGAATAAATTGCATGGACCCATAAGATCTCAAGAGGCTGAAATCATGTTTCCTGATCTTCGAATCATAGATCTCTCTTACAATGCTTTCTCGAAAGACTTACCAATGAGTCTGTTTCAACATTTGAAAGGCATGAAGACAATTGATCAAACAATGTAGTCATCAAGTGATAAAAGAGATGGATATTACCAAGACTCGATAGTTGTTGTAACAAAGGGATTGGAGCTTGAAGTTGTGAGAATTTTGTCTTTGTACACAGTTATTGATCTTTCAAACAACAAATTTGAAGGACATATTCCTAGTATTCTGGGAGAGCTCATTGCGATTCATGTACTTAATTTTTCTCATAATGGATTGAAAGGCTATATACCACCATCACTTGGAAGTTTATCTGTAGTGGAATCATTGGACCTTTCGTTTAACCAGCTTTCGGGAGAGATACCACAACAACTTGCTTCTCTTACATTTCTTGATTGCTTAAATCTCTCCCATAATTATCTGCAAGGATGCATCTTGTTGCTCCCAAATGCACACGCAAGTGTACGTGGTCGTAGAAGTAATAAGTGGCTCTTTAAGAACCGGAATATCGAACCCACAGAGACTTGTCAATTAACTATTTACTAAATTATACTAGTCTAATTATTTATTTAAGAGTGTCAAAAGAAATAAAAGAATGCAAGAATTAAATACTAAATTAACTTACAGTGATTGGGACAATTCCAGGACTGCAGCATGCATAGGGTTTCATGTATCGCATCTCATGTAATGAATTAACTAAGGTTATCAAATTACTGATTTACAGGGTTGATTTTATGATCATGATCTCTCGACCTCTAATCGCCTACTCCAACTAGCTGTCTAACTACATCGTTGAGCGGGGATAGGCAGTCCTAATTGGCGAGCATTTATATTTCATCCTGTTTCGTAACCAAGCTAGGTGTTCGTCCGGGCGTCACTCCTGAACACGAATCTAAACAAAGTTAGAACAAGCTCTTTGCATTCTTTGGTCTATCTACCTCTTTATCTCTCGAGTCCAAGAATAAACAATAGATTTATTTCTATGGTGATCAAGCATGAAATACTAAAACAAGAATACAAAAATAATTTAAATGATAACCAACATTAATTCAAAACAATCGATGTTCAACAATTACCCATGGCCGCAGCCCCAGAACAAGGGTCTTTAGCTACTAATACCTAAGAAAAAGAAGAAGAAAAGAATCCTAAAAAGTATTGACAATTTTTTCTTACAAAGTGTCTTCCTTCAAAAGTCTCTTTCCCCTCCTCCAAATAATTATTTCTATGGACTATTTATAGATATAGAAAACCCTGAATAAAATAACTGAGTCCAAAACAAGGTAGGAATCCAAAACCAAAAGGAATTGGATTCCTACGTGACATTGCCGCCACAACCAAGCTTTCCATATATATAAATATTATATAATATTCAATTTAATCCATTAAGCTGCCTGCTTGATTTTCCTTCTTCAATCTTTCATAATTAATTCATTTTAGCTCCAAACTTCTTCAACTTTGTACCAATTTGATCCTACAAATAAAATACACTATTTAGCACAATCCATAAAATTCATACTCAAAAAGGACAAATATAAATAATAAATATGAGGCAATTAATGATAAGAAAATATATTTTTGACCTCAGATCACATCCCTCAAGGACCTCAATTTCATACCTTTGACAACAATTCATATGAAGGTAATGATGGATTACGTGGATTCCCCGTTTCAAAAGGTTGTGGCAATGATCCCATGTCAGAGACAAATTATACAGTATCTGCGCTAGAAGATCAAGAAAGCAATTCTGAATTTCTCAATGATTTTTGGAAAGCTGCTCTGATGGGCTATGGCAGTGGACTATGTATTGGATTATCCATAATATATTTCATGATCTCAACTGGAAATATGAAATGGCTTGCAAGAATCATTGAAGAACTGGAACACAAAATTACCATGCGACAGAGAAAGAAGCAGCGAGGTCAAAGGAATTACAGAAGAAGAAATAATCACTTCTAGACAAGTTACCAATAAAGAAAGATTTGATTTCAGAACTTCAGGTATTCAAGCTAAGCTGTACACTAATCTTTTTTAGTTTATTCTATTTAATATATTAGGTTTTATGCTTTTTTCGTTATAAACAAATACTTCTTAACGCTTGATACGAATTGCTAGTAATCAGTTGGAAGCTGTGATAACAGAGGCTAAAAGTTTATAGTTGTGTGACTCACTTTCTTATTTTTTCAGATTTTCAGATGCCAAGAATAAGAAAACGTTGGCGTAATGGATTTGGTTCTTCCTATGTAGCAGCTTATGATGTTGGATTTGATTTTTAGTTTTATCAGCTTTTCTTAACTTGGGAAAATGTAATATTATGAATTTTGATGATATACAACATATTGGAATTGGTTAACTATTTGTTAGTTAAATAGTTAGCTGATTAACTCTGTTAGTTGGTGAAGTGATTAGTTTAGGAGGTTAATTAATCAGTCTGATTAATAGTTAGTTAGTTTGTTAGCACTCTATATTCACAATTCAGACACTCCTGGAAGTGTTCTCACCACCGTGCAGCTTATAGCGACAGAAAATTATTCTTTATGGAGCAGATCCATGTTGATTAATCTTCGAGCTAAGAGTAAGCTGGGGTTCGTGTTAGGAACATGTAAGAGGAGTGATTAAGATTGTTATGGGATGAATTTGATGCTCTAGTTCCTCCACCTTCATGCAAATGTGATAAATTTTGAACCTATGTGGACCATCTAGCATGTTTAAAAAAAGTTACACAAACAAAAATTAAACTCTTCTTCTTTTTGAGGGAATTTATTTTTTGTATGATAGTTTTATTTACTTAGGGAAAAATGAGAGTAGATGTGTAACACATGGATTAAATTAATAAAATGACAAAAACAAAATAACTCAAATTTAACTTAAGAATGATAATATTTTTTCTAATTATAAAATATAGACAAACAAAGTGTGAATAAAAAAGAGTAAAAAAGGGCAGCCAAATTCACAATATTTGGAGAGAACACTTTATGAATCATGACATGAATTATCATCAGTAATAGGAACCTAGAGTTAAAAGATATTTTTTTGCTAAAATTATTAAAATTGATTAGGTTTTTCTTCCTTTTTTTTTCAAAAGTTTTGTTTGATAATAGTTCCACATCTTCAGACATCAATGTTAATTGAATATATCATTTAAATTGGTTGAATAATTTTATACGTGAAAATGACAATAATTAAGTGACTTTTCTATTACAAAACAAAGAACAGAAAAATGACTTTTTAAATAGTTGAGTGATAATATGAGAAGTCAATACTTGACATCTGCTATATGAATTTATTGGCTTAAGACGCAAAATTGTTGGATATAATCCATTACTTTAAAGATGAAAATTGAGAACCAAACATGTCTATATTAATGTGTAATAACAAAACTATTTTGGCCACTTTGACTAAGTCCTTGGCTGACTGAGTTGGTTTTCATTTTTTAAAAGAGCTTGAAAATAATTCCACACCATCATTATCTAATGAATATATATAACTTGAATTGATTAAGTGATTATATACGTGAATGACAATAATTAAGCAATTTTTCTGTTACAAAATAAAGAAAAGTGATTTTCTAAATAGTTGAGTGATTATTTGAAAAATCAACTCTTGATATCTATTACATGAATCATAGATAATGTAGCCTAAAATTTTATTGATCTAAGACTGAAAATTATTGGATATGGTCCACTAATTTAGAGATAAGAATTGAGAACTAGACATGTCTGTATCATACATTAAAAGTCGTCATGACCAATGTGTGATAACAAAACTATTTTGGCCACTTTTAATAAGTCCTTGGTTGAATTAAATGTGTAACTCAAAACAACTCAAAATTTGACTTGAGAATAGCCACATTTTCTCCTATAGCAACCAAATTTACAGATTTGAAAAAAATGTGTTTCCTGTTGATCTTTAACGTTTTTCTTTTTGAGACTAGAGAAATGTGTTTAATTATTCTTTGTGAAAGCAATCATATGAAACTTACTCCCTTGATCTCAACTTACTATGCATTTTCAAGAGCCAAATCGTTTAATTTTCACCGGAAATGCATGCGTGAAGTCTTTAAAATTTTTAAAATAAAATTTATATATTTAAAAACTACGTAAAAAGTATTACAAATCACAATAATTGATCCACAAACCATCTTCGGAGTAGTCGCATGTAAAGTGAAAGAATTGGAGTTTTTAATATCCGCAAAACATCTTTGGAGGTTGAGATATCTTAATCTATCTCTAATAAAAAAACTATTAATTTGTGATCCAATTTTCTTCATGGGTCAACACCTATTCCAATAAATTCCACAAGATACTGTATCATATAAAAAATTAATCTTCGTGAAGAAATTCTTTTATTCGCAAAATCAGTTTGAAAGTCGTTGAAATTTAATTTTATCAAAAGATTCGAACATGAGAAATTTGAAACTCTAGGAGCACTCATAAAAATAAAATACTCTTAATTTCGTTGCTCTTCATTTATTGGCATAATACATAAACATGACCCTTAACTTGGCGTCAACTGGCAACTATGACCTCCAACTTTGGGTGTGCACAAGTAGGCACTTTAACTTGTATAAAATTTAACAAGTAGACACACATGTCCTATATGGCATAATACACGTAGGACACAAAATTGCCATGTAGGTGCCATGTAAGACGAATGTGTCTATTTGTTCAATTTTATACAAGTTAAAGTGCCTACTTGTGCACACCCAAAGTTAAAGGTCATAGTTGCCAGTTGACGCCAAGTTAAGGGTCATGTTTATGTATTATGCCAAAATTTATTTATGTACAATTAATGCCATTCTTGTGATACATTTTCACGAAGACAAAAACAAAACAACCCAAATTTGACTTAAGAATGACAACATTTTCTTAAAAACAAACAATCTGAAGAAATCTGTTATGAGAAATAAATGTGAAATAATCTTATTTTTTAATGAGTCAGACAAGTGGAGCAGGTCAATATACAGGTTAAAATTGATAGTTTTTCGTATTTAAAAAGTTTTGTTTGGAAAAAATTCCACACCATCATTATCTACTGGAAATATAACTTGAATTGGTTGAGTAACTTTACACATTAAATGACAATAAATAAGTGACAACATTTTCTCTGATAGCAGCCAAATTTGCAAATTTGGAGAAAACGTGTTTCCTGTTGGTCTTTAATTAGTATAAGTTACGTACAATATCAAATCCTATGAATCCGAAACAATAAACTCAAAATATGATGATGGTTTCTAGCAAAACATTCTCTTCACTTCAGTTTTTCACTCTTTTGTACCTCTTTACGGTTACTTTTGCTTCCACTGAGGAAGCAACTGCCCTCTTGAAATGGAAAGCAACTTTCAAGAACCAGAATAATTCCTTATTGGCTTCATGGACGCCAATTTCTAATATATGTGAAGACTGGTATGGAGTTATATGCTTTAATGGGAGGGTAAACACGTTGAATATTACAAATGCTAGTGTAATTGGTACACTCTATGCTTTCCCGTTTTCATCTCTCCCTTTTCTTGAGAATCTTGATCTTAGCATGAACAATTTCTCTGGCACCATTCCACTTGAGATTGGTAATCTCGCTAATCTTATCTTTCTTAACTTGAACTTCAATCAGATTTCAGGAACAATCCCACCACAAATCAGATCACTAGCCAAGCTTCAGACCCTCCGCATATCTGTAAACCATTTAAATGGCTCCATTCCAGGAGACATAGGTTATCTAAGGTCTCTTACTAAGCTATCTTTGGGTGATAACTCTCTTAATGGGTCTATTCCAGCTTCATTGGGGAATTTGAACAACTTGTCTGAATTGGGTCTTTATAATAATCAGCTTTCTGGCTCTATTCCTGAAGAAATAGGTTACCTAAGGTCTCTTAATGTCCTACATTTGAGTAGGAACTCTCTTAATGGCTCTATTCCTGCATCATTGGGGAATTTGAACAACTTGTCTTTTTTGTCTCTTTATGAACATCAACTCTCTGGCTCTATTCCTGAAGAAATAGGTTACCTAAGGTCTCTTAATGCGCTATATTTGACTTATAACTCTCTTAATGGCTCTATTCCTGCATCATTGGGGAATTTGAACAACTTGTTTTTTTTGTCTCTTCATGAAAATCCACTCTCTGGCTCTATTCCTGCTTCATTGGGGAATTTGAGAAATCTGCAAGAGCTGTATCTCAGTGATAACAATCTCATTGGGGAAATTCCTTCATTTGCGTGCAATTTGACATCACTAAAAGTGTTGTATATGCCGAGAAACAACTTGAAGGGAAAAGTTCTGCAATGTTTGGGTAATATCAGCGGCCTCCAGGTTTTGACAATGTCACATAATAATCTCAGTGGAGAGATCCCTTCATCTATTTCCAATTCAACATCACTACAAATTCTAGATTTGGGAAGAAACAAGCAATTCCACAATGTTTTGTCAATATTAGTAGCCTCCGGGTTTTTGATATGCAGAACAACAAACTTTCTGGGACTCTTCCAACAGATTTTAGCATTGGAAGTTCACTTATAAGCCTCAACTTGCATGGCAATAAACTAGAGGGAAAAATACCTCGATCTTTGGCCAATTGCAAAAAGTTGCCAGTTCTTGATCTAGGAGAAAATCATCTCAATGACACATTCCCCATGTTGTTGGGAACTTTGACAGAGCTGAGAGTTTTAAGATTGACATCGAATAAATTGCATGGATCCATAAGATCTGTAGGGGCTGAAATCATGTTTCCTGATCTTCGAATAATAGATCTCTCTAACAATGCCTTCTCGAAAGACTTACCAACGAGTCTGTTTCAACATTTGAAAGGCATGAGGAAAATTGATAAAACAATTAAGGTACCAAGTTATGAAGGAAATCGAGATTACCAAGACTCGGTAGTTGTTGTATCAAAGGGATTGAAGCTTGAAGTTGTGAGAATTTTGTCTTTGTACACAGTTATCGATCTTTCAAACAACAAATTTGAAGGACATATTCCTGGTGTTCTGAGAGATCTCATTGCTCTTCGGGTATTGAATATGTCTCATAATGGATTGAAAGGTCATATACCACCATCACTTGGAAATTTATCCGTAGTGGAATCATTGGACCTTTCATTTAATCAACTTTCGGGAGAGATACCACAACAACTTGCTTCTCTTACGTATCTTGAATTCTTAAATCTCTCCCACAATTATCTACAAGGATGCATCCCTCAAGGACCTCAATTTCATACCTTTGAGAACAATTCATATGAAGGTAATGATGGATTACCTGGATTCCCAGTTTCAAAAGGTTGTGGCAATGATCATGCGTCAGAGCCAAATTATACGGTATCTGCGCTAGAAGATCAAGAAAACAATTCTGAATTTCTCAATGATTTTTGGAAAGCCGCTCTGATGGGCTATGGCAGTGGACTATGTATTGGATTATCCATAATATATTTCATGATTTCAACTGGAAAATATGAAATGGCTTGCAAGAATCATTGAAGAACTGGAACACAAAATTACCATGCGACGGAGAAAGAAGCAGCGAGGTCAAAGGAATTACAGAAGAAGGATTTGATTTCAGAACTTCAGGTATTCAAGATAAGCTCTACACTAATCTATTTTAGTTTATTCTAACTACTAATATATTAGTTTTTGTGCTTTTTTGTTATAAATAACAACTAATTAATGCTCGATACGAAGCATATTTTTCTTTCCAACAACTTCAAGAAGCTGAAGATTTGAAAAGGATTAGCCTTAGCTGATGTTTTAAGTAGGAAGCTGTGATAACAGAGGCTAAAAATTTATAATTGTTTTGACTCACTATCTTATTTTTTTCCAGATTTTCAAATGCCAAGAATAAGAAGACGGCGTAATGGATATGGATATGATTGGATTTGATTTTTAGTTTCTTTTTAGTTTTATAAGTAAGCTTTTTCTTAACGTAGGAAATGTAACATTATGAATTTTGACGATATTCAATAAATGTTGTGTGTATTGAATGAAGTGTTTGAATTTCTCATATCAATAATACTCACCTCAAAGAATCTAAGAGAATTGAATTAATGGAGGAAGATATTTAGCGTGCGATAGAGGAAAGATAACTAACAAGGAGGAAAACGTGACAATCTTGATCCTAACTGGTTAACTCACACCCAAAGCTCGTTATTGAGGTGGGAGAGACCAAGTTTGTTTTTTTTATATATATAAGGGGAGCCTTGTGGGAATTCTCACTAGTCATATTAGAGATAAGGCATAATACATAAACATGACCCTTAACTTGGCATCAACTGGCAACTATGACCTTTAACTTTGGGTGTGCACAAGTAGGCACTTTAACTTGTATAAAATTGAACAAGTAGACACACATGTCCTACATGGAATAATACACGTAGGACGCCACGTAGGACACAAAATTGCCATGTAGGTGCCATGTAAGACGAATGTGTCTGTTTGTTCAATTTTATACACGTTAAAGTGCCTACTTGTGCACACCCAAAGTTAAAGGTCATAGTTGCCAGTTGACGCCAAGTTAAGGGTCATGTTTATTTATTATGCCTAGAGATAATGTTGTTTAGAATTTATTGGTCTAAGACGGAGAATTTTTCGATATGGTCCACTACTTTAGAGATGAGAATTGAGAACCAGACATGTCTATATCAATGTGTAATAACAAAATAATTTTGGCCACATGGTTAAGTCGTTGGCTGACTGAGAATTTTTGGCTTTTCATTTTTTTTAAAAAGAAAAGTGACTTTCTGAATAGTTGAGCGACCATGTGAGAAATCAACGCTTGACATCTGCTATACATAAATTAGAGATAATGTAACCTAGAAATTTATTGGTCTAAGACTGAGAATCATTGGATATGGTCCACTACTTTAGAGATAAGAACTAAGAACTAGACATGTCTATATCATACACTAAGAGTGGTCATGATCAATGTTTTTGATAACATTTTCTCTTATAACAGCCAAAATGTCAACATTTTCTTTTTGGGACCAGAGAAATGTGTTGAATTATTCTTTGCAAAAAGCTTACTCCCCCTATCTCAATTAATGTGTCACAGTCAGGATTTCAAGAGTCGAACAATTTAATTTCACCTTAAATTCAGGCATGAAGTCTCTAAAAAATTTAAAATAAAGTTTATATAATTGAAAACTACATAAAAAGTACAATAAATCACTATAATTGATTGACAAACCATCTTCGGAGTGGTCGCGTGTGAAGTGAAAGAATTGGAGTTCATAATATCCACAAACCATCTTTGGAGGTTGAGATATCTTAATCGATCTCTAAAAACTATTGATGTGCTATCCAATTATCTTCAAGGGTCACTACATATTCCAACAAATTCCACAAGATACTTCTTCATATAAAAAAATAATCTTAGTGAAAAAATTCCTTTTATATATTTGCAAATTTGATGTCACTATGAATTCTTGATTTTCGTATTTTATGATGTTGGATTTGATTTTTAATTTCTTTTTAGTTTTATAAGTAAGCTTTTTCTTAACTTGGCAAAGTGTAACATTATGAATTTTGACAATATATCAAGTTTATGTAAGATTTTAACGTATTCAATAAATGTTGTGTGTATTGAATGAAGTGTATGCATTTCTCTGATCCCTAGCTACTTACTCTATATATATATAACTTAGAAATTCAAAGAATCTAAGAGGGACTTAATTATGAATAAATCTTTAAACTAGTTGAAGAATGTGTTATCTTATCTCTATTTATCTTGAGGAAGAAGTGAAGGCAGAGGTTTTGCAGCAGTTTAAAGAGAGACCATTGAGAAAGCTGAATTAATGGAGGAAGATATTTATAGTGAGATAGAGGAAAGAGCATTAACAAGGAAGAATAATGAGTTTGCGTCAAGTGATTAGATTTCCACATCACCAATATCTACCAGAAATATAGCTTGAATTGGTTGAGTGACTTTATGAGTGAAATGACAATAATTAAGTGACTTCTGTTACAAAACAAAGAAAAGTGACTTTCTCAATAGTTGAGTGATCATGTGGGAAATCAATTCTTGACATTTGCTATATGAATTAGAGATAATGTAGTCTAGAAATTTATTGGTCTAAGACTGTGTCACGACCCAAAGCCGGGTGTGATGGCACTTGTCCTATCCCACCAGGACAAGTCAGTCTAAACCCAACAAGCGGAAGAAATAACAGAAATAGCGAAAGAAATAACTGAAAGGCGGAAGACTTCAACTATTAAACCAAACCCAAGACTGGTTGTCACATGTACAAGCCTCTATTAAAGAATTCGAAAAAAAACTTCAAGTCTCAATGTATGTGTCTCAAATAGAACAAACATAAATAAAAAGGCCGAGAGGAGGGTTGCCGGAATCAAAAGCTACCTATCAAGTATCCTCAACGAGCCACGGAGAAAGGGAGAGAAGCTAGATCACGGTCCTGGCTCGGGACCTACACAAGTGTAGAAGCAAGGGTGAGTACCAAACAACACGGTACTCAAAAAATCAACAAATAAAACGAAGCAAAGCTAAGAGAATCACGAAACCCCGACTTCCAACAGAACCTCTAATAACTACAACCTGCCCAAAAATTCAGCCCAACCTAACAGATTCTCAAGTCATAGATCAACTGATACAAATCAACAATAGATCCTCAACAAATCAATGATATACACAAAAATGGTCCACAACAGTTCAATAACAGTCCACTAACAAATCAACAAGGAAGTTCAACTCAAATATCAACAATTCATCTCAAAATCAAAAGGCACTACATAGCACCAAAATAGCAAGGATCAGACAATACAATGCAATACAATGCCATGTCATGAATGCATGTCTGCCCTATGATACACATCCGCTGAATCTCAGATCGAAACTCATGGGGGCCACACACGGACCATGTATCCGCCGGAAAAGACCTCGACAACTCATATCGCCGGCAGAAATCTCGGCATCACACATCGCCAGCAGAAACCTCGGCATCTCATATCGTCGGCAAAAACCTCGGCATCTCATATCGTCGGTAGAAACCTCGGCATAACACACCGCCGGCAGAAATCTCGGCATCACACATCGCCAGCAGAAACCTCGGCATCTCATATCGTCGGCAGAAACCTCGGCATCTCATATCGTCGGCAGAAACCTCGGCTTAATCATCACTGGCCTCACATGGACCATATATCATCAAGAGTCTCATCATAGTGTCTCAGAACCAATGCACACAAGCATGTTCACACAAATAATGAGAGAAGGATAGTGTTCACAATCACAACGCAACTCATATCAAGATAAACCACGTCACACTATCATCAACATATCAACAACAACAATCAATATCTCAATATATATATATATATATATATATATCAATGATGTCAATTGTCTAGTCTCCATTTCTCTACCCTTTGCATCGCAAGAAGGGTCAATCGTTTAGCCAAAGTCTCAAGTCTAGTCCTATAATCAACAATGAGCAAAAGAAACGTTCAACACAACCATAATCACATCGAGACTATCATGGCAACACATCAATTTTTCAACAATATCAAGTCTATGGCCCAATCACACATTGGCCTTTCACATAGCACACAAGTCATTTTATTAACCCCGTCGATTATTATTAGATTGATTCATGCAAGAACTCACCCAATACCTCAATCCCATTTCTCCCCAACGCAATCAAGTAAGGAAATCGAGATTCTAAGAGATTTACAAGGTTTTAAGAGTTCACTTGCCTTAAATGAATCGAAATCAACCAACAATCGGAGCTTTTCCCTTCCGTGAGTGATCCAAATCAACACAATCTATTCACAAACAAAAACCCAATCACAATCCGGGCCTATCAAGACCAAGAACACTAAATTCAAAAAAAAAAGATGGAACAACCCCAAACTCCGATTTCGAAAACGGAACTAGAATCCGGAATTTCTTTCATAAAACTCATCCTCAATATTATAGGAACTCAATAGTGAAAAACCCATTTGAAAAGAAAGCTCAAACAACCCTCAATTTCCATTTTTCTCAAATTTTCGGAGTTCCATCAAAACCCCCAAAAACACACTTAAAATCCCAAATTTCAATTCAAAATCATAATATAAACATTGGGTAATCAAAGTCAGGGGTTAAAAACACTTACCCACACTGATTCCCAAGAATTTCTCCTTCAAAAATCGCCCGAGAAGCTCCAAAATCATGAAAATGGGATAATTCCCGAATTTACACAGTTCAGGCAGAAAATTGCTCTCCGCGAACCCGGCCCACTAAGCCCGCGAACGCGGAGGCAAAACCTCATACGCTCCGCGAACGCGGAGTTCAGACATCCAACACTCCGTGAACGAGCTTATCCTCCGCGAACGTGAGATCCTCACCAAGCAAGCTCCGTGAACGCGCCCTAGCCTATCCGCGAACGCGAAGACCAAAGCCACAGACAGCAGATACAACAAAATCAGCAATTCCTCAAGTCTCCGAAAGGACCCTCGGGATTCGTTCGGAACCCCGTGCACACAAACCAGATATGCAACCCCACTAAACTCGATGCTCCGGACTCAATGGAAATTGGAACCATCGGATTTCGAATTCGAGGTCTCCTTGACCCGGGACCCGATGAAGCACCTCAAAACTAACTCATGCCTCAACAACTCAAAACAAGCTTGGGACCCTCTAAAAATCAACCAAGGTCACCCCTAGGCCTAAAATCATCCTCCGAATCCAACGGAGTTGTCGAAATCGACATCCAAGCATCGGATCTCCGAATGTTGACTAAAGTCAACCATATGATCAAATTTCCACAATTTTCCAACTTAGGACCTCAAATCTTCAAAACAGCCCCAAAACTGACCCCGTCAACTCTCCTAGGCCAAAATTCACATTCCGAAACTGATAGAATAAACATAATTCACACCCGAGTTTCGAAACTCCGAATGACCTCTAAAACCACAAATTGGAAACTTAAGCCTTCAAAATTCAAAACTTTTCAAAAACTTCATTTTAACTCAAACTTTCACACAACCAATTTCGAAAACATTTCAAACATGACCTGGGGCAACTCTCGGGAGGGGCAAAACAGTCATTTTACAAAAATTACCAAAATTGACCTTCAGGGTCATTACACTGAGAATTGTTGATATGGTTCACTACTTTAGAGATGAGAATTGAGAACCGACATGTCAGTATCATACACTAAGAGTGGTCATGATCAATGTGTGATAACAAAACTATTTTGGCCACTTTGATCAAGTCCTTGGCTGAATAGATGTATAACACAAAACAACCCAAAATATCACTTGAGAATGACTACATTTTTTCCTCTGATAGAAGCAAAATTAGCAAATTTGGAGAAAACGTGTTTGCTGTTGGTCTTTAATTATAAGTTACGTACAATATCAGGCCCTACAAACCCGAAACAATAAACTCAAAATATGATGATGGTTTCTAACAAAACATTCTCTTCACTTAAGTTTTTCACTCATTTATATCTCTTTACAGTTACTTTTGCTTCGACTGAGGAAGCAACTGCCCTCTTGAAATGGAAAGCAACTTTCAAGAACCAGAATAATTCCTTATTGGCTTCATGGACGCCAAGTTCTAATATATGTGAAGACTGGTATGGAGTTGTATGCTTTAATGGTAGGGTAAACATGTTGAATATTACAAATTCCATTTCTCTGGCACCATTCCACCTGAGATTGGTAATCTCACTAATCTTGTCTATCTTGACTTGAACATCAATCAGATTTCAGGCACAATCCCACCACAAATCGGTTCACTAGCTAAGCTTCAGATCCTCCGTATATATGACAACCATTTAAATGGCTCTATTCCAGGATAAATAGGTTACCTAAGGTCTCTTACTAAGCTATCTTTGGGTAGGAACTTTCTTAGTGGTTCTATTCCAGCTTCATTGGGGAATTTGAACAACTTGTCTTTTTTGTTTCTTTATGAAAATGAACTCTCTAGCTCTATTCCTCGTGAAATAGGTTACCTAAGGTCTCTTTGTGTCCTACATTTGAGTAATAACTCTCTTTCTAGTTCTATTCCTCAAGAAATAGGTTACCTGGGGTCTCTTATTGAGCTAGATATGAGTAATAACTCTCTTAGTGGCTCTATTCCTTCTTCATTGGGGAATTTGAGCAACTTGTCTTTGTTGTATCTTTATATTAATCACTTTTCTGGCTCTATTCCTGAAGAAATAGGTTACCTAAGGTCTCTTACTAAGCTATTTTTTGGTATGAACTCTCTTAATGGTTCTATTCCTGCTTCCTTTGGCAATTTGAGAAATTTGCAAGAGCTGTATCTCAGTGATAACAATATCACCGAGGAGATTTCTTCATCTGTGTGCAATCTGACATCACTGGAAGTGTTGTATATGTCGAGAAACAAGTTGCAGGGAGAAGTTCCGCAATGTCTGGGTAATATCATTAACCTCAAGGTTATGACAATGTCACATAATAATCTCAGTGGAGAGATCCCTTCATCTATTTCCAATTTAACATCACTCCGAATACTAGATTTGGCCGGAAACAATCTAGAGGGAGCAATTCCACAATGTTTTGGCAATATTAGAAGCCTCCAAGTTTTTGATATGCAAAATAACAAACTTTCTCGGACTCTTCCAACAAATTTTAGCATTGGAAGCTCACTTATAAGTCTCAACTTGCATGGCAATGAACTAGAGGGGAAAATCCCTCGGACTTTGTCCCATTGCAAAAAGTTGCAAGTTCTTGATCTAGGAGAAAATCATCTCTATGACACATTCCCCATGTTGTTGGGAACTTTGACAGAGTTGAGAGTTTTAAGATTGACATCGAATAAATTGCATGGACCCATAAGATCTTTAGGGGCTGAAATCATGTTTCCTGATCTTCGAATCATAGATCTCTCTTACAATGCCTTCTCGAAAGACTTACCAACGGGTCTATAACATTTGAAAGGGATGAGGTCAATTAATAAAACAATGGAGGAACTAAGTTATGAAGGAGAAGGATATTACCAGGACTCGGTAGTTGTTGTAACAAAGGCATTGAAGCTTGAAGTAGTGAGAATCTTGTCTTTGTACACAGTTATCGATCTTTCAAACAACAAATTTGAAGGACATATTCCTTGTGTTCTGGGAGATCTCATTGCGATTCGGGTACTGAATTTATCTCACAATAGATTGCAAGGTCATATACCACCATCACTTGGAAATTTATCTGTAGTGGAATCATTGGACCTTTCGTTTAACCATCTTTCGGGAGAGATACCACAACAACTTGCTTCTCTTACGTTTCTTGAATGCTTAAATCTCTCCCACAATAATCTGCAAGGATGCATCCCTCAAGGACCTCAATCTCATACCTTTGAGCGCAATTCATATGAAGGTAATGATGGATTACGTGGATTCCCCGTTTCAAAAGGATGTGGCAATGATCCTGTGACAAAGACATATTATACAGTATCTGCGCTAGCTGATCAAGAAAGCAATTCTGAATTTCTCAATGATTTTTGGAAAGCTGCTCTGATGGGCTATGGCAGTGGACTATGTATTGGATTATCCATAATATATTTCATGATCTCAACGGGAAATCTGAAATGGCTTGCAAGAATCATTGAAGAACTGGAACACAAAATCAACATGCGAAGGAGAAAGAAGCAGAGAGGTCAAAGGAATTCCACAAGAAGAAATAATCGCTTCTAGACAAGTTACCAACAAAGAAGCATTTGATTTCAGAACATCAGGTATTCAAGCTAAGCTCCACACTAATCTTTTTAGTTTATTCTCTAACTACTAATACATTAGTTTTTATGTTTTTTTTGTTGTTATAACAACAACTAAGTAATGGATTTGTCATTTGCATTCTTCAATAATGTTCCTTGTTGTGCTCGTGGCACTTTGAAACTTTCCTTTGCCAATTGCAATAATGTTAGTTTGAAACATTCGTGTGTCCTATTTCCAGATACAGGGGGGTATACTAGATAGATCAAAGTTGAATAATCTATATGAAACAGCACTGGCAAGACAGAATATTGTAAAATGACCCGAACAACAGGGAAGTTTCGACTAATCTATTCGAGGTAGCTGAATGCATTTAATAGTTCAATCAACTCTGGAACAAATGCTGCACAAAATGGCTCATTACCATGACTATGGTGTTCTCATGCAACAACAGGTTGCCAATATGACTTAATCACAACATATTGGAATTGGTTAACTATTTGTTAGTTAAATAGTTAGCTGATTAACTCTGTTAGTTGGTGAAGTGATTAGTTTAGGAGGTTAATTAATCAGTCTGATTAATAGTTAGTTAGTTTGTTAGCACTCTATATTCACAATTCAGACACTCCTGGAAGTGTTCTCACCACCGTGCAGCTTATAGGGACACAAAATTATTCTTTATGGAGCAGATCCATGTGGATTAATCTTCGAGCTAAGAGTAAGCTGGGGTTCGTGTTAGGAACATGTAAGAGGAGTGATTAAGATTGTTATGGGATGAATTTGATGCTCTAGTTCCTCCACCTTCATGCAAATGTGATAAATTTAGAACCTATGTGGACCATCTAGCATGCTTAAAAAAAGTTATACAAACAAAAATTAAACTCTTCTTCTTTTTGAGGGAATTTATTTTTTGTATGATAGTTTTATTTACTTAGGGAAAAATGAGAGTAGATGTGTAACACATGGATTAAATTAATAAAATGACAAAAACAAAATAACTCAAATTTAACTTAAGAATGATAATATTTTTTCTAATTATAATATAAAATATAGACAAACAAAGTGTGAATAAAAAAGAGTAAAAAAGGGCGGCCAAATTCACAATATTTGGAGAGAACACTTTGTGAATCATGACATGAATTATCATCAGTAATAGGAACCTAGAGTTAAAGATATTTTTTGCTAAAATTATTAAAATTGATTAAGTTTTTCTTCCTTTTTTTTTTTCCAAAAGTTTTGTTTGAAAAAAGTTCCACATCTTCATACATCAATGTTAATTGAATATATCATTTAAATTGGTCGAATAATTTTTATACGTGAAAATGACAATAATTGAGTGACTTTTCTGTTACAAAACAAAGAACAGAAAAATGACTTTTTGAATAGTTGAGTGATAATATGAGAAGTCAATACTTGACATCTGCTATATGAATTCTCAGTAATCATATTAAAGATAGTCTAGAAATTTATTGGCTTAAGACGCAAAATTGATGGATATAATCCATTACTTTAAAGATGAAAATTGAGAACCAAACATGTCTATATTAATGTGTAATAACAAAACTATTTTGGCCACTTTGACTAAGTCCTTGGCTGGCTGACTGAGAATTGTTGGTTTTCATTTTTTAAAAGAGCTTGAAAATAATTGCACCCCATCACTATCTAATGAATATATAACTTGAATTGATTATGTGACATTGGACGAGAAATGACAATAATTAAGTAATTTTTTTGTTATAAAACAAAGAAAAGCGACTTTTTAAATAGTTGAGTGATTATGTGAAAAATCAACTCTTGACATATATTACATAAATCAGAGATAATATAGCCTAAAATTTTATTGATCTAAGACTGAAAATTATTGGATATGGTCCACAACTTTGGAGATAAGAATTTAGAACCAGCCATGTCTGTATCATACATTAAAAGTCTTCATGACCAATGTGTGATGACAAAACTATTTTGGCCACTTTTACTAAGTCCGTGGTTGAATTAAATGGGTATCTCAAAACAACTCAAAATTTGACTTGAGAATAACCATATTTTCTCTGATAGCAACCAAATTTACAAATTAGAAGAAAACGTGTTTCCTGTTGATCTTTAACGTTTTTCTTTTTGAGACTAGAGAAATGTGTCTAATTATTATTTGTGAAAGCAATCATATGAAACTTACTCCCTCTATCTCAATTTATTATGCATTTTCAAGAGCCAAATAGTTTAATTTTCACCGGAAATGCATGCATGAAGTCTTTAAAATTTTTAAAATAAAATTTATATATTTTAAAACTACGTAAAAAGTAATATAAATCACAATAATTAATCGCAAACCATCTTTGGAGTAGTCGCGTGTGAAGTGAAAGAATTGGAGTTTTTAATATCCACAAACCATTTTCGGTGGGTGAGATATCTTAATCTATCTCTAATAAAAAACTATTAATTTGTGATCAAATTTTCTTCAAGGGTCATTACCTATTCCAACAAATTCCACAAGATACTTCATCATATCAAAAAATAATCTTAGTGAAGAAATTCAAATAATCTTAGTGAAGAAATTCTTTTATTTGCAAAATTGATTTGAGAGTCATTGAAATTTAATTTTATCAAAAAATTCGAGCATGAGAAATTTGAAACTCTTGCAGGTCTCATAAAAACAAAATGCCCTTAAATTTTTGTTGCTCTTCATTTATTTATTTTGGGGGGAGGGGGACCAAAAAAATATGCTTAATTATTCTCTGTTTACTATGGATTCAAAGTTTGATTTGATCTTTATGTTCATATCAATGCCATTCTTGTGATACATTTTCTCAAAGACAAAAACAGAACAATCCAAATTTGACTTAAAAATAATAACGTTTTCTTTAAAACAAAATCAGAACAACCCAAATTTGACTTAAAAATAATAACGTTTTCTTTAAAACAAAATCAGAACAACCCAAATTTGCAATATTTGGAGAGAAAGACGTTACAAATTATCGTAGAGATAATGTATAAGTATCTCCTAAACTATGATCGAAATTTTAGCAACACACCTTAACTTTACCAGGGTCCTATTACCCTCGACGTCATTTTTTTTCTATTTTTGTGCACCTTTTGTGCTGGCATAACACCTTCAGGCTTCAAGTAGGTAAGTTGGTTGCGTTTGTACAACACGTGCCCGCCACTTTTTAAAATTTTTAATTTTTTTAAATATTCTTATTTTCTTTATCTTGTATTAAAATTAAGTCAATACACATAATTTTTAAAAAAAAAAATTTGCCTTGTATTTAAAATATTTTTTTTCTTCATTTTTTCTAACCTTCATTCATTGTTTTTTCTCTTTTTTTTTTCAAACGGATATCAAAATAAGTGAAGAAAATCAAATAAAACATAAAAAATTAAAATGTTAAAAATTAAAGGACACTTTTTAATTATTTTTTAAAAAAGATACACATCATTTTTAAAAATAATTAAAAGTGAAAAGATAAAAAATTTATGAAAGAGGAAAAAATAAAAAAATTTAAAGTGAGGAAGAAATTAAAATAAATATTTTACAAAGAAAGTAATGAAAATAATTAAATATATCTAAGTATGTGTACTAACTAATTGTAAATAGAACGATTAAAAAAGGACATGTGTCCAATTTTTTCGATATTCGCTTGCCTTCAAGAGAGTGTTCACTCTCTCTCTCTCTGCCACATCAACTTTTGGGGTGTGTTTATTACATTTGAAAATAGTTTAAGAGGATAATATGACCATAATTAAATTTAGGTGTGTACTGAAATTTCGGTCATAGTTTAGGAGGTACTTATGCATTATCCCATTATCGTAACGTGGACTCTCATCAATAATAGGAACCTAGAGTTAAGATATGTATTGAATTCAATGCTTGCTAAGTTACTATTCAGATGGGACGTGGGCTATTCCAAGTGGAGCTGGTCAATATACTGGTTAAAATTGATAGTTTTTCGTATTTAAAAAGTTTGGTTTGGAAAAAGTTCCACACCATCATTATCAACCGGAAATATAACTTAAATTGGTTGAGTAACTTTACACGTTAAATGACAATAAATAAGTGACAACATTTTCTCTGATAGCAGCCAAATTTGCAAATTTGGAGAAAACGCGTTTCCTGTTGGTCTTTAATTAGTACAATATCAAATCCTATGAATCCGAAACAATAAACTCAAAATATGATGATGGTTTCTAGCAAAACATTCTCTTCACTTCAGTTTTTCACTCTTTTGTACCTCTTTACGGTTACTTTTGCTTCCACTGAGGAAGCAACTGCCCTCTTGAAATGGAAAGCAACTTTCAAGAACCAGAATAATTCCTTATTGGCTTCATGGACGCCAATTTCTAATATATGTGAAGACTGGTATGGAGTTATATGCTTTAATGGGAGGGTAAACACGTTGAATATTACAAATGCTAGTGTAATTGGTACACTCTATGCTTTCCCGTTTTCATCTCTCCCTTTTCTTGAGAATCTTGATCTTAGCATGAACAATTTCTCTGGCACCATTCCACTTGAGATTGGTAATCTCGCTAATCTTATCTTTCTTAACTTGAACTTCAATCAGATTTCAGGAACAATCCCACCACAAATCGGTTCACTAGTTAAGCTTCAGATCCTCCGTATATATGACAACCATTTAAATGGCCCCATTCCAGGAGAAATAGGTTATCTAAGGTCTCTTAATAAGCTATCTTTGGGTGATAACTCTCTAAATGGTTCTATTCCAGTTTCATTGGGGAATTTGAACAACTTGTCTTTTTTGTATCTTTATGAAAATCAACTCTCTGGCTCTATTCCTGAAGAAATAGGTTACCTAAGGTCTCTTAATGTCCTACATTTGAGTAATAACTCTCTTAATGGCTCTATTCCAGCATCATTGGGGAATTTGAGCAACTTGTCTAATTTGTTTTTTTATGAAAATCAACTCTCCGGCTCTATTCCTGAAGAAATAGGTTACCTAAGGTCTCTTAATGTCCTACATTTGAGTAATAACTCTCTTAATGGCTCTATTCCAGCATCATTGGGGAATTTGAGCAACTTGTCTGATTTGTATCTTTATAATAATCAGCTTTCTGGCTCTATTCCTGAAGAAATAGGTTACCTAAGGTCTCTTACTACGCTAGCTTTGGGTGTAAACTCTCTTAATGGATCTATTCCTGCTTCATTCGGGAATTTGAGAAATATCTGTTTCTCGGTGATAACAATCTCATTGGGGAAATTCCTTCATTTGCGTGCAATTTGACATCACTAAAAGTGTTGTATATGCCGAGAAACAACTTTAAGGGAAAAGTTCCGCAATGTTTGGGTAATATCAATGGCCTCCAGGTTTTGACGATGTCACATAATAATCTCAGTGGAGAGATACCTTCATCTATTTCCAAGTTAACATCACTACAAATTCTAGATTTGGGAAGAAACAATCTGGAGGGAGCAATTCCACAATGTTTTGGCAATATTAGTAGCCTCCAAGTTTTTGATATGCAGAACAACAAACTTTCTGGGACTCTTCCAACAAATTTTAGCATTGGAAGTTCACTTATAACCCTCAACTTGCATGGCAATAAACTAGAGGGAAAAATACCTCGATCTTTGGCCAATTGCAAAAAGTTGCTAGTTCTTGATCTAGGAGAAAATCATCTCAATGACACATTCCCCATGTTGTTGGGAACTTTGACAGAGCTGAGAGTTTTAAGATTGACATCGAATAAATTGCATGGATCCATAAGATCTTTAGGGGCTGGAATCATGTTTCCTGGAATAATAGCTGGGATCATGTTTCCTGATCTTCGAATAATAGATCTCTCTAACAATGCCTTCTCGAAAGACTTACCAACGAGTCTGTTTCAACATTTGAAAGGCATGAGGAAAATTGATAAAACAATGAAGGTACCAAGTTATGAAGGAGATGGATATTACCAGGACTCGGTAGTTGTTGTAACAAAGGGATTGGAGCTTGAAGTTGTGAGAATTTTGTCTTTGTACACAGTTATAGATCTTTCAAACAACAAATTTGAAGGACATATTCCTGGTGTTCTGGGAGATCTCATTGCTCTTCGGGTATTGAATATGTCTCACAATGGATTGAAAGGTCATATACCACCATCACTTGGACGTTTATCCGTAGTGGAATCATTGGACCTTTCATTTAATCACCTTTCGGGAGAGATACCACAACAACTTGCTTCTCTTACGTCTCTTGAATTCTTAAATCTCTCCCACAATTATCTCCAAGGATGCATCCCTCAAGGACCTCAATTTCATACCTTTGAGAACAATTCATATGAAGGTAATGATGGATTACGTGGATTCCCAGTTTCAAAAGGTTGTGGCAATGATCATGTGTCAGAGACAAATTATACGGTATCTGCACTAGAAGATCAAGAAAGCAATTCTATATTTCTCAATGAATTTTGGAAAGCCGCTTTGATGGGCTTTGGCAGTGGACTATGTATTGGATTATCCATAATATATTTCATGATTTCAACTGGAAATATGAAATGGCTTGCAAGAATCATTGAAGAACTGGAACACAAAATTACCATGCGACGGAGAAAGAAGCAGCGAGGTCAAAGGAATTACAGAAGAAGGATTTGATTTCAGAACTTCAGGTATTCAAGATAAGCTCTACACTAATCTATTTTAGTTTATTCTAACTACTAATATATTAGTTTTTATGCTTTTTTGTTATAAATAACAACTAATTAATGCTCGATACGAAGCACATTTTTCTTTCCAACAACTTCAAGAAGCTGAAGATTTGAAAAGGATTAGCCGTAGCTGATGTTTTAAGTAGGAAGCTGTGATAACAGAGGCTAAAAATTTATAATTGTTTTGACTCACTATCTTATTTTTTTCCAGATTTTCAAATGCCAAGAATAAGAAGACGGCGTAATGGATATGGATATGATGTTGGATTTGATTTTTAGTTTCTTTTTAGTTTTATAAGTAAGCTTTTTCTTAACGTAGGAAATGTAACACTATGAATTTTGACGATATTCAATAAATGTTGTGTGTATTGAATGAAGTGTTTGAATTTCTCATATCAATAATACTCACCTCAAAGAATCTAAGAGAATTGAATTAATGGAGGAAGATATTTAGCGTGCGATAGAGGAAAGATAACTAACAAGGAAGAAAACGTGACAATCTTGATCCTAATTGGTTAACTCACACCCAAAGCTCGTTATTGAGGTGGGAGAGAACAAGTTTGTTTTTTTTATATATAAGGGGAGCCTTGTGGGAATTCTCACTAGTCATATTAGAGATAATGTTGTTTAGAATTTATTGGTCTAAGACGGAGAACTTTTTGATATGGTCCACTACTTTAGAGATGAGAATTGAGAACCAGACATGTCTATATCAATGTGTAATAACAAAATAATTTTGGCCACATGGTTAAGTCGTTGGCTGACTGAGAATTGTTGGCTTTTCATTTTTTTAAAAAGAAAAGTGACTTTCTGAATAGTTGAGTGACCATGTGAGAAATCAACGCTTGACATCTGCTATACATTAATTAGAGATAATGTAACCTAGAAATTTATTGGTCAAAGACTGAGAATCATTGGATATGGTCCACTACTTTAGAGATAAGAATTAAGAACATGTCTTTATCATACACTAAGAGTGGTCATGATCAATGCTTGTGATAACATTTTCTCTTATAGCAGCCAAAATGTCAACATTTTCTTTTTGGGACCAGAGAAATGTGTTGAATTATTCTTTGCAAAAACAATTATCTTAAGCTTACTCCCCCTATCTCAATTAATGTGTCACAGTCTGGATTTCAAGAGTCGAACAATTTAGTTTCACCTTAAATTCAAGCATGAAGTCTGTAAAAATTTTAAAATAAAATTTATATAATTGAAAACTACATAAAAAGTACAATAAATCTCTATAATTGATTGACAAACCATCTTCGGAGTGGTCACGTGTGAAGTGAAAGAATTGGAGTTCTTAATATCCACAAACCATCTTTGGAGGTTAAGATATCTTAATCGATCTCTAAAAACTATTGATGTGCTATCCAATTCTCTTCAAGGGTCACTACATATTCCAACAAATTCCACAAGATACTTCTTCATATCAAAAAATAACCTTAGTGAAAAAATTCCTTTTATATATTTGCAAATTTGATGTCACTATGAATTCTTGATTTTCGTATTTTATGATGTTGGATTTGATTTATAATTTCTTTTTAGTTTTATAAGTAAGCTTTTTCTTAACTTGGGAAAGTGTAACATTATGAATTTTGACAATATATCAAGTTTATGTAAGATTTTAACGTATTCAATAAATGTTGTGTGTATTGAATGAAGTGTATGCATTTCTCTGATCCCTAGCTACTTACTCTATATATATATAATTTAGAAATTCAAAGAATCTAAGAGGGACTTAATTATGAATAAATCTTTAAACTAGTTGAAGAATGTGTTATCTTATCTCTATTTATCTTGAGAAAGAAGTGAAGGCAGAAGTTTTGCAGCAGTTTAAAGAGAGACCATTGAGAAAGCTGAATTAATGGAGGAAGATATTTATAGTGAGATAGAGGAAAGAGCATTAACAAGGAAGAATAACGAGTTTGCGCCAAGTGATTAGATTTCCACATCACCAATATCTACCAGAAATATAGCTTGAATTGGTTGAGTGACTTTATGAGTGAAATGACAATAATTAAGTGACTTCTGTTACAAAACAAAGAAAAGTGACTTTCTCAATAGTTGAGTGATCATGTGGGAAATCAACTCTTGACATTTGCTATATTAATTAGAGATAATGTAGTCTAGAAATTTATTGGTCTAAGACTGTGTCACGACCCAAAACTGGGTGTGATGGCACTTGTCCTATCCCACCAGGACAAGTCAGTCTAAACCCAACAAGCGGAAGAAATAACAGAAATAGCGAAAGAAATAACTGAAAGGCGGAAGACTTCATCTATTAAACCAAACCCAAGACTGGTTGTCACATGTACAGGCCTCTATTAAAGAATTCGAAACAAAACTTCAAGTCTCAATGTATGTGTCTCAAATAGAACAAATATAAATAAAAAGGCTGAGAGAAGGGTTGCCGACATCAACAGCTACCTCTCAAGTATCCTTAACGAGCCACAGAGAAAGGGAGAGAAGCTAGATCATGGTCCTGGCTCGGGACCTACACAAGTGTAGAAGCAACGGTGAGTACCAAACAACACGGTACTCAACAAATCAACAAACAAAACGAAGCAAAGCTAAGAGAATCACGAAACCCCGACTTCCAACCGAACCTCTAATAACTACAACCTGCACAGAAATTCAGCCCAACCTAACAGATTCTCAAGTCATAGATCAACTGATACAAATCAACAATAGATCCTCAACAAATCAATTATATACCCAAAAATGGTCCACAACAGTTCAATAACAGTCCACTAACAAATCAACAAGGAAGTTCAACTCAAATATCAACAAGTCATCTCAAAATCAAAAGGCACTACATAGCACCACAATAGCAAGGATCAGACCATACAATGCAATACAATGCCATGTCATGAATGCATGTCTGTCCTTTGATACACATCCGCTGAATCTTAGACCGAAACCCATGGGGCCACACACGGACCATGTATCCGCCGGAAAAGACCTTGACAACTCATATCGCCGGCAGAAATCTCGGCATCACACATCGCCAGCAGAAACCTCGGCATCTCATATCGTCGGCAGAAACCTCGGTATCTCATATCGCCGGAAGAAACCTCGGCATAACACACCGCCGGCAGAAACCTCAGCAAAATCATCACTGGCCTCACATGGACCATATATCATCAAGAGTCTCATCATAGTGTCTCAGAACCAATGCACACAAGCATGTTCACACAAATAATGAGAGAAGGATAGTGTTCACAATCACAACACAACTCATATCAAGATAAACCACGTCACACTATCATCAACATATCAACAACAACAATCAATGTCTCAATATATATATATATATATATCAATGATGTCAATTGTCTAGTTTCCATTTCTCTACCCTTTTCATCGCAAGAAGGGTCAATCGTTTAGCCAAAGTCTCAAGTCTAGTCCCATAATCAACAATGAGCAAAAGACACGTTCAACACAATCATAATCACTTCGAGACTATCATGGCAACACATCAATCTTTCAACATTATCAAGTCTATGGCCTAATCACACATTGGCCTTTCACATAGCACATAAGTCATTTTATTAACCCCGCCGATTATTATTAGATTGATTCATGCAAGAACTCACCCAATACCTCAATCCCATTTCTCCCCAACTCAATCAAGTAAGGAAATCGAGATTCTAAGAGATTTACAAGGTTTTAAGAGTTCACTTGCCTTAAATGAATCGGAATCAACCAACAATCGGAGCTTTTCCCTTCCGTGAGCGATCCAAATCAACACAATCTATTCACAAACAAAAACCCAATCACAATCCGGGCCTATCAAGACAAAGAACACTAAATTCAAAAAAAAAAAATGGAACAACCCCAAACTCCGATTTCGAAAACGGAACTAGAATCCGGAATTTCTTTCATAAAACTCATCCTCAATATTATAGGAACTCAATGGTGAAAAACCCATTTGAAAAGAAAGCTCAAACAACCCTCAATTTCCATTTTTCTCAAATTTTTGGAGTTCCATCAAAACCCCCAAAAACACACTTAAAATCCCAAATTTCAATTCAAAATCATGATATAAACATTGGGTAATCAAAACCAGGGGTTAAAAACACTTACCCACACTGATTCCCAAGAATTTCTCCTTCAAAAATTGCCCGAGAAGCTCTAAAATCATGAAAAGGGGATAATTCCCGAATTTACACAATTCACGCAGAAAATTGCTATCCGCGAACGCGGATGCTAAACCTCATACACCCTGCGAACGCGCTTATCCTCCGTGAACGCGGAGATCCTCACCAAGCAAGCTCCGCGAACGCGCCCTAGCCTATCCGCGAACGCAAAGACCAAAGCCACAGACAATAGATACAACAAAATCAGCAATTCCTCAAGTCTCCGAAAGGACCCTCGAAATTCGTTCGGAACCCCGTGCACACAAACCAGATATGCAACCCCACTAAACTCGACGCTCTGGACTCAATGGAAATTGGAACCATCGGATTTCAAATTCGAGGTCTCCTTGACTCGGGACCCGATGAAGCACCTCAAAATTAACTCATGCCTCAACAACTCAAAACAAGCTCGGGACCCTCTAAAAATCAACCAAGGCCACCCCTAGGCCAAAAATCATCCCCCCAATCCAACGGAGTTGTCAAAATCGACATCCGAACATCGGATCTCCGAATGTTGACTAAAGACAACCATATGATCAAATTTCCACAATTTTCCAACTTAGGACCTCAAATCTTCAAAACAGCCCCAAAACTGACCCCGTCAACTCTCCTAGGCCAAAATCCACATTCTGAAACTGATAGAATCAACATAATTCACATCCGAGTTCCGAAACTCAGAATGACCTCTAAAACCACAAATTGGCAACTTAAGCCTTCAAAATTCAAAACTTTTCAAAAACTTCATTTTAACTCAAACTTTCACACAACCAACTTAGGAAACATTTCAAACATGACCCGAGGCAACTCTTGAGAGGGGCAAAACAGTCATTTTACAAAAATTACCAAAATTGACCTTCAGGGTCATTACACTGAGAATTGTTGATATGATTCACTACTTTAGAGATGAGAATTGAGAACCGACATGTCAGTATCATACACTAAGAGTGGTCATGATCAATGTGTGATAACAAAACTATTTTGGCCACTTTGATCAAGTCCTTGGCTGAATAGATGTATAACACAAAACAACCCAAAATTTCACTTGAGAATGACTACATTTTTTCCTCTGATAGAAGCCAAATTAGCAAATTTGGAGAAAACGTGTTTGTTGTTGGTCTTTAATTATAAGTTACGTACAATATCAGACCCTACAAACCTGAAATAATAAACTCAAAATATGATGATCGTTTCTAGCAGAATATTCTCTTCACTTCAGTTTTTCACTCTTTTATATCTCTTTACTGTTACTTTTGCTTCCACTGAGGATGCAACTGCCCTCTTAAAATGGAAAGCAACTTTCAAGAACCAAAATAATTCCTTATTGGCTTCATGGACGCCAAGTTCTAACGCATGCATGGACTGGTATGGAGTTATATGCTTTAATGGTAGGGTAAACATGTTGAATATTACAAATTCCAGTGTCATTGGTACGCTCTATGCTTTTCCGTATTCATCTCTCCCTTTTCTTGAGAATCTTAATCTTAGCATGAACTATTTCTCTGGCACCATTCCACCTGAGATTGGTAATCTCACTAATCTTGTCTATCTTGACTTGCACATCAATCAGATTTCAGGTACAATCCCACCACAAATCGGTTCACTAGCCAAGCTTCAGACCCTCCGCATATCTGTAAACCATTTAAATGGCTCTATTCCTGAAGAAATAGGTTACCTAAGGTCTCTTAATGTCCTACATTTGAGCAACTTGTCTGATTTGTATCTTTATAATAATCAGCTTTCTGGCTCTATTCCTGAAGAAATAGGTTAATTGAGGTCTCTTACTTATCTATATTTGAGTAATAACTCTCTTAATGGATTTATTCCTGCTTCATTCGGGAATTTGAGAAATCTGCAACTTCTGTTTCTCAATAACAATCTCATTGACAAAATTCCTTCATTTGTGTGCAATTTGACATCACTGGAAGTGTTGTATATGCCAAGAAACAACTTGAAGGGAAAAGTTCCGCAATGTTTGGGTAATATCAGCGGCCTCCAGGTTTTGACAATGTCACATAATAATCTAAGTGGAGAGATCCCTTCATCTATTTCCAATTTAACATCACTACGAATACTAGATTTGGGCGGAAACCATCTAGAGGGAGCAATTCCACAATGTTTTGGTAATATTAGTAGCCTCCAGGTTTTTGATATGCAGAATAACAAACTTTCTGGGAGCCTTCCAACAAATTTTAGCATTGGAAGTTCACTTAGAAGTCTCAACTTGCACGACAATGAACTAGAGGGAAAAATCCCCCAATCTTTGGCCAATTGCAAAGAGTTGCAAGTTCTTGATTTAGGAGATAATCAGCTCAATGACACATTTCCCATGTGATTGGGAACTTTGCCAGATCTCTCTTACAATGCTTTCTCGAAAGACTTACCAATGAGTCTGTTTCAACATTTGAAAGGCATGAAGACAATTGATCAAACAATGAAGTCATCAAGTGATAAAAGAGATGGATATTACCAAGACTCGATAGTTGTTGTAACAAAGGGATTGGAGCTTGAAGTTGTGAGAATTTTGTCTTTGTACACAGTTATTGATCTTTCAAACAACAAATTTGAAGGACATATTCCTAGTATTCTGGGTGAGCTCATTGCGATTCGTGTACTTAATTTATCACATAATGGATTGAAAGGCTATATACCACCATCACTTGGAAGTTTATCTGTAGTGGAATCATTGGACCTTTCGTTTAACCAGCTTTCGGGAGAGATACCACAACAACTTACTTCTCTTACGTTTCTTGAATGCTTAAATCTCTCCCATAATTATCTGCAAGGATGCATCCCTCAAGGACCTCAATTTCATACCTTTGAGAACAATTCATATGAAGGTAATGATGGATTACGTGGATTCCCCGTTTCAAAAGGTTGTGGCAATGATCCCATGTCAGAGACAAATTATACAGTATCTGCACTAGAAGATCAAGAAAGCAATTCTGAATTTCTCATTGATTTTTGGAAAGCTGCTCTGATGGGCTATGGCAGTGGACTATGTATTGGATTATCCATAATATATTTCATGATTTCAACTGGAAATATGAAATGGCTTGCAAGAATCATTGAAGAACTGGAACACAAAGTTACCATGCGACAGAGAAAGAAGCAGCGGGGTCAAAGGAATTACAGAAGAAGAAATAATCATTTCTAGACAAGTTACCAATAAAGAAAGATTTGATTTCAGAACTTCAGGTATTCAAGCTAAGCTGTACACTAATCTTTTTTAGTTTATTCTTTTTAATATATTAGGTTTTATGCTTTTTTCGTTATAAACAAATACTTATTAACGCTTGATACGAATTGCTAGTAATCAGTTGGAGGCTGTGATAACAGAGACTAAAAGTTTATAGTTGTGTGACTCACTTTCTTATTTTTTCAGATTTTCAGATGCCAAGAATAAGAAAACGTTGGCGTAATGGATTTGGTTCTTCCTATGTAGCAGCTTATGATGTTGGATTTGATTTTTAGTTTTATAAGCTTTTCTTAACTTGGGAAAATGTAATATTATGAATTTTGATGATATACAATAAATGTTGTGTGTATTGAATGATGTGTATGCATTTCTCGGATCAATAATACTCACCTCAAAGACTGAATTAATGGAGGAAGATATTTAGCGTGCGATAGAAGAAAGAGAACTAACAAAGAAGAATACGTAACAACCTTGGCGTAACTGGTTAACTCACACCCAAAGCTAGTTATTCTGGTGGGAAAGGCCAAGTTTTATTTTTTTGTGATAAGGTTGTCGTGGAAACAGTCTCTTGCAGAGATGTAGAGTGAGGTTGCATATAATACACCCTTGTGGTCCGGCCCTTCCCTACATTGCAGGAGCTTAGCCTTTTATTATTTACTCAAAGTAAACTGTTTTTGTCATTTGCATTCTTCAATAATGTTCCTTGTTGTGCTCGTGGCACTTTGAAACTTTCCTTTGCCAATTGCAATAATGTTAGTTTGAAACATTTGTGTGTCCTATTTCCAGATACAGGGGGGTATACTAGATAGATCAAAGTTGAATAATCTATATGAAACAGCACTGGCAAGACAGAATATTGTAAAATGACCCGAACAACAGGGAAGTTTCGACTAATCTATTCGAGGTAGCTGATAATTCACAGGATGCATTTAATAGTTCAACCAACTCTGGAACAAATGCTGCACAAAATGGCTCATTACCATGACTATGGTGTTCTCATGCAACAACAGGTTGCCAATATGACTTAATCACAACATATTGGAATTGGTTAACTATTTGTTAGTTAAATAGTTAGCTGATTAACTCTGTTAGTTGGTGAAGTGATTAGTTTAGGAGGTTAATTAATCAGTCTGATTAATAGTTAGTTAGTTTGTTAGCACTCTATATTCACAATTCAGACACTCCTGGAAGTGTTCTCACCACCGTGCAGCTTATAGGGACAGAAAATTATTCTTTATGGAGCAGATCCATGTTGATTAATCTTCGAGCTAAGAGTAAGCTGGGGTTCGTGTTAGGAACATGTAAGAGGAGTGATTAAGATTGTTATGGGATGAATTTGATGCTCTAGTTCCTCCACCTTCATGCAAATGTGATAAATTTAGAACCTATGTGGACCATCTAGCATGCTTAAAAAAAGTTATACAAACAAAAATTAAACTCTTCTTCTTTTTGAGGGAATTTATTTTTTGTATGATAGTTTTATTTACTTAGGGAAAAATGAGAGTAGATGTGTAACACACGGATAAAATTAATAAAATGACAAAAACAAAATAACTCAAATTTAATAATATTTTTTCTAATTATAAAATATAGACAAACAAACTGTGAATAAAAAAGAGTAAAAAAGGGCGGCCAAATTCACAATATTTGGAGAGAACACTTTATGAATCATGACATGAATTATCATCAGTAATAGGAACCTAGAGTTAAAAGATATTTTTTTGCTAAAATTATTAAAATTGATTAGGTTTTTCTTCCTCTTTTCTTTTTCAAAAGTTTTGTTTGAAAATAGTTCCACATCTTCAGACATCAATGTTAATTGAATACATCATTTAAATTGGTTGAATAATTTTATACGTGAAAATGACAATAATTGAGTGACTTTTCTGTTACAAAACAAAGAACAGAAAAATGACTAGAACACAAAATTATCACGCGAAGGAGAAAGAAGCAGCGAGGTCAAAGTTAAGTGATTATTTGAAAAATCAACTCTTGATATCTATTACATGAATCATAGATAATGTAGGCTAAAATTTTATTGATCTAAGACTGAAAATTATTGGATATGGTCCACTACTTTAGAGATAAGAATTGAGAACTAGACATGTCTGTATCATACATTAAAAGTCGTCATGACCAATGTGTGATAACAAAACTATTTTGGCCACTTTTACTAAGTCCTTGGTTGAATTAAATGTGTAACTCAATACAACTCAAAATTTGACTTGAGAATAGCCACATTTTCTCCGATAGCAACCAAATTTACAGATTTGAAAAAAATGTGTTTCCTGTTGATCTTTAACGTTTTTCTTTTTGAGACTAGAGAAATGTGTTTAATTATTCTTTGTGAAAGCAATCATATGAAACTTACTCCCTTGATCTCAACTTATTATGAATAGTCTGGATTTTCAAGAGCCAAATAGTTTAATTTTCACCGTAAATTCAGGCCTGAAGTCTTTAGAAATCTTAAAATAAAATTTATATATTTAAAACTATGTAAAGTATTATAAGTCACAAAAATTGATCGCAAACCATCTTCGGAGTGGTCGCGTGTGAAGTGAAAGAATTGGAGTTTTTAGTATCCACGAACCATTTTCGGTGGTTGAGATATCTTAATCTATCTCTAATAAAAAACTATTAATTTGTGATCAAATTTTCTTCAAGGGTCATTACATATTCCAACAAATTCCACAAGATGCTTCATCATATCAAAAAATAATCTTAGTGAAGAAATTCAAATAATCTTAGTGAAGAAATTCTTTTATTTGCAAATTTGGTTTGAGAGTCATTGAAATTTAATTTTATCAAAAAATTCGAGCATGAGAAATTTGAAACTCTTGCAGGTCTCATAAAAACAAAATGCCCTTAAATTTTTGTTGCTCTTCATTTATTTATTTTGGGGGGAGGGGGACCAAAAAAATATGCTTAATTATTCTCTGTTTACTATGGATTCAAAGTTTGATTTAATCTTTATGTTCATATCAATGCCATTCTTAGGATACATTTTCTCGAAGACAAAAACAGAACAACCCAAATTTGACTTAAAAATAATAACGTTTTCTTTAAAACAAAATCAGAACAACCCAAATCTGCAATATTTGGAGAGAAAGACGTTACAAATTATCGTAGAGATAATGTATAAGTATCCCCTAAACTATGATCGAAATTTTAGCGACACACCTTAACTTTACCAGGATCCAATTACCCTCGACGTCATTTTTTTTCTATTTTTGTGCAGCTTTTGTGCTGACATGACACCTTCAGGCTTCAAGTAGGTAAGTTGGTTGCGTTTGTACAACACGTGCCCACCACTTTTTAAAATTTTTAATTTTTTATATTTTTTTAAATATTCTTATTTTCTTTATCTTGTATTAAAATTAAGTCAATACACATAATATTTTTTTAAAAAAATTTGCCTTGTATTTAAAAAAAAAAAATTCTTCATTTTTTCTAACCTTCATTCATTATTTTTTCTCTTCTTTTTTTTTTAATTTGATTTTATTTATTCCTTTTATTTTCTTCGCCTTTTCTTTTGATTTGATTTCAAATTTAATTTCAAATGCCGTGTTTTTAAAATAAGTTAATTTCGAATGGATATCAAAATAAGTGAAGAAAATCAAATAAAACGTAAAAAATTAAAACGTTAAAAATTGAAGGACAATTTTTAATTATTTTTAAAAAAAGATACACATAATTTTTAAAAATAATTAAAAGTGAAAAGACAAAAAATTAATGAAAGAGGAAAAAATAAAAAAATTTAAAGTGAGGAAAAAATTAAAATAAATATTTTATAAAGAAAGAAATGAAAATAATTAAATATTTCTAAGTATGTGTACTAACTAATTGTAAATAGAACATTTAAAAAAAGGACATGTGTCCAATTTTTTCGATATTCACTTGCCTTCAAGAGAGTGTTCACTCTCTCTCTCTGCCACATCAACTTTTGGGGTGTGTTTATCACATTTTAAAATAGTTTAAGAGGATAATATGGCCATAATTAAATTTAGGTGTGTACTGAAATTTCGATCATAGTTTAGGAGGTACTTATGCATTATCCCATTATCGTAACGTGAACTCTCATCAATAATAGGAACCTAGAGTTAAGATATGTATTGAATTCAATGCTTGCTAAGTTACTATTCAGATGGGACGTGGGCTATTCCAAGTGGAGCAGGTCAATATACTAGTTAAAATTGATAGTTTTTCGTATTTAAAAAGTTTGGTTTGGAAAAAGTTCCACACCATCATTATCAACCGGAAATATAACTTAAATTGGTTGAGTAACTTTACACGTTAAATGACAATAAATAAGTGACAACATTTTCTCAGATAGCAGCCAAATTTACAAATTTGGAGAAAACGCGTTTCCTGTTGGTTTTTTAGTAGTATAAGTTACGTAAAATATCAAATCTATGAACCCGAAACAATAAACTCAAATTATGATGATGGTTTCTAGCAAAGCATTCTCTTCACTTCAGTTTTTTACTCTTTTATATCTCTTTACAGTTACTTTTGCTTCCACTGAGGAAGCAACTGCCCTCTTGAAATGGAAAGCAACTTTCAAGAACCAGAATAATTATTTATTGGCTTCATGGATGCCAAGTTCTAATGCATGCGAGGACTGGTATGGAGTTATATGCTTTAATGGTAGGGTAAACACATTGAATATTAAAAATTCCAGTGTCATTGGTACACTCTATGCTTTTCCGTATTCATCTCTCCCTTTTCTTGAGATTCTTAATCTTAGCATGAACAATTTCTCTGGCACCATTCCACCTGAGATTGGTAATCTCACTAATCTTACCTATCTTGACTTGAACATCAATAAGATTTCAGGCACAATCCCACCACAAATCGGTTCACTAGCTAAGCTTCAAATCCTCCGTATATATGACAACCATTTAAATGGCTCTATTCTAGGAGAAATAGGTTACCTAAGGTCTCTTACTAGGCTATCTTTGGGTAGGAACTTTCTTAGTGGTTCTATTCCAGCTTCATTGGGGAATTTGAACAACTTGTCTCTTATTGAGCTAGATTTGGGTGATAACTCTCTTAATGGATCTATTCCTGCTTCACTCGGGAATCTGAGCAACTTATCTCTTTTGCTTCTTTTTTATAATCACCTTTCTGGCTCTATTCCTCAAGAAATAGGTAACCTGAGGTCTCTTACTATGCTAGCTTTTGCTAGGAACTTTCTTAGCGGTTCTATTCCTGCTTCATTGGGGAATTTGAACGACTTGACTCATATGTTTCTTAATTGTTAGAGTGAAAAACCTCACCCCCAATGTGGAGGTAGAGAATATTATATATTGACAAAAATAATTACAATATGTGTACAAATAGGTTAAGTAACTCTAATACAAATAGGTTAAGTAACTCTAATACAAATAGGTTAAGTAACTCTAATACCCCCCTTCAAGCGAAACGGTGGTGGACGAAGGCCAAGCATTGCGCGGAAAGATTCAAACTGAGGCCGAGGAAGACTCTTGGTGAAGATGTCAGCCACCTGAAGCGTGGTCGGAACAAACTTAGTGTAGAGTTTACCAGACGACACAAGCTCCCGAATGAAGTGATAGTCCAGATCAATGTGTTTCGCCCTCTTATGAGACACAGGATTCTGTGTGAGAAAGAGTGCACTCCGATTGTCACAGAGCAGCGTGGGGCGATCAGGAGGCAAAGCATGGAGCTCCCGAAGCAAGTGAGTGATCCATACAATTTCAGCCGCAGTATTCGCCATGGCTCGATACTCCGATTCACAACTGGAGCGGGAGACAGTCGGTTGTTTCTTAGCACTCCAGGAAACTAAGTTTCCACCAAGGAAAATAGAGTATCCATAAGTAGAACGGCGAGTTTCGAGACATCTGGCCCAATCAGCATCCGAGTAACCAAGAATAGAGACATTATGCGGCTTGGTGAACAACAGGCCATAGGCAAGTGTGCCTTTGACATACCGAAGAATGCGCTTGACACACTGGAAATGAAAAACAGTCGGTGTCTGTAAGAACTGACTAACCTGATTCACCGCATAGGACAGATCCGGACGAGTAATGGTAAGGTACTGCAATGCGCCAACTAGAGACCGATAATGAGTTGGATCCTTAAAAGGATCACCAGCGGTGATGAAGGACTCATGAGGAGCTAAGGGTGTGTGCACAGGCTTAGAATCAAGTAAAGCAGCACGTTCAAGGATATCACGAGCATACTTGGATTGGCTGAGAAATAACCCATTATCAGTGTAGGTCACTTCAAGACCAAGAAAATAATTGAGAGCTCCAAGATCTTTAATAGCAAACTCCTGGTTTAGACGAGAGATAAACGCAACCATGAGGTCAGTTCGGTTTCCGGTGAGGATTAAATCATCAACATAGACGAGCAGGTACATAATGCAGGAGGAGCGTTTGAAAACAAACAGAGATGTATCTGAGCGACTGCACGTAAAACCATTGGTGAGAAGAAAGGAACTTAATCGCTGAAACCAAGCACGCGGAGCCTGCTTGAGGCCGTATAACGCTTTGTTCAAGCGACACACATGATCAGGAAACCGAGAGTCTGCAAAGCCAGGGGGTTGTTCCATATGAACAACTTCATTCAGATGACCATGCAAGAAGGCATTTTTGACATCAAGCTGATGAAGCTTCCAATTGTTGATAACGGCAAGAGATAAGACAATGCGTACCGTAGAAGCCTTAACCACCGGACTAAAGGTGTGGGAATAATCTAAGCCAGGGATTTGAGTGAAGCCTTGAGCCACCAGTCGCGCTTTGAAACGTTCAACAGACCCGTCTGAGTTGTACTTAGTGCGAAAAACCCATTTGGAACCAACAACATTACTGGATTGCGGACGAGGCACCAATGTCCACGTAGCATTTTGAGTTAGAGCAGACATTTCCTCATGCATTGCAGCCATCCACTGTGGGTGCTTAGCAGCCGACTTGAACCCTCTTGGTTCAGAAGAAGCAAATAAAGCGCTAAAGAGGCGATGAGTGTCAAGATGAGCTAAGTTGGCTTGATGTCGAGTGGAAGGTTTAAAAATGCCCGCCTTGGACCGAGTTACCATGGGGTGAACTGCTGGAGTGGACACTGATGCAGGGAGCTGAGTTGGAGCCAAAGAATCACCCAAATCTGTAGCCAAAGTCGGCAGAGATGAGGCAGCAGCAGGATGTGGTGAGGGAAGGCCGACCCGAGACGGTGTGGAAGGAACAAGCACTGCAGTGGGTGAAACATCAGGCGGAGCAGCATGTAATGGCTGGGATACTGCCGGGTTATCACTGTGAAGGCCATCCAAACAAGGAGGACATAGAGAAGGCAAATGCGATGAGGCTGGCGAGGACGAAGAATCAGTGATCACGAAGGATTCTGCCGGCATGGAAGACGGCTCCAAAAAGGTTGAGAGATGCAAGGAGTTTAAGTCCGTTGATGAAGTAACGCCCGTAAAAGGTAAAGAGTGCTCATCAAAACGAGCATGGCGAGTAACATAGATGCGAGACGTTGCCGGATCAAGACACCGATAACCTTTGTATTGAGAGCTATAACCGATGAAGATGCACGGAAGACTTCTAGGAGATAACTTGTGATTTGTATAGTCTCGAAGATATGGAAATACTCGGCAGCCATAGACCTTGAAGGTACGATAATTAGGCTTCTCAGAAAATAAGAGCTCAAAAGGAGACTTGTTGGTCAAAACCTTCGAAGGTAGACGATTGATGATATAAACAGCGGAGCTGAACGCATCTACCCAATAAGAGGTAGGAGCATGTGCATTAAAAAGCATGGCCAAACCAGTCTCCACGATGTGACGGTGTTTTCTCTCAACTCTGCCGTTTTGCTGGGGCGTATACGGACAAGATAACCTGTGAAAAGTGCCATTTTCTTCAAATAGTCGACGAACAGTGTGATTAACAAACTCTGTGCCTCCATCACTTTGAAAAACCTTAATTTTTCGAGAAAATTGAGTTTGCACAAACTTCATGAAAACAGACAAAACAGCGGCAAATTCAGATTTGGTTTTGAGAGGATAAAACCAAGTGAAGCGAGAGTAGTCATCAACAAAGGCCACATAATACCTATAGTTATCAGTAGATGTAATAGGCGCAGGGCCCCATAAATCACAATGTATTAAGTCCAAAGGATGCAAAGATCGTTTATTATTTAAATCAAATGACAAACGGTGTCCTTTAGAGAGTTGACAAGAAGAGCAAATGACCGGTTTGGGTAAAATAGAAGTAACGGACAAAGAACCTAACTTATGTAAAAGTAAAACAGTATCAAAGGCAACATGCCCTAACCGACTATGCCAAAGTTCATAAGATGCCTTCAAACTTGAATTTGTAGTAGCCGCCAAAGCTTGATGCTCATTATGCAAAACATATAGCCCATTCTCACATTTGCCTCGAGTTAGAACCTGTTTCGTTTTTCTGTCCTGAATCTGAAAAAACGATTTAGAGAACAAAACATCCACCGGATTATCATGTGTTAGTTTACTAATGGACAAAAGATTCTTGGCAAGATGTGGAACAACCAGAACATCACGCAAGTGCAGATTATTAGAAACAGTAGAGGAACCCGTATGAGTGATAGGAAGAGCAGTACCATTTCCAAATGTCACATTAGCATTGCCGGAGTATGGAGAAGCATGAGGAACACTTGGTGAAGACGAAGTCATGTGATCAGTAGCCCCGGAATCAACATACCAATCAGGGGCAGAAGTAGTGACATGACATTGAGCATTGAACGCTTGAGCCAAGTTGGCGTCACAAGAGGCAGCTTGAGCGGCAAAGGTAGCAAGAGTAGGACAAGCACTTGCATAGTGGCCATCAGTACGACATAATTGGCAGTGAGGGGGCCTGCGGCCACGACCACGACCACCCGAACCACCACTGCCTCGGTTAGAGCGACCACGGCCGCTGACGGGAGAGGACTGCCGAGGCGACTGGGCAGTGAAGGCAGCAGGCAGCGAGGATGAGGCACCATGAAGGGACTTGAGAAAAAGTTCATGACTCTCCGCCTGTGAAAGTAAGTCGCGAAAGGTAGGCGCCGGTTTGGTGGCACGAATGGCAGTGGAGAAAGTCTCAAAAGAGGCTCCTAAGCCGCATAAAAACCAATGAAGTTTATCGATATCATCAACAGGCTGACCAATGGCAGCCAACTGATCACAAACTGATTTGAATTGACGACCAAATTCAGCAATAGATAATGAACCTTTGACTAATTGACGAAGTTGATCGCGCAGATTATGGACGCGTTCAACAGAAGAATTGCTATAGGCAGATTCAAGCGCAACCCAGATTTGGCGGGCTGTTGTGAGACCCAAAATTTCAGAGACCGCCTCTTCCGTAAGGGAAGAATTAAGGATGATGACAGCCCGTTGATCAATCGCAAGCCAGGCATCATAAAGAGGATTAAGAACCTCCGTGCCATCCGTAAGAAGAGACGATGGAGGAGCTACGGAGGATCCATCAACATGATCCAATAAGCGTTGATAAGAAAGTAGGGGCAGCATCTGATTTTTCCAATAGAGATAATTGGTGGAGGAGAGCTTAATTGTAAGCATGTGTAAAACAGTGGCAATGGGAAGAGTGGCATCGCTGGTGGAGGAGGCAGCCATGATCGAATGGAGAAGAGGAGCAGCGAAGGAAGAAGAAGAAGAAGAGAGGAGGCGGCGGGAGGAAGAAGAAGAAGGGAGGGGGCGGCGGCACCAGGAAAGAATTTTGAAAGATTAGGCTGATACCATGTTAGAGTGAAAAACCTCACCCCCAATGTGGAGGTAGAGAATATTATATATTGACAAAAATAATTACAATATGTGTACAAATAGGTTAAGTAACTCTAATACAAATAGGTTAAGTAACTCTAATACAAATAGGTTAAGTAACTCTAATATTAATTATAACAACTTGAAGGGAAAAGTTCCGCAATGGTTAGGAAATATCAGTGGCCTCCAGGTTTTGTCGATTCCACATAATAGTCTCAGTGGAGAGGTCCCTTCATATATTTCTAGTTTAGCATCACTACAAATACTAGATTTGGGCGGAAACAATCTGGAGGGAGCAATTCCACAATGTTTTGGCAATATTAGTAGCCTCCAAGTTTTTGATATGCAGAACAACAAACTCACTGGTACTCTTCCAACAAATTTTAGCATTGGAAGTTCACTTATAAGTCTCAACTTGCATGGCAATGAACTAGAGGGGGAAATCCCTCGGTCTTTGGCCAATTGCAAAAAGCTGCAAGTTCTTGATCTATGAGATAATCATCTCAATGACACATTCCCCGTGTGGTTGGGAACTTTGCCAGAGTTGAGAGTTTTAAGATTGACATCGAATAAATTGCATGGACCCATAAGATCTTCAGGGGCTGAAATCATGTTTCCTGATCTTTGAATCATAGATCTCTCTAACAACGCCTTCTCGAAAGACTTACCAACGAGACTGTTTCAACATTTGAAAGGCATGAGGAAAATTGATAAAACAATGAAGGCACCAAGTTATAAAGGAGATGGAGAATACTACCAAGACTCGGTGGTTGTTGTAACAAAGGGATTGAAGCTTGAAGTTGTGAGAATTTTGTCTTTGTACACAGTTATTGATCTTTCAAACAACAAATTTGAAGGACATATTCCTAGTGTTCTAGGAGATCTCATTGCGATTCGGGTACTGAATTTGTCTCATAATGGATTGAAAGGTCATATACCACCATCACTTGGAAGCTTATCTGTAGTGGAATCATTGGACCTTTCGTTTAACCAGCTTTCGGGAAAGATACCACAACAACTTGCGTCTCTTACGTTTCTTGAATGCTTAAATCTCTCGTACAATTATCTGCAAGGATGCATCCCTCAAGGACCTCAATCTCATACCTTGGAGCGCAATTCATACGAAGGTAATGATGGATTACGTGGATTCCCCGTTTCAAAAGGTTGTGGCAATGATCCTGTGACAGAGACATATTATACAGTATCTGCGCTAGCTGATCAAGAAAGCAATTCTGAATTTCTCAATGATTTTTGGAAAGCTGTTCTAATGGGCTATGGCAGTGGACTATGTATTGGATTATCCATAATATATTTCATGATCTCAACTGGAAATCTGAAATGGCTTGCAAGAATAATTGAAGAACTGGAACACAAATTTACTAGGCATAATACATAAACATGACCCTTAACTTGGCGTCAGCTGGCAACTATGACCTTTAACTTTGGGTGTGCACAAGTAGGCACTTAAACTTGTATAAAATTAAACAAGTAGACACACATGTCCTACATGGCATAATACACGTAGGACGCCACGTAGGACACAAAATTGCCATGTAGGTGCCATGTAAGACGAATGTGTCTATTTGTTCAATTTTATACAAGTTAAAGTGCCTACTTGTGCACACCCAAAGTTAAAGGTCATAGTTGCCAGCTGACGCCAAGTTAAGGGTCATGTTTATGTATTATGCCTAGTAAATTTGTGTGTTTGTGCCTATCCTATAATATGTCTATTCTTATTTGTCACAAACAAGTTTCTGTAAACTGATTTTTTCACAAAAAGAAAAACTCTCTTGCTCAACGGAATATTGCTCAAGAATAGCCGGAGGACCTGATAGAGTTATCATTGTTCTTAGTTGTTTCTAGGGTTTATATTTCAGTGCTTAATCTTGTAAGATCTACTCCTAAGCTAGAAAGGAAGTAGATTAGTTTTTCAATTCTACATCATCATTGTCACGCCCTGAGCCTACACCCTAGACGTGGCCGGCACTCGGAGACCATCACTGGTCCCCAAGCGAACCCTCATCCTGGCTGACTACAAGCGGAAAACTAACTCAAGAAATAATAGGATTTAAATTTCATTAAATCTGGTAAACTCAAATACTCAACTCATAAAGTCTGGACAATATTCAATAGAAATACTTATAATAAAACAACTCAAAAGACGTAAATACTGAAAGACTCCTCAACTCCATCTATCTATGAAGCCTCTATAGTTCAACATGGATGTTGGGACAAGACCCACAACACCCTAAAAGACTAAACTGAAAGGGGAAAAAGGGGAATCCTTCGGAATGCAAGGAGGCTCACCAAAGCTAACTGGAATGTCAAATGATCTCAACGAAGCATCTGTTGATGATCTTGAACACCTGTATCTGCATCATTATAAGATGCAGGTCGAATGACATCAGTACATGGAATGTACGAGCATGCAAGGAGAACTAAAAGCATAGATAACTGAACTGACAAGACTAGAAGAAATACTCAATTCAACTCAACTCAATGTAAAGCCTGATTAGAGATAAAATCATTTAAAGTTATACTCAACTCAATATAAAGCATGATTTGAGATAAAGTCATTTAAAGTTATACTCAACTCAACTCAATGCAAAGCATGAGTAGAGATAAAATCATTTAAAGCTATACTCAACTCAACTCAACTAAATGTAAAGCATGATTAGAGATAAAGTCATTTAAAGCTATACTCAACTCAACTCAATGTAAAGCATGATTAGAGATAAAATCATTTAAAGCTTCATAAATAAAAGATATAACTCAAGGATGTATCTAAAAATACAATAAATTACTCTTTACTATTATTTGGGAGATTCTCTAATCTACAACCATCACTATGAGCTACGTGATGATACAACGTCTCGCCCACGCTGCCAGAACTGTCCTATACCTTGCCGGGGTATAAAACAACCTCAACTAAGTGGATCCACTAATCAATAATGATTCATCTAAAAAGTATGATCATGTACCTATGTTGACAGACATGGTTTATGGGGGCTGTGAGTTGTCTGAACTCTCCCCCATATCGGTGCTCAATACTACTCCCAATAATATTCTCATGCTCAATGTTTAAAAACATTCTCTTTTCTCAATTTGAGGTAATTACTCAAAAGATCCTCTTAAAAGAGGTAACTGCTCTGAAGTATCCTGTAATCATAACTCATTTAGAAAACAAAGATTCTTTCTCAATGTAAAAGTAATACATTTGGGACTCAATTAGTTCCCTTAAACTTTACTAAAAAATTCTCTTGTTCAAAATAATAGAAGTTTAAGAACCTTTCAGACTCAACTCGGACTCAATTCATTCTCATTCAAAAACGCTTTTAAGACTTACTCACATCTCATCAAACTCTTTTCTTGAAAACATCATTTATGGTCGATTCTATACTTATTTAGACTTTGAAAATCATGCATAATGAATAATAATGCAAAAGCTTTAAAAACTCATTCTTAAAATAATGCATCATAATGAATGACTCAAGACTTTCAAAACTCCAATGAATGAACTCATGGACGCTCATGTTCCCTCAAAACCTTTCTCTTACTCATAGCATTAAAAATACTCTTTACTCAATTAAAACAGTGCATTATAGGAAGCAATGTAGTAACTTAACTAGGGTTCATGTGAAACTAGGCATGAACAACGATTCGAGAATAAAACTCATATGGATGAACACAATCTTGATAATTAAACATGGAACTCAATGATGGAAATCATAACTCATTCGAAAACTCAATAGCATTAGGGTTAGAACTCAACTTGACTCTTTAATGACGGAATTGAGATGTAGGGCGCGTGGACGAACTCAGTCCAACGCTATTAATAGCCTTACATACCTGGGATGATGATTATCTAAGCGGAACTCGAAGGTCTTGCATGAAACTCTTAAACCATAGATTTTCTCCTTCTCTCTAATTCTTGCTCTCAAAAGATTCTAAGTGTTAATGAGAGAAAAAGCACGCTGGGTACTGATAAGGGACTAATTTTAGTCCCAAAATGTCTTGGGTTTTAATTATAAAAGGGTGGGAAAAGACAAAAACACCCCTCTTTAAAACTGCCGAAATAACCTATGAGGTCACCTACGGCTCGTGGTTTCGACCTACGGACCGTAGGTACCATCCGTAGGTCTTGGGTCCCCAAAAATTGAGTTTTTGAACCTTTTTGACGACTTGACAGAACCACCCACGAGACCTACCTACAGTTCGTCGTTCAAACGACGGACTGTAGGTCAGATCCGTCGTTCACAGACTCAGAATTCTGATATGACAGTCTTCGGAGAATGGCCATAACTTTTTACTTCGAGCTCGAAAAAAGGCAAACTTGGTGGCGTTGGAAAGAGGACTCAAATACCTTCAATTTGATAGGTCATGGGCCACCTAATTCATTATGTGCTGGAGATATGATCATTTGAAGTTGACCCTTATATGATCTTATACGAAAACTTAATCGGCAGAGGATCTTTGAACTCAACCTAGTACTAGAAGTTTCTTATGACCCTAATTCACCCCTAATACACTTCAAATACTTAGAAATAAATATATACCATTAGAAGTCATTGAGTTTGGGCCTACGCATATGAACAATGGCTCGGGTCTTAGCTAAAAAAAAATTTTTGGGTGTTACAATCATAACCAGGTTTTAGCTAGAGTTAGCTATGGTGGGTTATTGAAGTCTAAATCAGCTAGAGTTAGTTGATATAGTGGGCAATAGAGTTATTGCTTAGTTTTTACTTGTAGTAGAGTTGCTACAGTAAGGGGAAAGAGATTAAGAGCTTGATTCCTAGATTACTAGAGATTTGTAATCTGAAGTCTTTGCTCTATTTTGAGTGAAATGAAGTTGAGTTGAAAACCCTGTGAGACAGGTCGTGATTTTCTCCTCCCTTGAGCAAGTGGGTTTCCACGTAAAACTCTCGTGTCTGTTTTACTTTGAGTTATTCACTTTTCGCACTTTTATTCTGTCAAGGGACCTGGTTCATTGACTGCTAGTGGACGCATACATTCTATCAAACTACAAATTCATGTTTGCGTTAGCAGTAAATGTAATCAGGTTATCCACCAAATCAAGATGCTGCTCTCTGTTCAATTTCCTAAAGAACAATTCTTGCATCAATGGAAAAATATTCCTTACTAGGTTGACTGATTCAAGTCTAAGATTAATATCAAATGTCTTAGATGAAGCATGCCTAGTCCTGAAAATTATTGGATATGGTATCCTACCTATCCCGATAGGACCCCATAAAAGAACGAGAGTTGTTGAGAGGTTCCATATTGCCGAGACGAAGGACAACACTTCTGTACGTGATCGTAGTATGTCACGTCGTCTCGTTCTTAGTCTTTTTTTTATTTAGAAGTATAAGCTAGAGTGAGAAAAAATCTATAAATAAAGAAAAGAGGGAAGTCATAATTTAGGACTTTTCTTTCTTTGCCTTAGTGTCCAACCACGGAGAAGGCTACCGTATCCACATCAAGGTGACATGATTACGTTAGAGATAAGAATTGAGAACCAGACATGTCTATATCATACATTGAAAGTGGTCATGACCAATGTCTGATAACAAAACTATTTTGGCTACTTTGACTAAGTCCTTGGCTGAATTCAATGTGTAACTCAAAAAAACTCAAAATTTGAAGAAAAAGCGTTTCCTGTTGATCTTCAATTTATTTTGTTTTTCTTTTTGGGACTAGAGAAATGTGTTTAATTATTCTTTGCGAAAACAATCTTATGAAGCTTACTCCCTCTATCTCAATTTATAATGCGTAGTTTGGATTTTCAAGAGCCAAATCGTTTAATTTTTTATGTAAATTCAGGCATGAAGTCTTTAAAAATTTAAAAATAAAATTTATATATTTAAAAAATACGTAAAAAGTACTATAAGTCACAATAATTGATCCGCAAATTGAGATATCTTAATCTCTCTCTAATAAAACACTATTAATTTGAGATTGGATTCTCTTCAAGGGTCAATACCTATTCCAACAAATTCCACAAGATACTTCATATCAAAAAATAATTTGAGTGAAGAAATTCCTTTTATATTTTTATAAAATCGGTTTGAGAGTCATTGAAATTTAATTTTATCAAAAGATTCGAGCATGAGAAATTTGAAATTCTTGGAGGTCTCATAAAATTAAAATACACTTTGCAAGTCTTTGGCCACTTTGATTAAGTCTTTGGCTGAATTAGATGTGTAACTCAAAACCACTCAAAATTTGACTTGAGAATGACAACATATTCTCCAAGAGCAGCCAAATTTTGAAATTTGGCGAAAATGCATTTCCTGGTGGTCTTCAATATTTTTTGGGGACCAGAGAAATGTGTTTAATTATTCTTTGCAAATCTTAAGCTTACTCCCTCTATCTCAATTTTTTTTTGTCACGGTCTGAATTTCAAGAGTCAAACAGTTTAATTTTCATCGTAAATTCAAGAATGAAGTCTTAAAAATTTATAAAATAAAATTTATATATTTGAAAACTACGTAAAAATTACTATAAGTCTCATTAATTGATCTGCAAACCATCTTCAGAGTGGTCGCACGTGAAGTGAAAGAATTGGAGTTTTTAATATCCGCAAACCATCTTCGGAGGTTGAGATGTCTTAGTTTTCATCTACATGTTCCAACAAATTCCACAAGATACTTCTTCATATCAAAAAAATAATCTTAGTGAAGAAATTCTTTTATTTGCAAATTTGGTTTGAGAGTGATTGAAATTTAATTTTATCAAAAAATTCGAGCATGAGAAATTTGAAACTCTTGGAGGTCTCATAAAAATAAAATACGCTTTGCAACACGACTTTATTAGGCAGATTGAAAAATCTGCTAATTTTTGCACATTTCATTGACATATAGGCCACATACCATAAAATTACACTCACTCCTCGAAACCCATAAGTCTCAGTTATCTGTGAATAATTTGTGTTTCAATAAAACAAATTGAGACGACAACAGTTCAAGGAGGGAAAAGAAATAACTTATTATTCGAATGTAAAACTCGCAAAAAAAGTGATATTCAAAAATATTTTTGGCCATTATCTCTTAATTTTCTTTGCTCTTCATTTATTTATATGCTTAATCATTCTTTGTTTAATATGGACTCCAAGTTTGAATTGATCTTTATGTTCATATCAATGCCATTCTTGTGATACATTTTCTCAAAGACAAAAGCGGAAAAATCCATAATTGACTTAAGAATGATAACATTCTCTTAAAGATAAAACAGAAAAACCCAAATTTGCAATATTTGGAGAGAAGACATTACAAATAATCGTAACGTGAAATGTGGGCTATTCCGCTCCAGATTTCATCTCTACCAAACAATCTAAAAAAATCTGTTATGAGAAGTAAATGCGAAATGAACTATCTTAGTTTTTAAAGGGTTAGACAAGTGGAGCGGGTCAATGTACTGGTTAAAATCGATAGTTTTTCGTATTTAAAAAGTTTGGTTTTGGAAAAAGTTCCACACCGTCATCATCCACTGAAAATATAACTTGAATTGGTTGAGTAACTTTATATGTGAAATGACAATAAATATACAACTTTTATGTTACAAAATAAAGAAAAGTGACTTTCTAAGAGATAATGTTGTGTAGAAATTTGGAGAGAATACGTTAGGAATCGTAACATGAATTATCACCAATAATAGGAACCAAGAGTTAAGATATTTATTTTCTAAATTATTAAAATTTTATTTGGCTTTTCATTTTTCAAAAGTTCCACATCATCAGACATCAATATCTAGCACGTCCCATAAAAATAAAGCACCCTTCTCAACACGGCTAAGACGGATTGAAAAATGACAACATTTTCTCAAAGACAAAAACAAAACAAGTGGAGAGAAGACATTATGAATCATCGTAACGTCTAAGATTGAGAATTGTTGGATATGGTCCGCTACTTTAGAGATGAGAATTGAGAACCAGACATGTCTGTATCATACACAAAGAGTGGTCATGATCAATGTGTGAAAACAAAACTATTTTGGCCACTTTGATTAAGTCCTTGGCTGAATTAGACCTCTAACACAAAACAACCCAAAATTTGACTTGACAATGACAACATTTTTTCTCTGATAGAAGCCAAATTAGCAAATTTGGAGAAAACGCGCTTCCTGTTGGTCTTTAATTAGTATAAGTTACGTACAATATCAAATCCTATGAATCCGAAACAATAAACTCAAAATATGATGATGGTTTCTAGCAAAACATTCTCTTCACTTCAGTTTTTCACTCTTTTATATCTCTTTACAGTTACTTTTGCTTCCACTGAGGAAGCAACTGCCCTCTTGAAATGGAAAGCAACTTTCAAGAACCAGAATAATTCCTTATTGGCTTCATGGATGCCAAGTTCTAACGCATGCAGGGACTGGTATGGAGTTATATGCTTTAATGGGAGGGTATACACGTTGAATATTACAAATTCTAGTGTCATTCCTACACTCTATGCTTTTCCGTTTTCATCTCTCCCTTTTCTTGAGCATCTTAATCTTAGCAGGAACAATATCTCTGGCACCATTCCACCTGAGATTGGTAATCTCGCTAACCTTGTCTATCTTGACTTGAACATCAATCAGATTTCAGGCACAATCCCACCACAAATCGGTTCACTAGCTAAGCTTCAGATCCTCCGTATATATGACAACCATTTAAATGGCTCTATTCCAGGAGAAATAGGTTACCTAAGGTCTCTTAATAAGCTATCTTTGGGTAGGAACTTTCTTAGTGGTTCTATTCCAGCTTCATTGGGGAATTTGAACAACTTGTCTTTTTTGTTACTTTTTCAAAATCAACTTTCTGGCTCTATTCCTGAAGAAATAGGTTACTTGAGGTCTCTTACTAATCTATATTTGGGTAATAACTCTCTTAATGGATCTATTCCTGCTTCATTCGGGAATTGAACAACTTGTCTGATTTGTATCTTTATAATAATCAGCTTTCTGGCTCTATTCCTGAAGAAATAGGTTACTTGAAGTCTCTTACTGTACTATCTTTGGGTAATAACTCTCTTAATGGATCTATTCCTGCTTCATTCGGGAATCTGAACAACTTGTCTGATTTGTATCTTTATAATAATCAGCTTTCTGGCTCTATTCCTGAAGAAATAGGTTACTTGAAGTCTCTTACTGTACTATCTTTGGGTAATAACTCTCTTAATGGATCTATTCCTGCTTCATTCGGGAATCTGAACAACTTGTCTTTTTTGATTCTTCATGAAAATCAACTCTCTGGCTCTATTCCTCAAGAAATAGGTTACTTGAAGTCTCTTACTGTACTATCTTTGGGTAATAACTCTCTTAATGGCTCTATTCCAGCATCATTGGGGAATTTGAGCAACTTGTCTGATTTGTATCTTTATAATAATCAGCTTTCTGGCTCTATTCCTGAAGAAATAGGTTACTTGAAGTCTCTTACTAATCTATATTTGGGTAATAACTCTCTTAATGGATCTATTCCTGCTTCATTCGGGAATCTGAACAACTTGTCTGATTTGTAGTCTTTATAATAATCAGCTTTCTGGCTCTATTCCTGAAGAAATAGGTTACTTGAAGTCTCTTACTGTACTATCTTTGGGTAATAACTCTCTTAATGGATCTATTCCTGCTTCATTCGGGAATCTGAACAACTTGTCTGATTTGTATCTTTATAATAATCAGCTTTCTGGCTCTATTCCTGAAGAAATAGGTTACTTGAAGTCTCTTACTGTACTATCTTTGGGTAATAACTCTCTTAATGGATCTATTCCTGCTTCATTCGGGAATCTGAACAACTTGTCTGATTTGTATCTTTATAATAATCAGCTTTCTGGCTCTATTCCTGAAGAAATAGGTTACTTGAAGTCTCTTACTGTACTATCTTTGGGTAATAACTCTCTTAATGGATCTATTCCTGCTTCATTGGGGAATTTGAACAACTTGACTCATATGTTTCTTAATTATAACAACTTGAAGGGAAAAGTTCCGCAATGGTTAGGAAATATCAGTGGCCTCCAGATTTTGCTGATGTCACATAATAATCTCAGTGGAGAGATCCCTTCATCTATTTCCAATTTAACATCACTGAAAATTCTAGATTTGGGAAGAAACAATCTGGAGGGAGCAATTCCACAATGTTTTGGCAATATTAGTAGCCTCCAGGTTTTTGATATGCAGAACAACAAACTTACAGGGACTCTTCCAACAAATTTTAGCATTGGAAGTTCACTTGTAAGTCTCAACTTGCATGGCAATAAACTAGAGGGAAAAATACCTCGATCTTTGGCCAATTGCAAAAAGTTGCAAGTTCTTGATCTAGGAGAAAATCATCTCAATGACACATTCCCCATGTTGTTGGGAACTTTGACAGAGCTGAGAGTTTTAAGATTGACATCGAATAAATTGCATGGATCCATAAGATATTTAGGGGCTGGAATCATGTTTCCTGATCTTCGAATAATAGATCTCTCTAACAATGCCTTCTCGAAAGACTTACCAACGAGTCTGTTTCAACATTTGAAAGGCATGAGGAAAATTGATAAAACAATGAAGGTACCAAGTTATGAAGGAGATGGATATTACCAGGACTCGGTAGTTGTTGTAACAAAGGGATTGGAGCTTGAAGTTGTGAGAATTTTGTCTTTGTACACAGTTATCGATCTTTCAAACAACAAATTTGAAGGACATATTCCTAGTGTTCTAGGAGATCTCATTGCTCTTCGGGTGTTGAATGTGTCTCACAATGGATTGAAAGGTCATATACCATCATCACTTGGACGTTTATCTGTAGTGGAATCTTTGGACATTTCGTTTAACCAGCTTTCGGGAGAGATACCACAACAACTTGCTTCTCTTACGTCTCTTGAATTCTTAAATCTCTCCCACAATTATCTCCAAGGATGCATCCCTCAAGGACCTCAATTTCGTACCTTTGAGAGCAATTCATATGAAGGTAATAATGGATTACGTGGATTCCCAGTTTCAAAAGGTTGTGGCAATGATCATGTGTCAGAGCCAAATTATACGGTATCTGCACTAGAAGATCAAGAAAACAATTCTGAATTTCTCAATGATTTTTGGAAAGCCGCTCTGATGGGCTATGGCAGTGGACTATGTATTGGATTATCTATAATATATTTCATGATTTCAACTGGAAATATGAAATGGCTTGCAAGAATCATTGAAGAACTGGAACACAAAATTACCATGCGACGGAGAAAGAAGCAGCGAGGTCAAAGGAATTACAGAAGAAGGATTTGATTTCAGAACTTCAGGTATTCAAGATAAGCTCTACACTAATCTATTTTAGTTTATTCTAACTACTAATATATTAGTTTTTATGCTTTTTTGTTATAAATAACAACTAATTAATGCTCGATACGAAGCATATTTTTCTTCCAACAACTTCAAGAAGCTGAAGATTTGAAAAGGATTAGCCTTAGCTGATGTTTTAAGTAGGAAGCTGTGATAACAGAGGCTAAAAATTTATAATTATTTTGACTCACTATCTTATTTTTTTCCAGATTTTCAAATGCCAAGAATAAGAAGACGGCGTAATGGATATGGATATGATGTTGGATTTGATTTTTAGTTTCTTTTTAGTTTTATAAGTAAGCTTTTTCTTAACGTAGGAAATGTAACATTATGAATTTTGACGATATTCAATAAATGTTGTGTGTATTGAATGAAGTGTTTGAATTTCTCATATCAATAATACTCACCTCAAAGAATCTAAGAGAATTGAATTAATGGAGGAAGATATTTAGCGTGCGATAGAGGAAAGATAACTAACAAGGAAGAAAACGTGACAATCTTGATCCTAACTGGTTAACTCACACCCAAAGCTCGTTATTGAGGTGGGAGAGACCAAGTTTGTTTTTTTTATATATATAAGGGGAGCCTTGTGGGAATTCTCACTAGTCATATTAGAGATAATGTTGTTTAGAATTTATTGGTCTAAGACGGAGAACTTTTTGATATGGTCCACTACTTTAGAGATGAGAATTGAGAACCAGACATGTCTATATCAATGTGTAATAACAAAATAATTTTGGCCACATGGTTAAGTCGTTGGCTGACTGAGAATTGTTGGCTTTTCATTTTTTTTAAAAGAAAAGTGACTTTCTGAATAGTTGAGTGACCATGTGAGAAATCAACGCTTGACATCTGCTATACATTAATTAGATATAATGTAACCTAGAAATTTATTGGTCTAAGATTGAGAATCATTGGATATGGTCCACTACTTTAGAGATAAGAATTAAGAACTAGACATGTCTATTTCATACACTAAGAGTGGTCATGATCAATGTTTGTGATAACATTTTCTCTTATAGCAGCCAAAATGTCAACATTTTCTTTTTGGGACCAGAGAAATGTGTTGAATTATTCTTTGCAAAAACAATTATCTTAAGCTTACTCCACCTATCTCAATTAATGTGTCACAGTCAGGATTTCAAGAGTTGAACAATCTAATTTCACCTTAAATTCAGGCATCAAGTCTCTAAAATTTTTAAAATAAAATTTATATAATTGAAAACTACATAAAAAGTACAATAAATCACTATAATTGATTGACAAACCATCTTCGGAGTGGTCGCGTGTGAAGTGAAAGAATTGGAGTTCTTAATATCCACAAACCATCTTTGGAGGTTGAGATATCTTAATCGATCTCTAAAAACTATTGATGTGCTATCCAATTCTCTTCAAGGGGCACTACATATTCCAACAAATTCCACAAGATACTTCTTCATATCAAAAAATAATATTAGTGAACAAATTCCTTTTATATATTTGCAAATTTGATGTCACTATGAATTCTTGATTTTCGTATTTTATGATGTTGAATTTGATTTTTAATTTCTTTTTAGTTTTATAATTAACCTTTTTCTAAACTTGGGAAAGTGTAACATTATGAATTTTGACAATATATCAAGTTTATGTAAGATTTTAACGTATTCAATAAATGTTGTGTGTATTGAATGAAGTGTATGCATTTCTCTGATCCCTAGCTACTTACTCTATATATATATAACTTAGAAATTCAAAGAATCTAAGAGGGACTTAATTATGAATAAATCTTTAAACTAGTTGAAGAATGTGTTATCTTAATTATGAATAAATCTTTAAGTCCTTGGCTGACTGAGAATTGTTAGCTTTTCATTTTTTAAAGTTTGGCTTGAAAAAAGTTCACACCATCGTTATCTACCGGAAATATAACTTGAATTGATTAAGTGACTTTATACGTGAAATGACAATAAGTAAGTGACTTTTCTTTTACAAAACAAAGAAAAGTGACTTTCTGAATAGTTAAGCGACTATATAAAAAATCAACTCTTAACATCTACCGGATGAATTAGAGATAATTAGCCTAGAAATTTATTGATCTAAGAGTGAGAATTATTGGATATGCTCCATTACTTTAGAGATGAGAACTAAGAACCAGAATTAGATGTGTAACTCAAAACCACTCAAAATTTGACTTGAGAATGACAACATATTCTCCAAGAGCAGCCAATTTTTTTGGATGGAAAAATTACTTGAATAGGTAACTTTTAATAAATATTTAATGATTTTAGGAATACTTTTTATTTATTACCATTTATAGCAATATATAGCAATACTATGATAAATCTGCAATATGTATTAAAAGTGAATTATGTATGCAATATATATGTATTATAACTGTTTTAAAATATATTATGCTTGTTTGGTAAGAAATTGACACATTGTATTATAAGTGAATTAAAATATGTGATAAATGTATTATTCATCAATAAAACTTGTATTATATATGTTTTATAAATTGTTCTCTGTAATATGTATTAAAACTGTATTATAAATGTATTAAAAGTGTTTAAGTGAAAAGAAAATGTTATTGCTATAAATGGTAAATATTTTCTTAAATATAGTATACTTATGTAAGTTACCCATTTGGAAATTTGGCGAAAACGCGTTTCCAGTTGGTCTTCAATTTGTTTTGGGGACCAGAGAAATGTGTTTAGTTATTCTTTGCAAAAAAAATCATCTTAAGCTTACTCCCTCTATCTCAATTTATTTGTCAAAGTATGAATTTCAAGAATCAAACCAGTGTTTTGGAAGGCGAAAGGCGATAAAAGGCGACAAGGGTCTGCCTCGCCACAAGGTGAGGCGCTTTCCTTTTTGAAGTGCGGCACCAATTAATACCAAAAAATAAAAATATTTAGTTGCATATGTAAATAATCAAAATCTCAATAGCAATATCATATTAGCAAATATTTCAATTCAAAAACTGAAAATGGAAGTACATACTAAAAGTCTAGAACTTGAATTAGAAAAAACAAAAGTCAAAACAGAGGTAAAAGTGACTCTGAAGTCCGAAGAAGAAGGAAAAAGAAACTGAAGAAGAAGAAAAGAAGAGATATGTATTGGTTGGACTTTGGAGTAGCTGGAAAAGTTTGGCTGATCGCCGAAGGAGTCTAGTCGTAAACCCTAAAATTACCTTTTAACTTTTAAAATCCTAAATTGGTCGCTTTTTTTTAAGAAGGGAAAGGGGCCTGATATACCCCTCAACTTTGTCATTTAGAGCTAATATATCCCTCGTTACAAAAGTGGCACACATATACCCCTACCGTTACAAAATAACTCATATATACCCCTAACGTTACAAAAGTGACTCACATATACCCCTACAGTTACAAAAGTAACAAAAATAATTTTAAATTTATTTTTTCAATGAATTTTTTTTTTAAAATCATGTATTTAATCATTTTCACACATAAATTATTTTTTTGACTTCTTTGATTATTTTTATTTTATCTTTTTCCATTCTTAAGTATAAAAATAAGAGAAATAAAAAGAAAGAAGTGTGAGTGGAAAAAAACTAAAAAGTTTAAAAAAAAATTAAAACTAATTTTTTTACGGCTATATTGTAATTTAGTTTTTATATCCATTAAAAAAATATTTGGAGCATCTATAATAAATTTTACAAGAGAATAAGTGAAAAAAATAAATATGACCATAAAAAAGTAATAAATTTAAATTAGTCGATGAATAAAAATAGTCAAAAGAAATAAACGTGTGAGAAGGATCAAATATACCCCCACATGTATTAGCTTTTTTTAAAAATTAAAAAAAGTTTTAAAATTAATTTAAAAATTATTTTTTTCACTTCCGTTATAGGAAAAGGGTATATGTTAGCCATTTGTATAACAGTAAGGGTATATATGAGCCACTTTCATAACGAGGGGTATATCAGCTCTAAATGGCAAAGTTGAGGGGTATATCCGACCCTTTTCCCTTTTAAGAATATACAAAAGGCAACACCTTTCTTGCTTTTCTAGCCTCTCGCCTCTCGCCTTTTGTCGCTATCGCGTCGCCTTTTAAAGATCGTCTCGCTACAAAGCTAAAAGGCGATGAAGGGTCGCCTCGCCTCTCGCCATTGGCGACAAGGCGATCGCCTTTCACAATACTGAGTCAAACAGTTTAATTTTCACCGTAAATTCCAGAATGAAGTCTTAAAAATTTATAATATAAAATTTATATATTTGAAAACTACGTAAAAAGTACTATAAGTCTCATTAATTGATCCGCAAACCATCTTTAGAGTGGTCGCACGTGAAGTGAAAGAATTGGAGTTTTTAATATCCGCAAACCATCTTCGGAGGTTGAGATGTCTTAGTTTTCTTCTACATGTTCCAACAAATTCCACAAGATACTTCTTCATATCAAAAAATAATCTCAGTGAAGAAATTCTTTTATTTGCAAATTTGGTTTGAGAGTCATTGAAATTTAATTTTATCAAAAAATTCGAGCATGAGAAATTTGAAACTCTTGGAGGTCTCATAAAAATAAAATACGCTTTGCAACACGACTTTATTAGGCAGATTGAAAAATCTGCTAATTTTTGCACATTTCATTGACATATAGGCCACATACCATAAAATTACACTCACTCCTCGAAACCCATAAGTCTCAGTTATCTGTGAATAATTTGTGTTTCAATAAAACAAATTGAGACGACAACAGTTCAAGGAGGGAAAAGAAATAACTTATTATTCGAATGTAAAACTCGCAAAAAAAGTGATATTCAAAAATATTTTTGGCCATTATCTCTTAATTTTCTTTGCTCTTCATTTATTTATATGCTTAATCATTCTTTGTTTAATATGGACTCCAAGTTTGAATTGATCTTTATGTTCATATCAATGCCATTCTTGTGATACATTTTCTCAAAGACAAAAGCGGAAAAATCCATAATTGACTTAAGAATGATAACATTCTCTTAAAGATAAAACAGAAAAACCCAAATTTGCAATATTTGGAGAGAAGACATTACAAATAATCGTAACGTGAAATGTGGGCTATTCCGCTCCAGATTTCATCTCTACCAAACAATCTAAAAAAATCTGTTATGAGAAGTAAATGCGAAATGAATTATCTTAGTTTTTAAAGGGTTAGACAAGTGGAGCGGGTCAATGTACTGGTTAAAATCGATAGTTTTTCGTATTTAAAAAGTTTGGTTTTGGAAAAAGTTCCACACCGTCATCATCCACTGAAAATATAACTTGAATTGGTTGAGTAACTTTATATGTGAAATGACAATAAATATACAACTTTTATGTTACAAAATAAAGAAAAGTGCCTGAATAGTTGAGTGACCATGTGAAAAATCAACTGACATCTTTTGTATGAAGTCTCACTATTTATATTAGAGATAATGTTGTGTAGAAATTTGGAGAGAATATGTTAGGAATCATAACATGAATTATCACCAATAATAGGAACCAAGAGTTGAGATATTTATTTTCTAAATTATTAAAATTTGATTTGGCTTTTGATTTTTCAAAAGTTCCACATCATCAGACATCAATATCTAGCAGGTCCCATAAAAATAAAACACCCTTCTCAACACGGCTAAGACAGATTGAAAAATAACAACATTTTCTCAAAGACAAAAACAAAACATGTGGAGAGAAGACATTAAGAATCATCGTAACGTCTAACACTGAGAATTGTTGGATATGTTCCACTACTTTAGAGATGAGAATTGAGAACCGGGAATGTCTATATCATACACTAAGAGTGGTCATGATCAATGTGTGATAACAAGCTATTTTGGCCACTTTGATTAAGTCCTTGGCTTAATTAGATCTCTAACACAAAACAACCCAAACTTTGACTTGAGAATGACAACATTTTTTTCTCTGATAGCAACCAAATTAAAAAATTTGGAGAAAACGCGTTTCCCTTTGGTCTTTAATTAGTATAAGTTACGTACAATATCAAATCCTATGAATCCGAAACAATAAACTCAAAATATGATGATGGTTTCTAGCAAAATATTCTCTTCACTTCAGTTTTTCACTCTTTTATATCTCTTTACAGTTACATTTGCTTCCACTGAGGAAGCAACTGTCCTCTTGAAATGGAAAGCAACTTTCAAGAACCAGAATAATTCCTTATTGGCTTCATGGACGCCAAGTTCGAATATATGTGAAGACTGGTATGGAGTTATATGCTTTAATGGGAGGGTAAACACGTTGAATATTCCAACTGTTAGTGTAATTGGTACACTCTATGCTTTCCCATTTTCATCTCTCCCTTTTCTTGAGAATCTTGATCTTAGCATGAACTATTTCTCTGGCACCATTCCACTTGAGATTGGTAATCTTGCTAATCTTATCTTTCTTAACTTGAACTTCAATCAAATTTCAGGAACAATCCCACCACAAATCAGATCACTAGCCAAGCTTCAGACCCTCCGCATATCTGTAAACCATTTAAATGGCTCCATTCCTGAAGAAATTGGTTACATGAGGTCTCTTATTGAGCTAGATTTGAGTATTAACTCTCTTAATGGTTCTATTCCTGCTTCATTGGGGAATTTGAACAACTTGTCTTTTTTGTTTCTTTATGAAAATCAACTCTCTGGCTCTATTCCTGAAGAAATAGGTTACCTAAGGTCTCTTAAAGTCCTACATTTGAGTAATAACTCTCTTAATGGCTCTATTCCTGCTTCATTGGGGAATTTGAACAACTTGTCTTTTTTGTTTCTTTATGAAAATCAACTCTCTGGCTCTATTCCTCAAGAAATAGGTTACTTGAGGTCTCTTAATGTCCTACATTTGAGTAATAACTCTCTTAATGGTTCTATTCCTGCTTCATTGGGGAATTTGAACAACTTGTCTTTTTTGTTTCTTTATGAAAATCAACTCTCTGGCTCTATTCCTCAAGAAATAGGTTACTTGAGGTCTCTTAATGTCCTACATTTGGGTAATAACTCTCTTAATGGCTCTATTCCAGCATCATTGGGGAATTTGAGAAACTTGTCTAATTTGTATCTTTATAATAATCAGCTTTCTGGCTCTATTCCTGAAGAAATAGGTTACTTGAGGTCTCTTACTTATCTATATTTGAGTAATAACTCTCTTAATGGCTCTATTCCAGCATCATTGGGGAATTTGAGCAACTTGTCTAATTTGTATCTTTATAATAATCAGCTTTCTGGCTCTATTCCTGAAGAAATAGGTTACTTGAGGTCTCTTACTTATCTATATTTGAGTAATAACTCTCTTAATGGATCTATTCCTGCTTCATTGGGGAATTTGAACAACTTGTCTTTTTTGCTTCTTTTTGAAAATCAACTCTCTGGCTCTATTCCTTCTTCATTGGGGAATTTGAACAACTTGTCTTTTGCTTCTTTTTCAAAATCAACTTTCTGGCTCTATTCCTCAAGAAATAGGTTACCTAAAGTCTCTTAAAGTCCTACATTTGAGTAATAACTCTCTTAATGGCTCTATTCCTGCTTCATTGGGGAATTTGAACAACTTGTTTTATATGTTTCTTAATGATAACAATTTGAAGGGAAAAGTTCCGCAATGTTTGGGTAATATCATTGGCCTCCAGGTTTTGTCGATGTCACATAATAATCTCAGTGGAGAGATCCCTTCATCTATTTCCAATTTAACATCACTACGAATATTAGATTTGGGAAGAAACAATCTGGAGGGAGCAATTCCACAATGTTTTCGCAATATTAGTAGCCTCCAGGTTTTTGATATGCAGAACAACAAACTTTCTGGGACTCTTCCAACAAATTTTAGCATTGGAAGTTCACTTATAAGCCTCAACTTGCATGGCAATAAACTAGAGGGAAAAATACCTCGATCTTTGGCCAATTGCAAAAAGTTGCAAGTTCTTGATCTAGGAGAAAATCATCTCAATGACACATTCCCCATGTTGTTGGGAACTTTGACAGAGCTGAGAGTTTTAAGATTGACATCGAATAAATTGCATGGATCCATAAGATCTTTAGGGGCTGGAATCATGTTTCCTGATCTTCGAATTATAGATCTCTCTAACAATGCCTTCTCGAAAGACTTACCAACGAGTCTGTTTCAACATTTGAAAGGCATGAGAAAAATTGATAAAACAATGAAGGTACCAAGTTATGAAGGAAATAGAGATTACCAAGACTCGGTAGTTGTTGTATCAAAGGGATTGAAGCTTGAAGTTGTGAGAATTTTGTCTTTGTACACAGTTATAGATCTTTCAAACAACAAATTTGAAGGACATATTCCTGGTGTTCTGGAAGATCTCATTGCTCTTCGGGTATTGAATATGTCTCATAATGGATTGAAAGGTCATATACCACCATCACTTGGAAATTTATCCGTAGTGGAATCATTGGACCTTTCATTTAATCACCTTTCGGGAGAGATACCACAACAACTTGCTTCTCTTACGTCTCTTGAATTCTTAAATCTCTCCCACAATTATCTCCAAGGATGCATCCCTCAAGGACCTCAATTCCATACCTTTGAGAACAATTCATATGAAGGTAATGATGGATTACGTGGATTCCCCGTTTCAAAAGGTTGTGGCAATGATCCTGTGACAGAGACATATTATACGGTATCTGCACTAGCTGATCAAGAAAGCAATTCTGAATTTCTCAATGATTTTTGGAAAGCTGTTCTGATGGGCTATGGCAGTGGACTATGTATTGGATTATCCATAATATATTTCATGATCTCAACTGGAAATCTAAGATGGCTTGCAAGAATCATTGAAGAACTGGAACACAAAATTATCACGCGAAGGAGAAAGAAGCAGCGAGGTCAAAGGAATTACAGAAGAAGAAATAATCGTTTCTAGACAGTTACCACAAGATACTTCTTCATATCAACTTTCTTATTTTTTCAGCTTTTCAGATGCCAAGAATAAGAAGACGTTTGCGTAATGGATTTGGTTCTTCCTATGATGTTGGATTTGATTTTTAATTTATAAGTAAGCTTTTTCTTAACTTGGGAAAATGTAATATTATGAATTTTGATCATAATCTAACAAGATAATAAATCCATATTTTGCATAATTTGAGTTGGATTCTCCCTCGACGGCGGTATGACGGCGGAGAAGGAGGAGTTACAGTGAGATGACGGAGCAAAGGTGATGGTTTTACTAGATTCCGTTAACGACGGTTCACGGCGGAGGTGGAGGAGTAGCAGTGAGATGACGGAGAACCGGTGGAGGTTGACGGCGGCGGAGATTTTTACTCGCTGCCGGTGACGGCGGTGTGACGGCGGGAGCAGGGAAGAAAGCAATTCAGTAGAATTGACAAATCTTATTTTCAAGGCCCAAATAAACCCAAAACTGACCCATGTATGTAAGCCCAATTATTTTATGGACTTAATTGCTTTTGACCCATTTAATTGTGCGGTTTATCTGGTCTTTAATTTTTGTCCTTAATAATCGAATATGGGATATAATTTGAGAGATATTATGATGCAAAAATATAAACTTATGTCCCACAACTTTTTTTATTTTATCCTAAAGAATAAAATTAAAGACCAACACAACTTTTTACTTTGATCTGCTGATTTATGGTAACATTTTCATAGGACGGTCTGTTTTGACATCTCCATTGAACGTGTATCTATCTTCTTTTAAAAAAACTACACATATTATCACTTCAGATGCGCAATGTCTGAAGTTAGGTTTGACAAAATTTGAAGTTATATATGATTGATCAATTTCAATCATTTTAATCATATTACTAAAAAAAATTAACAAGAGTTGATAATTTAGAAGTTAAAACAAAAATATTTAACTGATTGAGTGACTTTCTGAGTAAATAGACATAATTAAGCGATGTTTATATTACCAACAAAAAGAAACATGTTTTTGCTAGATAATTTTAAATTATTGAATAATCTCATGAGTAGTGAATTCAAGCTTTTTATTTGTGATCGAATTCAGACTCAATGAACGTCTAATCCACATATTACAAATTGTAACTCACTTTTTTATGAGTATATACATATATAAAGAAGATTTAGATAAATTCTCAATTGGTTAATTATAGATAGGATTCTTAACTAGTAAAGGCTCTAAACTTTTATATATAACATTTTTTTCTTCCCAACAAAGGGTATTATCGATAGTGTATGATTTTCGTGTCTTAAATAGTATTTTTTTTTAATTTCCCACTAGGTGTCCGGATCGCGCACTGTAGGGTCCATTCGGGGGTGGCGCTCCCATTTGTATTTCTTTATGGACACCTTTTTTGTTTTCCTAAATACTTGTTTGAAATTAAAAAATTGCAAGAAAAAAGAAGGAAAAATACCTTCTTTTCGAAATAGTCTAAAAAAAAAGTTACACAAACAAAAATGAAACTCTACTACTTTTTGAGGAAATTTATTTTTTGTATGATAGTTTTATTTACTAGGGGAAAAAATGAGAGTAAATGTGTAACACATGAAAAAATCAATAAAAAGACAAAAAATAAAATAACCCAAATTTAACTTAAGAATGATAATATTTTTTCTAATAAAATATAGACAAACAAAGTATGAATAAAAAGGAGTAAAAAAGGGCAGACAAATTCACAATATTTGGAGAGAACACTTTATGAATCATGACATGAATTATCAGAAGCTAGTGTTAAGATATTTATTTGCTAAATTATTAAAATTGATTTGGCTTTTTTTTTTCAAAAGTTTTGCTTGAAAAAAAGTTCCTAATCATCAGACATCATTACTAATCGAATATCATTTAAATTGGATGAATGACTTTATACATGAAAATGATAATAAATGAGTGACTTTTCTGATACAAAACAAAGAACAGAAAAATGACTTTTTGAATAGTTGAGTGATAATATGAGAAGTCAATACTTGACATCTGCTATATGAATTCTCACTAGTTATATTAAAGATAATGTAGTCTAGAAATTTATTGGCTTAAGACGCAGAATTGTTGGATATAGTCCATTACTTTAAAGATGAAAATTGAGAACCAGCCATATCTTTATTAATGTGTAATAACAAAACAATTTTGGCCACTTTGACTAAGTCCTTGGCTGACTGAGAATTGTTGGTTTTCATTTTTTAAAAGAGCTTGAAAATAATTCCACACCATCATTATCTAATGAATATATAACTTGAATTGATTAAGTGACTTTATACATGAAATGATAATAATTAAGTAATTTTTTTGTTATAAAACAGAGAAAAGTGACTTTTGAATAGTGAGTGATTATGTGAAAAATCAACTCTTGACATTTACTACATGAATTAGAGATAATGTAGCTTAGAATTTTATTGATCTAAGACTAAAAATTATTAGATATGGTCTACTACTTTAGAGATAAGAATTGAGAACAAGACATATTTGTATCATACATTAAAAATGGTCATGACCAATATGTGATAACAAAGCAATTTTGGCCACTTTGACTAAGTTGTTGGTTGAATTAAATGTGTAACTCAAAACAACTCAAAATTTGACTTGAGAATAACCACATTTTCTCCGATAGCAACCAAATTTACAGATTTGAAAAAACCTGTTTCCTGTTGATCTTTAACGTTTTTCTTTTTGAGACCAGAGAAATGTGTTTAATTATTCTTTGTGAAAGCAATCATATGAAACTTACTCCATCTATCTCAATTTACTATGCATTTTCAAGAGCCAAATCGTTTAATTTTCACCGGAAATACATGCATGAAGTCTTTAAAAATTTTAAAATAAAATTTATATATTTAAAAACTACCGAAAAAGTACTATAAATCACAATAATTAATCGCAAACCATCTTTGGAGTAGTCGCGTGTGAAGTGAAAGAATTGGAGTTTTTAATATCCACAAACCATTTTCGGTGGTTGAGATATCTTAATCTATCTCTAATAAAAAACTATTAATTTGTGATCAAATTTTCTTCAAGGGTCATTACCTACTCCAACAAATTCCACAAGATGCTTCATCATATCAAAAAATAATCTTAGTGAAGAAATTCAAATAATCTTAGTGAAGAAATTCTTTTATTTGCAAAATTGGTTTGAGAGTTATTGAAATTTAATTTTATCAAAAAATTCGAGAATGAGAAATTTGAAACTCTTGCAGGTCTCATAAAAACAAAATGCCCTTAAATTTTTGTTGCTCTTCATTTATTTATTTTGGGGGGAGGGGCACCAAAAAAATATGCTTAATTATTATCTGTTTACTATGGATTCAAAGTTTGATTTAATCTTTATGTTCATATCAATGCCATTCTTGTGATACATTTTCTCAAAGACAAAAACAGAACAATCCAAATTTGACTAAAAAATAATAACTTTTTCTTTAAAACAAAATCAGAACAACCCAAATTTGACTTAAAAATAATAACGTTTTCTTTAAAACAAAATCAGAACAACCCAAATTTGCAATATTTGGAGAGAAAGACGTTACAAATTATCGTAGAGATAATGTATAAGTATCTCCTAAACTATGATCGAAATTTCAGCGACACACCTTAACTTTACTAGGGTCCTATTACCCTCGACGTCATTTTTTTTCTATTTTTGTGCACCTTTTGTGCTGACATGACACCTTCAGGCTTCAAGTAGGTAAGTTGGTTGCGTTTGTACAACACGTGCCCGCCACTTTTTAAAATTTTTAATTTTTTTAAATATTCTTATTTTCTTTATCTTGTATTAAAATTAAGTCAATACACATAATATTTTTAAAAACAAATTTGCCTTGTATTTAAAATATTTTTTTTCTTCATTTTTTCTAACCTTCATTCATTGTTTTTTCTCTTCTTTTTTTTTTTAAATTGATTTTATTTATTCCTTTTATTTTCTTCGCCTTTTCTTTTGATTTGATTTCAAATGCCGTGTTTTTAAAATAAGTTAATTTCAAACGGATATCAAAATAAGTGAAGAAAATCAAATAAAACATAAAAAATTAAAATGTTAAAAATTGAAGGACACTTTTTAATTATTTTTTAAAAAAGATACACATAATTTTTAAAAATAATTAAAAGTGAAAAGATAAAAAATTTATGAAAGAGGAAAAAATAAAAAAATTTAAAGTGAGGAAGAAATTAAAATAAATATTTTACAAAGAAAGTAATGAAAATAATTAAATATATCTATGTATGTGTACTAACTAATTGTAAATAGAACGATTAAAAAAGGACATGTGTCCAATTTTTTCGATATTCACTTGCCTTCAAGAGAGTGTTCACTCTCTCTCTCTCTGCCACATCAACTTTTGGGGTGTGTTTATTACATTTTAAAATAGTTTAAGAGGATAATATGACCATAATTAAATTTAGGTGTGTACTGAAATTTCGGTCATAGTTTAGGAGGTACTTATGCATTATCCCATTATCGTAACGTGAACTCTCATCAATAATAGGAACCTAGAGTTAAGATATGTATTGAATTCAATGCTTGCTAAGTTACTTTTCAGATGGGACGTGGGCTATTCCAAGTGGAGCAGGTCAATATACTAGTTAAAATTGATAGTTTTTCATATTTAAAAAGTTTGGTTTGGAAAAAGTTCCACACCATCATTATCAACCGGAAATATAACTTAAATTGGTTGAGTAACTTTACATGTTAAATGACAATAAATAAGTGACAACATTTTCTCTGATAGCAGCCAAATTTGCAAATTTGGAGAAAACGCGTTTCTTGTTGGTCTTTAATTAGTATAAGTTACGTACAATATCAATCCTATGAATCCGAAACAATAAACTAAAAATATGATGATGGTTTCTAACAAAACATTCTCTTCACTTAAGTTTTTCACTCTTTTATATCTCTTTACATTTACTTTTGCTTCGACTGAGGAAGCAACTGCCCTCTTGAAATGGAAAGCAACTTTCAAGAACCAGAATAATTCCTTATTGGCTTCATGGACGCCAAGTTCTAATATATGTGAAGACTGGTATGGAGTTGTATGCTTTAATGGTAGGGTAAACACGTTGAATATTACAAATTCCAGTGTCATTGGAACACTTTATGCTTTACCGTTTTCATCTCTCCCTTTTCTTGAGAATCTTGATCTTAGCATGAACAATTTCTCTGGCACCATTCCACTTTGGATTGGTAATCTCGCTAATCTTATCTTTCTTAACTTGAACTTCAATCAGATTTCAGGAACAATCCCACCACAAATCGGTTCACTAGCTAAGCTTCAGATCCTCCGTATATATTACAACCATTTAAATGGAACTATTCCAGGAGAAATAGGTTACCTAAGGTCTCTTACTAAGCTATCTTTGGGTAGGAACTTTCTTAGTGGTTCTATTCCAGCTTCATTGGGGAATTTGAACAACTTGTCTTTTTTGTTTCTTTTTCAAAATCAACTTTCTGGCTCTATTCCTGAAGAAATAGGTTACATGAGGTCTCTTATTGAGCTAGATTTGAGTAGGAACTTTATTAGTGGTTCTATTCCTTCTTCATTGGGGAATTTGAACAACTTATCTAATTTGATTCTTTTTTATAATCACCTTTCTGGCACTATTCCTGAAGAAATAGGTAACCTGAGGTCTCTTACTATGCTAGCTTTGGGTAGGAACTTTCTTAGCGGTTCTATTCCTGCTTCATTGGGGAATTTGAACGACTTGACCCATATGTTTCTTAATGATAACAACTTGAAGGGAAAAGTTCCGCAATGGTTAGGAAATATCAATGGCCTCCAGATTTTGCTGATGTCACATATTAATCTCAGTGGAGAGCTCCCTTCATCTATTTCCAATTTAACATCACTACGAATACTAGATTTGGCCGGAAACAATCTAGAGGGAGCAATTCCACAATGTTTTGGCAATATTAGTAGCCTCCAAGTTTTTGATATGCAGAACAACAAACTCAGTGGTACTCTTCCAACAAATTTTAACATTGGAAGTTCACTTATAAGCCTCAACTTGCATGGCAATGAACTAGAGGGGGAAATCCCTCGATCTTTGGCCTATTGCAAAAAGTTGCAAGTTCTTGATCTAGGAGATAATCATCTCAATGACACATTCCCCATGTGGTTGGGAACTTTGACAGAGCTGAGAGTCTTAAGATTGACATCGAATAAATTGCATGGACCAATAAAATCTTCAGGCGCTGAAATCATGTTTCCTGATCTTCGAATCATAGATCTCTCTTACAATGTGTTCTCGAAAGACTTACCAACGGGTCTATTTCAACATTTGAAAGGGATGAGGTCAATTAATAAAACAATGGAGGAACCAAGATATGAAGGAGAAGGATATTACCAAGACTCGATAGTTATTGTAACAAAGGGATTGGAGCTTGAAGTTGTGACAACTTTGTCTTTGTACACAGTTATCGATCTTTCAAACAACAAATTTGAAGGTCATATTCCTGGTGTTCTAGGAGATCTCATTGCGATTCGAGTACTGAATTTATCTCATAATGGATTGCAAGGTCATATACCACCATCACTTGGAAGTTTATCTGTAGTGGAATCATTGGACCTTTCGTTTAACCAGCTTTCGGGAGAGATACCACAACAACTTGCGTCTCTTACGTTTCTTGAATGCTTAAATCTCTCGCACAATTATCTGCAAGGATGCATCCCTCAAGGACCCCAATCTCATACCTTTGAGCGCAATTCATACGAAGGTAATGATGGATTACGTGGATTCCCCGTTTCAAAAGGTTGTGGCAATGATCCTGTGACAGAGACATATTATACAGTATCTGCGCTAGCTGATCAAGGAAGCAATTCTGAATTTCTCAATGATTTTTGGAAAGCTGTTCTGATGGGCTATGGCAGTGGACTATGTATTGGATTATCCATAATATATTTCATGATCTCAACTGGAAATCTGAAATGGCTTGCAAGAATAATTGAAGAACTGGAACAAAATATTACTATGCGAAGGAGAAAGAAGCGGCAAGGTCAAAGGAATTATAGAAGAAGAAATAATCGCTTATAGACAAGTTACCAATAAAGAAAAGGATCTGATTTCAGAACTTCAGGTATTCAGGCTAACCTCTACACTAATATTTTCAAGTTTATTCTAACTACTAATATATTAGTTTTTATACTTTTTTAGATATTTGTTTTTCCTTAGCTGATGTATTAAGTAGGAAGCTGTGATAACAGAGGCTAAATCTTTTTTTTTTCAGATTTGCAGATGCCAAGAATAGGAAGACGTTGGTGTAATGGATTTGGTTCTTCCTGAAGCTTATGATGTTGGATTTGATTTTTAGTTTTATAAGTAAGCTTTTGCTTAACTTGGGAAAATGTAACATTATGAATTTTGACGATATATCAAGTTTATGTAAGATTTTAACGTATTTAATAAGTGTTGTGTATTGAATGAAGTGTATGCATTTCTCTGATCCCTAACTACTTACTGTATATATAACTTACAAATTCAAAGAATCTAAGTGAGACTTAATATGAATAAATCTTTGAACAAGCTTGGGAAAGATTTTGATGATGTCACATAATAATCTCAGTGGAGAGCTCCTTTCATCTATTTCCAACTTAACATCACTACGAATATTAGATTTGGGAAGAAACCATCTTTGGAGGTTGAGATATCTTAATCGATCTCTAAAAACTATTGATGTGCTATCCAATTCTCTTCAAGGGTCACTACATATTCCAACAAATTCCACAAGATACTTCTTCATATCAAAAAATAATCTTAGTGAAAAAATTCCTTTTATATATTTGCAAATTTGATGTCACTATGAATTCTTGATTTTCGTATTTTATGATGTTGGATTTGATTTTTAATTTCTTTTTAGTTTTATAAATAAGCTTTTTCTTAACTTGGGAAAGTGTAACATTATGAATTTTTACAATATATCAAGTTTATGTAAGATTTTAACGTATTCAATAAATGTTGTGTGTATTGAATGAAGTGTATGCATTTCTCTGATCCCTAGCTACTTACTCTATATATATATAACTTAGAAATTCAAAGAATCTAAGAGGGACTTAATTATGAATAAATCTTTAAACTAGTTGAAGAATGTGTTATCTTATCTCTATTTATCTTGAGAAAGAAGTGAAGGCAGAGGTTTTGCAGCAGTTTAAAGAGAGACCATTGAGAAAGCTGAATTAATGGAGGAAGATATTTATATTGAGATAGAGGAAAGAGCATTAACAAGGAAGAATAACGAGTTTGCGCCAAGTGATTAGATTTCCACATCACCAATATCTACCAGAAATATAGCTTGAATTGGTTGAGTGACTTTATAAGTGAAATGACAATAATTAAGTGACTTCTGTTACAAAACAAAGAAAAGTGACTTACTCAATAGTTGAGTGATCATGTGGGAAATCAACTCTTGACATTTGCTACATGAATTAGAGATAATGTAGTCTAGAAATTTATTGGTCTAAGACTGTGTCACGACCCAAAACCGAGTGTGATGACACTTGTCCTATCCCACCAGGACAAGTCAGTCTAAACCCAACAAGCGGAAGAAATAACAGAAATAGCGAAAGAAATAACTGAAAGGCAGAAGACTTCATCTATTAAACCAAACCCAAGACTGGTTGTCACATGTACAAGCCTCTATTAAAGAATTCGAAACAAAACTTCAAGTCTCAATGTATGTGTCTCAAATAGAACAAACATAAATAAAAAGGCCGAGAGGAGGGTTGCCGGCATCAACAGCTACCTCTCAAGTATCCTCAACGAGCCACGTAGAAAGGGAGAGAAGCTAGATCACGGTCCTGGCTCGGGACCTACAAGTGTAGAAGCAAGGGTGAGTACAAAACAACACGATACTCAACAAATCAACAAATAAAACCAAGCAAAGCTAAGAGAATCACGAAACCCCGACTTCCAACCGAACCTCTAATAACTACAACCTGCACAGAAATTCAGCCCAACTTAACAGATTCTCAAGTCATAGATCAACTGATACAAATCAACAATAGATCCTCAACAAATCAATGATATATACCAAAATGGTCCACAACAGTTCAATAACAGTCCACTTACAAATCAGCAAGGAAGTTCAACTCAAATATCAACATGTCATCTCAAAATCAAAAGGCACTACATAGCACCACAATAGCAAGGATCAGACAATACAATGCCATGTCAGTCCTATGATACACATCCGCTGAATCTCAGATCGAAACTCATGGGGGCCACACACGTACCATGTATCCGCCGGAAAAGACCTCGACAACTCATATCGCCGGCAGAAATCTCGGCATAACACATCGCCAGCAGAAACCTCGGCATCTCATATCGTCAGCAGAAACCTCGGCATCTCATATCGCTGGCAGAAACCTCGGCATAACACACCGCCGGCAGAAACCTTGGCTTAATCATCACTGGCCTCACATGGTCCATATATCATCAAGAGTCTCATCATAGTGTCTCAGAACCAATGCACACAAGCATGTTCACACAAATAATGAGAGAAGGATAGTATTCACAATCACAACGCAACTCATATCAAGATAAACCACGTCACACTATCATCAACATATCAACAACAACAATCAATATCTCAATAAATATATATATATATCAATGATGTCAATTGTCTAGTCTCCATCTCTCTACCCTTTTCATCGTAAGAAGGGTCAATCGTTTAGCCAAAGTCTCAAGTCTAGTCCCATAATCAACAATGAGCAAAAGACATGGTCAACACAACCATAATCACATCGGGACTATCATGGCAACACATCAATCTTTCAACAATATCAAGTCTATGGCCCAATCACACATTGGCCTTTCACATAGCACACAAGTCATTTTATTAACCCCGCTGATTATTATTAGATTTATTCATGCAAGAACTCACCCAATACCTCAATCCCATTTCTCCCCAACGCAATCAAGTAAGGAAATCAAGATTCTAAGAGATTTACAAGGTTTTAAGAGTTCACTTGCCTTAAATGAATCGGAATCAACCAACAATCGGAGCTTTTCCCTTCCGTGAGCGATCCAAATCAAAACAATCTATTCACAAACAAAAACCCAATCACAATCCGAGCCTATCAAGACCAAGAACACTAAATTCGAAAAAAAAAAAGAAGGAACAACCCC
>JAGDQO010002338.1:0-51608 GCA_018342035.1 Solanum appendiculatum | reverse complement strand
CTAAGGTCGTTTACCTGAAGTTATGACCGAAGTCAACTTTTCAAGGTTCAAAAGCTTCAAAACAAAAAAACGGGCATAAAACCAAAAGGAACGACCAGGCGACCGAACAGTCAGTGCTAGCAAGTCAAAAATGACTTGGAGTCGCTACAGGAAAGCTCTAAACGGCAGAAAGAAGGCATTAACACAGAAATGACCTGGAGGGTCATTACAATATCCACTACTAAAAGGACTTTCCTCCGTGAAAGTAAGGATAAAAAAGTACCTGAGGGCTTAAACAAGCTAGGGAACTACTCGTGCATCTCCCGCTCTATCTCCAAGGTAGCCTCCTCGCCTGGACGATGCCTCCATTTGACCTTAACCACAGGAATGACTCTCGATCACATCTGCCTCACATCTCTGGCAAAAATAGCAACTGGCTCCTCTTTATAATTCAAGCAGCCATCCAACTCAACAACACTGTACTAGAGAATATGTGACTTATCTAGAACATACCGGCGCAGCATGGAGACATGGAAAACTGGATGCACGGCTGAAAATGTTGGAGGTAAGGCTAACTCATAAACCACCTCGCCAACTGCCCTCAATATCTCAAAAGGCCCTATATACCTTGGGCTAAGCTTGCCCCGCCTCCCAAATCTCATCACGGCCTTCATAGGCGATACTCGGAGGAATACTCTATCACCCACGACAAAAGTCAACAGTCGGCGCCTGCGATCTGCATAATTCCTCTTTCTACTTTGAGCCATCCTGAGCCTATCTTGGATCAACCTCACATGCTCCTAGGACTACTGGAATAAGTCTGTATCATGCGGCCTAGGCTTCGTAGACTCAAACCAACTGACTGGTGTGCAACAATGCCTACCATACAAGGACTCAAACGGGGCCATATGGATGCTGGAATGGTAGCTATTATTATACGCAAACTCCGCCAAGGGCAAGAAATGATCCCACTGACCTCTTAAGTCTATAACACAGGCCCGCAACATATCTTCAAGAACCTGAATAGTACGCTCTGACTGGCCATCAGTCTATGGGTGAAATGTTGTGCTAAGATCCACACGGGTGCCCAACTCCCCTTGAAATCCTCTCCAAAAACTTGAAGTGAACTGTGGGCCCTGGTCTGAGATTATAGAAATAGGCACACCATAAATACGGACTACCTTCCGAATGTAGATACGGGCTAACCTTTCTACATGATAGGAAGTATGAACAGGGATGAAGTATGCTGACTTGGTCAATCGATCCACGATGACCCAAATACTGTCAACACCCTTAGGAGTCCATGGCAACAAAACAACAAAGTCCATAGTGATGCGCTCCCACTTCCACTCGGGGATGGGTAATCTCTGTAACTCTCCGCCAGGCCTTATATTCTCGGCCTTAACCTACTGGCAACACAAACAGTGGGACACACAGTCTGAGATGTCCCTCCTCATGCCGCTCCACCAGTAATGCTGCCTCAAATCATGATACATCTTAGCTGTTCCTGGATGAGTAGAATTTCTTGAATCATAGGCCTCGCTAAGAATCAGCTGGAACAAATCAACAACTCTAGGAACACACAATCGGCCAGCAAACCTCAAAATCCCATCTGAATCTAAGGTAGCCTACGCTGTATCACCTGCTAACACCCTATCTCTGAGCGCTACCAAAGACTCATCCTCAAACTGATGACTGCAGAACAGATCAAGCAGAGACGACTAAACCCCAACATAAGGTAATACTCTGCTAGAATTTGAAAAATCCAGTCTAATCATCGAATTGGCTAAGGATTGAATGTCCTAAGCAAGGGGTCGCTACACAACAGAAAATAAGGCTAGACTACCCATACTCACCGCCTTCCGACTCAAGGCATCCGCTACTACGTTCACCTTGCTCGGATGGTAGAGAATAGAAGAGTCTTAGTCCTTCAGGAGCTCAATCCGTCGACGCTGCCTAGAATTAAGGTCCCTTTGAGTCAAGATGTACTCGAGACTCCTGTGATCAGTGTAAATCTCGTAATGGACTCCATACAGGTAATGCCTCAAAATCTTAAGCGCGAAAACTACCGCCGCCAACTCCAAGTCATGAGTGGGGTAGTTGCGCTCATGCAGCTTAAGCTGCCTCGATGCATATGCAATAACTCGGCCCTGCTGCATAAGAACACAACCCAAACCAATGCCGGATGCGTCACAGTAGACCGTGAAGCCCTTGCTCTCAACTGGAAGAGTCAAGATAGGAGCGGTAGTAAGCAACTCCTTAAGTCTCAGAACGCTCCTCTCGTACTCCTTCGACCACACAAACAGAACATCCTAGTGAGTCAACCGCATTAAAGGCACTGCTAATGTGGAGAAACCCTCAACAAAGCGTCTGTAGTACCCGCTAGTCCAATGAAGCTCCGAATCTCACTCATAGAAGTGGGCCTAGCCCAACCAGGGATAGCCTCAATCTTCGTTGGATCAACCATAATGCCATCCTTGGACACCACGTGCCCCAAGAATGTTACAGACTCCAAAAAAAACTCACACTTTGAGAAATTGGCATAAAGCCAATGGTTTCTGAAAGTCTAGAGCACTGTCCTCAAGTGTTGCTCATGATCACTGTGACTCTGCGAGTATACCAAGACGTCATCGATGAAGACAATGACGAAGGAGTCTAAGTACTGCCTGAACACTTGACTCATCAGATCCACAAATGCTGCAGGGGCATTAGTCTACCCAAAAGACATAACCAGGAACTCATAATGGCCATATCGAGTCCTAAAACCTGTCTTAGGGATATCCTCTGCTCAGATCCTCAACTGATGATAACCGCACCTCAGGTCTATCTTCGAAAACACCGCTACTCCCTGAAGCTGATCAAATAAGTCATCTATACGAGGCATAGGATAACGGTTCTTCACCGTCACCTTATTCAGCTGCATATAGTCGATGCACATCCGCATGGAGCAGTCCTTTTACTTCACAAATAGGACTTGGGCTCCCCAAGGTGACACACTGGGTCTGATGAACCCTCTACTCAAAAAGTCCTTGAGCTGATCACTGAGCTCCTTGATCTCTACAGGTGCCATCCGGTATGGGGGGAAAGAAATGGGACGAGTACTCGGCTCCAAGTCTATGCCAAAATCAATGTCCGTATCTGGGGGGTAGGCCAGGAATATTGGCAGGAAACACATCTCCGAACTCTCGAACAACAGGTACTGAATCATTTGTAGGGTCCTCCCTAGTCCCGTCTCTAACATATGCCAAGTATGCCAAACACCCGCTGTACACCAACCTCTGAGCTCGCATACAAGAAATCAACCTAACCGGTGTGCAACTACAAGAGCCTTGCCACACCACCAGTGGGATACCAGGAAGGGCTAAAGTCACGGTCTTGGCATAACAGTCCAAGACAGCCCGATGAGAGGGAAACCAACCCATACAAAGGATCACATCAAAGTCTACCATACACAACACAATAAGATCGACTAGAGTGTCCTGCCCTCTAATAGCCACCACACAGGATCTACACACCTAATCCACTACTAAAGAATCCCCTACTGGGGTCAAAACACTCAAGGGAACAGATAAGGGCTCAGGATTCACTCCTAATCGAGGCACACAATAATCAGACACATATGAATAGGTAGAACCTGGGTCAAATAATGCTGGAGCGAGCTGATGGCATAAAAGAACCGTACCTATATTCACGTAATCACACGCCTCAGCTACTGCTCTAGCTGGAGCTGCAAAAAGGCGGCACTGGGTGCCTCTACCTCTCGCATCAACTCGGCCACCACTCTTGCTTCCCCTGGGACCTCCCCGGGCACCCTGATGCTGACCCCCTGCTATGGCCGGAGGTGCCACTGCTGATACCGACGTAGTTGCATGTGGTGCTGGTAAAGCTACTCTAGAAGAACCACAAGTGAAACAACCCTGAGAAGACCTGCTAGCTACTGGAGGTCGGCCACCCCGACTCGATGAACCTGGATAAAACCCACCTCGGCCCTGACTCGGACCAGCATTAGAACCGCTATGGCTGAACTGGTCACCAGCAGAAGTATGCAATGCTGCCTGAAATGGTCGGCTGGACTGCCCTGGCTGGAACCCCTGAGTAACCTGTTCCCGAGGAACCCTCGATCTGTAACAGGATCAACTAGCCATGCTATCCAGCCTGAACCTATTGCTGCTGCCCCCTTGGGCCTCGCAGCGAAGGTGCTCAATAGTACGGGCATTGTCCACCACCTCCTAAAATGAACAACCCGCTGCCAACATTGACTGAGACTCAATCCTCAGCTGCAGTGTCAACCCTCTCACGAAGCATCGGACTCTCTCCTCCTCTCCTGGGCAGGATCATAGTAGCATGACGAGAATACTCTAAAAATTATGCCTCATACTCAAATACATTCATGGATCCCTGTTCCAATCTTGAGAACTCATTACAGAGGCGGTCCCTCACACTCCGTGGAATGAACCTGGCAAGAAAATCTTTCTTAAATTTCTCCCGCGACACCGGTGGAGAACCAACTGGCCTAGTCCCAATAAACGAATGCCACCACTATCTAGCTGGTCCGTCCAACTGGTAAGCTTTGAAGTCAGCTCCTCTCGACTCCACCAAACCCAAAGTCTGCAACCGCTCACGGCAGGTAGTCAAGAACTCGTGAGCATCCTCTCCGTCATCCCTTGAGAATTTCGGTTGTGCCAATCTGAGAAACACCCCGACCATCTTCTGCTCTCGCAGAGGCATGACCCTGTCCAACAGGTTTGGATGAACCACAGCTGGTGCTGGCGGCTGAACAACCTCAGATGCTGCTGAGCCTGAACCAGCTCTAGAACGGGTGCTGGAGCTGGCTCATGCTACTGCATACCCGTCATAGACGCCAACAAATGGACAAGCAAGCCCTGGACTTCGGGCGCAATAGCTAGAAATGATGGTGGCTGGGCTGGTCTCTGCCCCACAGGCTGAGGCGGAATCTGCACTGCTGGTGGCTCCGGGTCGGGCACTGGAATCCTCCCTTGACCTCCACCACGGCGTGGCGCCAAAGCACCACTTCCTCTACGCGTACGAGCCATCCCTGTAACAGAGTTGAACAAGTATGATTTCAAGAAACCAACTGACCAACAAAGCACGAAAAGATACAAGGCAAGAAAACATCCTTTAGCCTCCCGAAGATAAGTTACGGACGTCTCCGCACCGATCCGCAGGACTCTACAAGAATTTAGTTATGTACACGTGAGACCAACAAACCTAGGCTCTAATACCAATTTGTCACGACTCAATTTCTCCGGTCATGATTGTGCGTACGACCCTCCGGTAGGCTAGCCAAACTCAATTCTGGAACTTAACAGTAATGGGACTAAGAGTGGAAACTAACCCAAATCTAAGCGAAAGCATACAATACAACATATAAGGAAAGCTGGAACATGACCAAAATATATATGCAACACCTCCAAAAATCTGGAAGTCACGAGTACAAAACTACTAAAAATAGTACAAGTCCCAAAAGTGGACCACTGAAACAACTGTCTCGAAAACAAAAGACAGGCCAAAATATATAAACAGAAGGTAACTCGTGATCCCAAAACGCCAAGTGCTCACCCTAGTCTCCCGAACTGACAGCTCTCGGCCCGATCTCAACGCTGATAACTAGTGCTCGGACCTGTATCACAAAAATAGATGCAGAGTGTAGTATGAGTACCAAAACCACAGGTACCCAGTAGGCATCATAGGCCGACTGAGCAAGAAAGGTAAACAAAGGTAGACAAGATAGAATCAGCAACAGTAACAACAGAGGTCAACAGAACAAAAACCGAACAACGATAACAAACCAAAGATAACTAGCTAACTAAACCCAGCTAGGCCCCCATAAGACCCGCTGGGTACACTTGTGCGCAGGTTTAAATAAAAACTTGAATGGACACCCATAAGCCCGACAAATACACATAAGAGCTAACTACAGAAGCGAGGTAATACCGATTCCATAAACCTCGAACCAAGGATCCCAGACCCTGAAACCATCATTTGGGCCCACCCCAATCACAACCAATACCTGAGCCCAGCTCAATCAAAATCAACCTTCAAACCCAGCTCGATCATAGACCATATTCGAGCCCCGCTCGACCATCAACACATGGGCCCAACCCAAATCATCAGTCACAAGATGGAAATGCCGGACTCTAACCGGAAACGTCAGTCTCATACTGGAAATGCCTGACTCTAACTGCGAAAGTTAGTCTCGGACGGGAGCTAATCAATCTACTCTCAACAGTTCAATCACTGGAAATACCGATTCCATCCTAGTAACGTCAAAACACGGGCTGGGACTAGTAGCTCATGCTCTACGGACACGCGCTGGAAATAACTTGCTGCCATAGTATAACGTCAATCACGGATTAGAGGGGATAGCCTACCCCCGTCAGCCTAGCGCAAGAAATACAAGACGCGAATCGCGTAACCTCAGTCTCGTACTAGAGCTAACAACCTCAAACCAGATAAAGCCACTACAAACATCGCATCGTAAGGCTAACCACCATGGGCCACCACCCATAAGCATGTCAAACGAAGGCTCCCAGCCTAACAGCATTCATCCGTCAATCGGCTCAATGCAACGTCTTCCGAAAGCATCCCACGATCTCAGAAAATAGAGGGGAAAGAATCAGAAGGTATGGGAGCCACGGGAACGCCTATACAAAGGCTCACACTATAAGACCCAAATCTGCTATATCATTTTAAAAGGATCTAGGTTATCCGAATCGCCTTCGGATACATACTCAAGTCAACAAGGTATGTGGGACTAAGTCATCATCGCAACACCCTGTTCTAAGGCACAATCTCAATAAGCAGCAAATCACAAACACAGTTCTCATACCCGCTCATGCAACATCAAATAATCACCAACAAATACCTCGTAACAGTATATACAACAAATCATGTCAACAACCCAACCTATAACATGATACTAATCCAAATCAACCAACAACCAACCCCAAACTCGGGCAAATCGAGAATAGGATCACAGTCCTAGCTAACCACCCCAGATTCACAGTCATCTAATAGTATTTACACATTCAAGCTCAGTCTAAAAGGAAAGGAAACCGTAACCTACCAAATAGCCGATCACGCGCGCTCCAAGTCACTCAACCCAAGATTTTCCTTTCCGAACGGCCTCAGATTGCTGCCACGCTATAAAAAATAGAATAACATCGTCAAAACGGTCGTTTAGACACAAAAATCATACAATTTGGAGATAGACCAATTTTTGGGTCAAAATCGGGCAAAGTGAGACCCACTCCGAATTACCCAGAATTGACTCCGTTAAAAGGTCCCAAATCCTTCCCCCAACACTAATACTAAACTTGTTTATCAAATAGTGGTTGAATCCGCTACCAATCAACCAAACAATAACAAATCTAAAACTAACCAAAAATAGGCAAAATAAGGTGTTTACCTCCGATTTCATGCTGAACGAGGTGCACCCAACGAACCCCAACGTCAAATCCACGAAGCCAATGAAAACCCGCACACTTGGAACTTTGAATCACCAAAAGTGGAGCTCTAGAACTCGAGATATCGAAGTTCTAAAATGAAGAAGAAATCATAAACTAATCACATGATGGGCAATAGCTTCGAGCTGAAATTCACCACAAACGAGGACTTCGAATCTCTCAAATCAAAGCTCGAATGAGGGAGAAATCGTCATTTGAAAATGAGGGTTGAAAGCTGAAATTTCTGGGTTATAAAACCCGAAACTGGTCTCTAAAGACCATTTATGGTCGCTAAAAATCTAAATTTTAGTCGCTAAAGGTCTGCACCAACAATCAGATTTTTGCTATTTTTCAAAGTCTCCGAACGGACCTTCGGATTCGTTCGGGACCCGATGAAAATAAACTAGATATGCTAACCCACTAAATTTGACATTCCAGACTCAATGGCGCAGTTGAAATTTCCATACGATGTCATTTTGACAAAAAGTGGGTCCCACAATCAATATGCCATTTTTGCCAAATGCTACCAAGGGCCTCGGATTTTGATCGGAAGCTCTCGATAATTCTCGAAAGGTCGTTATAGACAAAACTTGGCATTTCAGAACTAACCGCGCTGTCGGAAATTTCATCCGAGTGGGTTTTCCAAGAAAGTTGACCAAAGTCAACCATAGGCCAATTTCAGAAGGCTAAAGAGCTAATCGGCCCCAAATTTACATCGAAAACCACGGGACTCATGTGAACCGTGCTTGTTGCCTAAGTTGGCCTTTCCAAAGCTGATGGAACCGACATAATTCTCATCTGAGGTCGTTTACATTAAGTTATGACCGAAGTCAACTTTTCAAGGTTCAAAAGCTCCAAACAGAAAAACGGGCATAAAACCCAAACGAACGACCAGGCGACCGAACAGTTAGTGCCAACAAGGCATAAATGACTTGGGGTCGCTACAAGAAAGCTATAAACGACATATAGAAGGCATTAACAAAGAAATGACCTGGAGGGTCATTACAAGGCTTAACTAGAAATTTCTCAGAAAGAAGGAATAAAACCCTAGATTTTTCTTTTCTAAAATTTTGATAGCCATTCGGTTCAAGAGATTCTCAATACTAACTCAATGAATACTCAAATTATAGGGTTCATGCAGAAAATTAGTCATGAACAATCAACTCAATAAGTAGGGTTCATACCAAAATGTAAACATGAACAATATCACAACAATACTCAATGATATGGATACAATAACTCAAGAATTGAATTAGAATTCAACAATAGGCATAACTCGAAATTTCTCAAAAACAAGGAATAAAACCCTAGATTTCTCTTTTCTCATATATGTAGGGCGTGTGGACGCACTAGTCCAACACTATGAAAGCCTTACATACCTGGGACAATGATTATCTAAGCGGGAATCGGAAGTCTTGCACGAAACTCTTGAACCCTAGCTTTTCTTCTTCTCTCCAATTCTTGCTCTCAAAATATTCTAAGTGTTAATGAGAGAAAAATCATGTTGGGTACTGATAAGGGACTAATTTTAGTCCCAAAATGTCTGGGTTTTAATTATAAAAGCATGGGAAAAGATGAAAACATCCCTCTTTAAAATTGCCGAATTGACCTATGAGACCACCTACGGTTCGTGGTTCGACCTACGGATCGTAGGTACCATCCGTAGGTCTTGGGTCCTCAAAAATTGAATTTTTGAGCCTTTTTGATGACTTGACAGAACCACCGATGAGACCTACCTACGGCTCATCGTTCAAACGACGGACTGTAGGTTGGGTTCGTCGGTCACAGACTCAGAAACTCTGATATGATAGTCTCTGGTAAAATGTCCATAACTTTTTCATCCAAGCTTGAAAAAATGGCAACTTTGTAGCGTTGGAAAGAGGACACAAAGATCTTTAATTTGATATGTTATGCGCCACCTAACTCATTATGTTCTGTGAAACATGACCGTTTGAAGTTGACCTAAGTAGATTCTTATGTCGAAATTTAATCGATAACGACGCTTTCAACTCAACTTTGTGCTATGGGGTTCTTGTGACCTTAAGTCACATCCAAATTTATTCGAACACAAAGTAATGAGCTTTACTCATATGATCAATTAAGAATCACTCGATACGATTTTACATGCAAATAAGAATGGTTCGAACCTTATCTAAGGAAATTTTCAGGGTGTTACAAAATGTCTCTTAATCAATTTTGTTTCTTAACAAGACTCACATGTTGGTAGTGACTTCACTTTTAATGAAACGTTATGTACATCCTTTAACCAACCTCGAAGTTCTATCCAGAATAAATGACTTAGGCGCTAGTGTACAGATAAGTTTCATTCAATTTAAAACATACTTTTTCTTATGAGATAGATTAAAATAATTCAATTTATGAGAGATAATACTAATAAAAAATTTACGCATCAATATACCACAAGAGATAAAATATTCATCAAACTCAATAATAGGAGAGTTACAAGAAAAATATATTAAGTATCCCTCTCTTATCTAGTTAGAAAATGAAAATAATTTCTTCTAACATAAGGTACATGTACAATGCATTCTTTGAATAATATTTTATCTCTACCGAAAGAAAAGCTTAATTAGTACAAAGTGGATCTGTAAAGTCTATTGAAAATTTGATATATAATACATTAAATAGATGATAATATGTCGAATAATCCTAAATAACAAAATTCGGGGCTCATTTATACATATATATCCATGAAACTCGAATAGCCAATCGATGGGATTGGAGAACTACTTATGCAATACACATGTACAATGACCGATTATTCACTCCATAGACTTATACAAACCTAACTCAGATGGAGAGTCTACTATTAGTTTAAGTCAAGTAAAAATCACCCTAGTTACACTGATCCAATCATATATTACTCAGTTTAGAAAAGTTAATACAGATTATCAAAACTAGCGGTTAAATCCATTACAACTTGTATTAATTTCATCTGATATGGAAGAAGGTCGAAGCAAGCACATGAAACTAATTTTTCACTACTATTTAATATTGGCAATTGAGGGAGGGATCCATATAACCAAATATGGCCAAAAACTCATATAACCATCAAAAAAAATATTTTTTACGAGGCCGTTCTTATGAATCTACCAAATTTCATGTCAACCAGAGTTCCCCTTTTTTTTTGAATTTTAAAACTATGATCAATTTGGTTGAAAATGTTGTTTAGCCAAGATAGAATTTAAGAATTTTTTTCGTTCAGTAATTCTTATCACATATCATCATTTGTGAAATAGATAAATGAATCAAGAACAAAGAATAAAATTCTAAAAAACTATTTATATTATCTGAGTACTATTGTTCAAAAATCAGTATGTTTATATATTCGTTGAATATTAAATTTAAAAAACACCTCATAGATAAGAATGCATTTTGAACATTAAATTTTGATGAAAAATGACTACTCATGCAACATATATATGTGGTGTCTAATATTCACTTCAACAAATTTAGAACAAAAATAAACTCAGATGGAGAGTATATGTTAATTTAAGCCAAGTGAATATCAATATTTTTAAATCCACTGATCCAATCATATGTTACTCAGATTGGAAGAGTCAATATAAATTATCAAAACTAGAGATCAGATTAAATCTAGTGACTTGTATTAATTTAATCTGATATGGAGGAAGGTCTAAAGCTAGCAGATGAACGTAATACTTCACTTAAAATTTAGTCATGAAGACCATAGAAAACTATCTCTATCACCACCATATCATAGTTGAGTAATTTTCATTAAAATTAATTTTCAAGATACAAAAAATATCAAAAAGCATCATCTAAACAATTTCAAATTGCCAAATCAATGCATAACAATGAGTAATTTTAATTTGATCATTTTTTATAAACCTACCAAATTTCAGATCAATCAGAGTTCTAAAATAATATTTATCTCCAAAGTTATGATCAAATTCTTATTCAAACGATTTAAGAAAATATAATCTAATTTATATCCTTATTCTTTATCAATTCATGTTAAAACACCATGTGTGATCATGTTCTAGATAACTGACATGAAGAATGACCTTATCATATTCAGACCAAAACTTAATCCGTCAAACTACATAAAACCCATCTAAATGATTTTCGATTGAACCATCAAATTTCAAGTCAATCAGAGATCATAAAATTCATGATCACCTAAACTATCACCAAATTTGAAAACTAATCGTTTATGTATAGTTAAAGATTAAATAACCTGATTATGATTTTGATTCTCTTATTATAATTATCTCATGAGCACAAGGCATATATTATGTTCTCCCTTTGTCTAAAGTACAAAACACCTTCTTATATCAAATTGTCCTTTCAATTAATGCATCTGAAATTTTTTAAGGTATTATGTTTTCCCCTTTCAGACTGGTGAAAATCTTAATGTTTATTCTCATGATTTAATAAAGTGTTACTAGTATCTAAAAGTAAATTTTCTTTCTAATAAATAAACCTTTACCAGTAGTATACTTGTCTAGGAAAATTTATACATGCTACATTAGGAATGCTCAATGATTCAAATAAATAGGCCATATTAGTAGATCCTATATATTAATCAAAACTTTCAATTCATATATTAATATAATCTCATATGTATAAAGCTTTAAGAATTTTCAATAATTCTAAATAAATAGATAACTTCAGCCATAACCATTTATTTATTATAAATTCTCAATTTATACAATGTTATATACCTATCTAATGAGATAAATATATCGATATATTCAACGAATTGTAATTTCATCAGCATAAACATAGATATCCTTAATAGCTGAATTTAATTACAATAGGAGAATTGATCACACACTTCCAGGTGCTATTATAACTACTTACTCTTTGTTTTATACAAGGAAAGGTCAAAGAAAAATTATAGAATGACATTCATTGCAACATTCTTGTAGCCAAAACTGACCTCCTTACTCCATTCCTCTTTAAAAAAATTAATGGAAGTCCAATGTGATTCGAAAAATCAAGTGCTACTGCTGCCCACTTTATTTCAATCAAAAGTAAGAAAAGAATTTCTTACTGCCACATACTATGTGAACAAAAATTGGACACTTGATTTTCCTTTCATAGAAAACAAATTTAAAAATAGGTCACCGCCATCGTTTCTTTTTGGTCTTTATTTTCAACAATATACCAATCAAAACTCGTGAGTTTTATGAAACTGTAAAGCTATTTCGGAACCAAAATCACCACTAACACTTCATAAACATTTCACCTTTCTTGCAGAAAAATATCCCATGATATATACTTTAGTTATCTATAAAGATGTAAGCATGGCTCGTGATGTCAATTGTTGGAAAACTATATGCACAGCGAAAGTATACCATAATCATACTGCTTTAATGAATAATAGATAACAAATACATTTATCCTAGAACACATAAAATCATGCAAGATCATATAAACTTTCTGAAATTAAATTCAAGAATTACCTCTTGAATCATGAGCAGATACCTTCAAGAGAATCCACAAGCTAGAACCTTCAAGAGAATCCACAAGCTAGTCCACAAACTGGACGGCAGTTCTGTGATCTTCTACAGTGATCCCAAGTTCACTTCTGAACTCTCTCAATACTTGAGTGGGCAAGTATCGTATAGAAAACCTATCTACTTCCAAGGGTTAGAAGAATTCTTATTTATAGAGATTTCTTCCTAGTCCAAGGAGCAGAGAAAACACACTGTCTTTCCTTATATTAGAAAAAAGACATGTACTTCTCCCTTTCCTTAGAATATAAGAAGACACATACTTCTCCCTTTCTTTAGAATAGAAAAAAACATGTACTTCTCCCTTTCTTTAGAATTGAGAAAGACACATACTTCTCCCTTTTTCCACTTAGAGTAGGATTCTGAGTTCTAGTTAAATATGGGCATGGTAGGGACCACAAAATTAATTACTGAGGCTTCCTATTATGAAAATAATTTCAAATAATTAATTTGAATTATTGTTAACATAATAAATTACAAATCATTCCACTAGAAATTCGTAATTGCACTCCTCTATTTATATTTTGAAATTTCTCATTAAACACTTATGTAATTCCCCATGTTAAGAATACCGTTATTAATCAATAAATTAAATTATTGATGAATTTAATTCAAAGATTAATTTCCTTTAGAGTACTGCTTAACTTATTTCATGTGTCGGATTCATAAATCCACTTGCAAGGTTTGACACGATGAAAACTTATAAGCTTCTCAAAAAGGCATATCATCAATCTCTATATTGAGACATGGTTTTTTGTGAACTAACTTATTATTTCACCAATATATATTATTATCATCCAATCTACCAGACATATTGACCCATATCAGAATCTCACATTTTAATAAATCACAACGATAATTAACATATATACAGATCATAATAGTTATATCAGGATTAAGAATATAAGTACATTTAATAGCTTAGAGAATATGCTTTTGTCAGTCAGTCTAAAGAAACTATTTCTACTCAGTCCCGCTCAATACATACAAAATGCATTAGCACAAGAAGTTGGAACTATACCATTCCCATAATCGAGATAAACTACATATAAACTTGTACTACAATCGTACCGATGGCATATCAAATTTCTACCTTAGATTGTGAACAAAAAACTTAATGCTTCTAAGAACTGATGATTTAATCCTCTATGTATAAGCTAAAACTCTATACACTAAATTCTCTACTATATAAATAAATAGACACCATAAATGAATATATGATCTATTAAAACTTAATAAATAATTATTCTATAATAAATACTATATCTAAATATAAGGTTAATAGTATATATCCCAACAAAGATAGCGTAGCGGCACTCGGTTAATTTGAACCTAGTATTTTCATCACAAAATTATTTTTTGTATAAAAATGTAGTAATAATGCAATAAATAATAGGTATGAACCCATAAATTTAGAAATACAATGGGTTCAATGCTAAGAGCTTTAGAATTGAACCCATAGAACTTAAATCCTGAATCCATCTTTGCTCGTGGTGGGATGGAAGTCAGCTGATAAACTATGACTAGATCGACCATTAGATTAAAATTTCAAATTTCAGTTTGCGGCCAAATGGATCAGCTGAAGCATCTCATCAGGTCTATATCACATTTAATCCAAAATGCTCCACCAAAACAAGGAATTGAAGGAAAATAAATAAATAAAACGATACTCCCTAGTAGTAGATATTCATATATTTTTTAACAAGTAGATAGACATATCTACTGATTTCATCAAGATAAAAAGAAGGTGACATTCACTTATTTAAGTATAATATAATTGTTAAAGCTTCGAGCCTTGGCATTTCCATTGACTAATCCATTTATTGGACGAGAAAAAACACTAAATGGGGGAAACATCTGGAGTAAATTCATAGTATTTTATGTTTCTATTTTATAAGGAATTTTGTGCCCAAAATATCTTCTCATGATTCAATTTTCAAAATTTGCCAAAAACTAGTTTAGAAGAGTAGTTAAGATTTGCATTTCATGCACCCCCAAAACAATGCTAATGTTCTACAATTTTAAAGCCCACATAGACCAGAATCAAGCAAACAGAAAAGTGAAAACAAGTAGGAAACTAAAAGAATGTTAGAAAGAATCAATTCCTAAATCTTGATATGCTATTAAAATCAAAATGAGAAGAAAAACATAGTTAGACTATTCAAAGAAGTTTAGGTCTCCTTCTGTTTCCTTTTTTTGCTTACACCCGAAGAGAGGGCTTCTCATATAGGTTTGATATATAAAGAGGAGATAGGCCAGGTCATAAGGAATAATGTGATAGAATCGACAAAGCTACATCACATTTTCGAAATTCTTCTTTTGGATGATTCAGTGGAAAATAATCAGAAGTTAACTCATTTATGTAGAGTAAAAACTACATTTTCGTACCACGAGAAAAAACATTCAAAATAAAAAGAACTTTTCTAAATAAAAAGAACATTTTAGAATGCTTTTTCTCATGGTATGGCAATTTAGTTTTTACTCTACATAATTGACTTACTTTCTGATTATTTTCCACCAAATCATCCAAAAGTGGAGATCTAGAAAATGTGATCTAGTTTTGTCACTTCTGTCACAGTATTATCCACCACCTGGTAATGTCCCCTATATACATATACCTATATGAGAAATCCTCTCTCCGGGTGTAAGCATAGAAAGAAATTAAAAGGAGACTTAAACTTCTATAAATGGTCTAACTATTTTTTCTTCTCATTTTGCCTTTAATGACAGATCAAGATTAGGTATTGATTCTTTCTACCATTCTTTTAGTTTCCTTCTTGCTTTCACATTTTGTTTCCCTGTTTTAGGTCTTGTGGGCTTTAAAATTGCAGACCAATTAACATTTTTTCGGAGATGCATCACATGCAAAACATTACTGCTCTTCTAAACTTGCTTTAGGCAAATTTTGAAAATTGAAACATGAAAAAGAAACTTTGGGTGCAAAATTCCTTATAAAACAGAATTAGAAAATTTTATGAAGTCACTCAAGAATTTTTTCCCCTTTTTTGATTTTCTTATCCAATAAAGGGATCAACCAACTCAAATGATAGGGATCAAGAAACTTTTAAAATCATACTTAAATAAGTGAGTTTCTCCTTCTTTTTATCTTGATGAAATCAATAGATCTGTCTACCTACTTGTTAATAAAAGATATCAATATCTACATCTAGGGAGTATTGTTTCCTTGTTTTATCCTTCAGTTCCTTTTTTTGTTGAAGAAATAAGGATAAAATGTGTTTTAGACCTGATGAAACACTTCAGCTAATCCATTTGGTGGAGAGGCAGAATTTGAAATTTCAATCTAGTGGTCTTTCTAGCCATAATTTATTGGCTGATGTAACACTTCAAAAATTGGAAGTTGAGTTTTGAAAGGGAAAAGTTACATTTTCGTACTGGTGCAAGTCCTTACAAGCCCATCTATGGACCATAGGAAGTTCTACGGACCATAAGAAGGCAATCGTAAAACTTTAGTTAGATTATGAAAAATGTCAAGTCTTTGATGAGTGTCTATGGACCACTAGAACGGTCTGTAGAAACTTGTACGGGCCGCAGAAAGTTTTCGTAAGAGTGATCAGACTTAGTGAGAATTTGTACATGATCTGGATTCTACAAGAGGGCCCTATGGGCCGTAGGAAGTTTCACGGCTCGTAGAAAGGGTTTCATGGAAGTTGGCCAATTGATGAGCTCCAGTAATAGTTCTACGGTTGCCAGGACGGTCCGTAGAAAGTCTTACAGACCGTAGGTCAAACTGTAGACACTGTTTGGCAGATTTTTATCAGGGCTATTTGGGTTATTTCCTATCCTTTTAACTCCTACACTTTGTTGTTTTGACCCTATAACCAATCCCTATAACCATTTTTACTCTTCAAAATACACCGATTCCCTCTCATTCACTCAAAACCCTCAAAAGCTCCTAAGTCTTCTGCTCTAAATTCACTACAAGGATCTTAAAGAAGTTCTAGTGTTCATCAAGCTTCAAGATCTCCTCCTCCATTGTTAGGGCTTTGATTACCCAAGTGTCACGACCCGATTCTTAGAGTCATGATGGCGCCTGCCAACCCACCAACAAGTCACATTTCCAAGGCAACTAACCTAACCCTCTAGTAACTCCAGGGGCCCTTACCCAGCCAGACGAGTACTACCGGGGGGGCACGACGAGCCCTCCAAAGACCTGATATCCAACCGCCCAACCAGCTCACCCTGGGGCCCTGTCCCAGCAAGACATGTAAGGCAGCTATCACACCGGGGGCCCTGTCCCAACCAGACGAGTGCGTGGTGCATGCCAACTCCAAAGAGAACCCAAGCCTACTTAAGTCTAATTGCCTAACTGACGAACACTCCGGGGGTGCTTACCGAGCCAGCCAAGTGAGTCAGCCAACACTCCCGGGGGCGCTGTCCCAACCAGACGGAGCATTTTAAGGCAAACCAACTCCGAAGAGAATCCCAACTACCAAACCATGGGAACCAGACGTCCACTACCAACAACAATATCACAGAACCAACTTCGAAGCATCAAGTCAGGAAGATACCATGCCTCCAATAACGCATCAGAATTGCAGAAAATGGGGAGAAGTGACAGATGGATCGCAAGCTTTACAAGCCAAAACTAAGTTCAACTATCAGACCCAAGTCTACTATGCCGGCCTTCAAGGACCTAGTCCATCCGAATCGACGTAGGATACATACCAAAGAAAGCCAAGTGCATGGGTCTAAGTCAACACTACTCTATCCTAAACTAGGGCCAAAGATAAACTCCAATACAATAGGCAACCAACCCGACAATCCACATGCAGCAACACATATGACAGCCCAACAGATAATCACACAACCAAAGAGAAGCAACTCCTTCGATAACATGGTACTAATCCCGAAATCAACCCTAAAGAATGGTTTCTGAGAAGAAGAGAAGAGATACTAGATACCTGGCCCAGATTCACACAAATCCGCAAGCAATTATACAATCAGGATCAATCTAGAGGAAGGGAAGCCGTAGCCTACCCAGAGGCCAACCGCCCACGCTACAAGTCACTTTACCGGAGCTTTTCCCTTTCGAACGACCTCAGAGCGCTGCCACACTATCAAAAATAGAATCACAGCGTCAGTACGGTCATTTAGACACTTAAAACCAACAAAAACAGAGACGAATTAATTTAGAAGTCAAAAATTGGAAAATGTGGGACCCGCTTCGGAAATCCAAGAATTGACTCCATGAAAAGGTCCTAAACCTTCCCCCGAACTTATGTTCTAGAATTGAACACAATTCAAGGCTCGGAACAGCCGACAAAACAAGAAACCGAAAGATGCAAAACTCAACACTTCAGCTAAAGGTAACAACTTACGCTTCAAATTCACAGGAATCGAGGCCCACGCAACACACTCTGCACACAAACCCACGAAGCCTACAAAAATCTAAACACACGGGACTTGGAATCACCGAAAACAGATTTGAAATTAGAGAGACAACAAATTTCTAAGCATTATAACAAATGAACCCGACCTCCCATTTTATATACTACCAGCACTCGCTGACCTCCGTGAATGCGGCCATGGCCCCGCGAATGCGGAGGGAAAACAATTACACATCCGCGAACAAGGCTAGTGACTCGCGAACGTCGAGAAGCAGCACACAAGCCTCCACGAACATGGCCATGGGACAGCGAACGCGGTGAGTAAAGATCCACACCCCCACGGATGCGGAGGCCAATTAGCGAACGTGGAAAGGAAGTTCCCGAGGCCTCCCAGACTTTCGCGAATGCGAGATCCTATTCGCGAACGCAGGGTCTTATCCGTGAACACGAAGGTCCCACACCTCCGTGAATGCAGAGCCAACTCCACGAATGCAGAGAAGAGATGGGTCTGCAACATCAATTGTGCACCAGCTGAGTCTGGGCATTCCCAAAATTTTGACGGGGTGCTCGGGATTCGTTTAGAACCCCGTTAACGCAAATGAGATATGCTACCCCATCAAATTTGACGTTCCACACTTTATGACACAATCAAAATTTCCATACGAGGTCATTTTGACAAAAAATTGGGTCCCACACCCCAAGCGCCATATTAGCCAACTTTAACCAATGGCCTCAGAATTAGATCAGAGGCCTCGGGAAGCGCTCAAAGGGTCATTCTAGACAAAAATCTGCATTCCTTAATTAACCACGCGGACAAAATTCTCATCTAAGCGCATTTACCATGAATATTGAGCGAAGTCAAACTTGAGCCAAATTTCAAAGGTAAAAGTTCTAATGACCCTAAAGTCACACCGGAAACCTTGGGACTCGTGCCAATCATGTTCCTAGCCTAATTTGGCTGCTTTGGAGCTAATGGAACTGTTAGAATTCCTTTATGAGGTTGTTTAATTGAGGTTATGACCGAAATCAACTTTTCAAGGTGAAAAAGCTCCAAAACAGGAAAACAGACATAAAACCCCAATAAACGACCAGGCAACCAAATAGGCAGTGCGAGCAAGTCATAAATGACTTGAGGTCCCTATAGGAACGCTCTAAATGACATAAAGAAGGCATTAACATGAAAATGACTAGAAGGGTCGTTACAATATCCACTACTAAAAGGACTTGCATCCGTGAAAGTAAGGGTCAAGAAGTACCTGAGGGAAAATAAGCTGGGGAACTACTCCCACATCTCCTTCTTGGTCTCCTAGGAAGCCTCCTCGACTGGGCAATGCCTCTAATGGACCTTGACCACAAGAATGGCTCTGGACCTCAGTTGCCTCACATCTCTGGCCAAAACAGCAACTGGCTCTTCAATGTAGGTCAGGCGATCATCGAACACAACGGCATAATACTAGAGCACATGAGACTTATCTAGAACATTGTGGTGCAATGCCTGAGGTAAGGCTAACTCATAGGCTACATCACCGATTGTTCTCCAGATCTCAAAAGGCCCAATGTACAAGGGGCTAAGCTTGCCCCGCCTCCCAAATCTCATCACTCCCTTAATAGGCGATACTTAGAGAAATACTCTATCACCAACGGCAAATCTAAGTGGCCGTCACTTGTGATCCGCGTAACTCTGTTGTCTACTCTGAGCCGTCCTGAGCCGATCCTGAATCATCCTCACATGTGCTAAGGTCTTGTGGAACAAGATTGTACCTCGCGACTTAGGCTCCATAGACTCATACAATCAACCTGTAGTGCAATAACGCCTACCATATAAAGCCTTAAACAAGGCCATCTAAATACTAGAGTGGTAGCTATTGTTGTACACAAATTCTACCAAGGGAAAATACTCGTCCCACTGATGCCTAAAGTCCATAACACAGGCCCGCAACATATCCTCATAGATATGAATAGTACGCTCTGAATGGCCATCGGTTTGCAGGTGGAATCCTGTGCTAAGGTCGACGCGGGTGCCAAACTCCTACTGAAATACCCTCTAAAAGCTGGAAGTGAGTTGTGAACCCCTGTCTGAGATGATAGAAATAGGAATACCATGAAGACGGACCACCTCCTTAATATAAATACGAGCTAACCTCTCAGCACTGAGGGAAGTATGAACTGGGAGGAAGTGTGCTGACTTTGTCAATCGATCCACGATGACCCAAATGCTGTCAGCACCTCTAGAAGTCTGAAGCAAACCCACTATGAAATCCATGGTGATACGATCCCACTTCCACTCAGGAATGGATAATCTCTGCAACTCACCACCCGTCCTCAAATGCTCGGCCTTCATCTACGGACAACACAAGCAATGGAACACATAATCTGATATGTCCCTCCTCATACCTCGCCACTAGTAGTGCTACCTCATATCACAATACATCTAAGTTGTGCCTGGATGGATAGAATACAAGGAGTCATGGGCCTCGCTAAGGATCAGCTGAATCAGATCTCCAACTCTCAGAACACAAAAACAGCCTGCAAATCTCAAAACCCCATCTGAATCTAATGTAGCCTACCCGGTATCACCTGCCAATACTCTATCTCGGAGTACAACCTAGGACTCATCCTCGAACTGATGGCCACGAATCTGTTCTAGCAGAGATGACTGAACTCCCACATAAGCTAACACCTGAATGGTATATGAAATATCAAGCATGATCATCTGGTTGGCTATGGAATGAATGTCCCAAGAAAAGGGTCGCTCCGAAACAGAAAGGAAGGCTAGACTTCCCATACTCATTGCCTTCCGGCTCAAGGCGTCCACTACCACATTCGCCTTGCCCGGATGGTAGAGAATAGAGAGGTCATAGTCCTTAAGGAGCTAAATCCAATGGCGCTGCCTCAAATTAAGATCCCTCTGGGTCATAATGTACTCAAGGCTCATGTGATCAGTGTAGATCTTGGAATGAACTCCATGTAGGTAGTGCCTCCAGATCTTAACCGTAAAAACTATTGCCGCCAACTCCAAATCGTGAGTGGGGTAGTTCGGCTCATGTAGCTTAAGCTGCCTTGACGCATAAGCAATAACACGGCCCTGTTGAATCAGAACACAACACAAACCAACGCCGGATGCATCACAATAAACCGTGAAGCCCTCGCTCTCAATGGGAAGAGTCAATATAGGAGAGGTGGTAAGAAACTCCTTAAGCCTCGGAAAGCTCCTCTCACACTCCTCTCTCACACAAAGGGAACATCCTTGAGAGTCAACCGAGTCAGATGTGCCGCTATAGAAGAGAAGCCCTCAACAAAATGCTTGTAGTACCCTTCCAATCTGATGAAGCTCCGAACCTCACTCATAGAGGTGGGCCTAGCCCAATCACGGATAACCTAAATCTTCATCGGATCCACCATAATGCCATCATTGGACACCACGTGCCCCAAGCATCCTACAGACTTAAGCCAAAACTCGTTATTTAAGAACTTGGCATAAAGTCAATGATCTCTCAAAGTCTGGAGCACTATCCTCAAATGCTGCTCATGCTCACCATGGCTCCGCGAGTATACCAAGATATTATCAATGAAGACTATGACGAAGGAGTCAAGATACAGCTTGATTACATGAGTCATCAAGACCATGAAAGCGGTAGGGGAATAAGTCAACCCAAAAGACATTACTAGGAAATCATAATGGCCGTAACGTGTCCTAAATGCTCTCTTAGGGATGTCCGCTACTCTAACCCTCAACTGGTCGTAGCCGGATCTCAAGTCAATCTTAGAAGTCACTACGGCACTCTAAAGTTAGTCGAACAGATCATCAATACGAGGCATGGGGTAACGGTTCCTCACCGTCACCTTATTTAACTCCTGTAATCAATACACATCCACATAGTACAGTCCATCTTCTTCACAAACAGGACTGGGTAACCTAAGGCGATACACTAGGCCAAATGAATCATTTACCCAAGAGATCCTGAAGCTGAACATTGAGATCCTTGAGCTTTGCGGGGGCCATACGGTATGGTGGGATGGAAATAGGATGAGTATCTAGCTCCAATTCAATGGCAAAATCAATATCTCGCTCTAGGGGTAGGCCAGGAAGGTCGGCAGGAAAAACATCAGCAAACTCTCAGACTATAGGCACTGACTCCACCATAGGGCTCTCCCTACTAACATCTTTAACATATGCCAAATAAGTCAAACATCCGCTATCCACAAGCCTCCGGGCCTGAATACAAGAAATAACCCCAATTGGTGTGCCACTGCAAGAAACCTTCCACACCCCTAGCGGAATACCAGTCCTGGTTAAAGTAACGATGTTGGCATAACAATGCAAGACCGCTCGATAAGGGGATAGCCAATCCATGCCCAAAATCAAATCAAAATTAACTATACTAAGCACAATAAGATCGGCCCGAGTGACCTGCCCCTGAATAGTCACCACAGAGGACCTGCAAACCTGATCCACTACAAAAGAATCCCCTACTGGGGTCAAAACATGCAAAGGTACCAACAAGGGATCAGGATTCATCCCACCCGAGGAGCACAATAAGTAGACAAATACAAAAAGGTAGAACCAGGGTAAAATAAAGCTGAGGTGGACTGATGGCATAAGAGAACCGTACCTATAATCACATCATCTGATGCCTCAGCCTCTACTCTTGTAAGAGCTGCATAGAAATGTCCATGGGCGCCTCTACCCTATGCATCCAACCTCCACCTCTCCCACCTCCCAGCGGACCTCCCCGCCCACCTTGCTGTTGATCTCCTCCTTTTGCTGGAGGTGCTACTGTTGAATCTGGTCTCGCCGCCTGAGGGGCGGGTAAAGCTTATCTGGAGATAGGACACTCCCTAGCCCAATGACCAAGCTCTCCACACGTAAAACAACCCTGCGAAGACCTACTCCCAACTAAAGAATGGCCACCCCGACCTGAGAAACCTGTCTGAAAACAACCTCGGCCCTGGCTCGGACCGACACTATAACCATACCCTGACGGTGCTGGTCACCCTCTGCTGTCTGCAATGATGCCTGAAATGAGCGACTAGGCTGACCTGAATGGAACCTCTCATGGCCCTGGTCCCGAGTAAATTTGGGCCTAGAACTGGGCCCACTAACTCTATCATCCTTTCGGTCCCTCTTGCCGCTGCCCCCGTGGGCCTCGCGATGGAGTAGCTCAAGAGGGCTGGTATGATCCACGACATCCAAAATAGAACGGCCCGCTGACACCATAATGTGCGACTAAATACACAGATGCAGCCTCAAGCCCCTAACAAAGCATCGAATTCTCTCCTCCTCCGTGGGCAAGATCATCATGGTATGACGGGATAACTCATGAAATATAGCCTCGTACTCAGATATCATCATGGAGCCCTACTCCAACCTCAAGAACTCATCGCGAAGGCGATCTCTAACACTTCGTGGGATAAACCTAGCCAAAAAGGCCTCAGAAAACTCTATCCACGTCATCGGTAGGAACCAGCTTGTCTAATCTCCATAAAAGAACGCCACCATTGCCTGGCTGGCCCATGTAACTGATACGATATGAAGTCGGCTCCCCTCGACTCCACTAATCCTAGAGCCTGTAGTCGCTCTCGGCAGGAGGTAATGAACTCAAGGGCGTCCTAGCCAACTGCCCCAGAAAACCTCAGCGGTGATAACTCAAAAACACCCCGAGCATCTTCTACTCCCAAAGTGGCATAACCCCATCTAAGACATCCGGCTGAACATTGGCCGGTGCTGGCTGCTGCTGAACCTCTGCGGCTGCTGCTGAACCTCTGCGGCCGCTGCTGCAAGCTGACTCTGTTGACGAATCTCTAGAGCCGCTGGGGCCTGCTGCTGCTGAATACCCCCTATCGCAGCTAGAATCTGTGCAAGCATCGCCAGAAGATCAGGGGCGGAAGCTTGTGCGGGTGGTAGCTGGGCTGGTCCCAACCCCACCGGCTGAGGAGGAATCTACTCAATCTGAGATCCCGCCACTAGCTCTGGAGTCCTCACTCTACAATGGTGTGGTGCTGCAACACCACCTCAACCTCGGGGTTGACCTATGCTATGCCTGTGAGCCATCCTGTGAAAGAATGAAACAAGTAAGATTCTACAAAACTAATCAGACGGCAACACACGAAAATTATACAAGACATGAAAACCTTCTAAGGACATCTTGTAGACTCCCGAAGATAAGTCATAGACGTCTCCACGCCTATCCGCAGTACTCTACTAGATTTTAGCTCTGTACAAGTGAGACCGGTGAACCTAGGGCACTGATACCAACTTGTCAAGACCCAATTCCTCGAGTCATGATGGCGCCTACCAACTCACCAATAAATTCGTCTTCCAAGAACACTCACCTAACCCGCTAGTCACTCCGGGGGCTCTTACCCTGTAAGACGAGTACTACAGGAGGGAGGGGGGGCACGACGAGCCCTCAAAAGACCTGATATCAAACCACCCAACCAGCTCATCGTGGGGGCCCTGTCCCAGCAAAATAGGTAAGCCAACTATCACTCCGGGGGCCCTGTCCCAATCAGACGAGTGCGTAGTGCATGCCACCTCCGAAGAGAACCTTATCCAACTTAAGTCCAATTGCCTAGCGGACTAATACTCTGGAGGCCCTTACCCAGCCAGCCAAGTGAGTCAGCCAACACTCCCGGGGACCCTATCTCAACCAGAGGGAGCGTAAAAGGCAAACCAACTTAGAAGAGAACCTCAACTTTCAAACCATGTGAACCGATGTCCACTACTAACTACGAAACAACAGAACCAAACTCCAAGTATCCAACCAGGAAGATACCACGCCTCCAATAACGCATTGGAATCGCAGAAAATAAGGAGAAGAGTCATGATAAATCGTGAAGCCCTCGCCCTCAACTGGAAGAGGCAATATAGGAGTGGTGGTAAGAAACTCCTTAAGCCTAAGAAAGATCCTCTCACACTCCTCCTCTCACACAAAGGGAACATCCTGGCAAGTCAACCGAGTCAGAGGCGCCGCTATAGAAGAGAAGCCCTCAACAAAACGCCTATAGTACCCTACCAATCCGACGAAACTCCAAACCTCAGTCACAGAGGTGGGCCTAGCCCAATCACGGATAACCTCAATTTTCGCCGGATCCACCATAATGCCATCCATGTACACCACGTGCCCCAAGAATGCTACGGACTCAAGCAAAAACTTATACTTTGAGAACTTTGCATAAAGTCGATGATCTCTCAAAGTCTGGAGCACTATCCTCAAATGCTGCTCAGGCTCACCATGGCTACGCGAGTATACCAAGATATCATCAATAAAGACTATGACGAAGGAGTCCAGAAACGGCCTGAATACACGAGTCATCAAGTCCATGAAAGCGGCAGGACATTGGTCAACCTGAAAGACATCACTAGGAACTCTTAATGGATGTAACGAGTCCTAAAGGCTGTCTTAGAGATGTCCGTTGCTCTAACCCTTAACTGGTGGTAGCCGGATCTAAAGTCAATCCTATAAAACACTACGACACCATGAAGCTGGTTGTACTGATCATCAATACGAGGCATGGGGTAATGGTTCCTCACTGTCACCTTGTTCAAATGCCTGTAATCAATACACATTTACATAGTACCATCCTTCTTCAAAAACAGGACTGGGGCAACCCAAGGCGATACACAAGGCCGAATGAATCCCTTACCCAAGAGATCCTGTAGCTGAACACTGAGCTCCTTGAGCTCTACGGGGGCCATATGGTACAGTGGGATGGAAATAGGATGAGTACCCGGTGTCAAATCAATGGCAAAATCAATATCTCGCTCTGGGTGTAGGCCAGGAAGGTCGGCAAGAAATACATCAGTAAACTCTCGGACTATAGACACTGACTCCACTGTAGTGCTCTCCCTACTAACATCTCTAACATACGCCAAATAAGCCAAATATCCGCTATCAAAAAGCCTCCGGGCCTGAATACAAGAAATCACCCCAATTGGTGTGCCACTGCAAGAATCCTGCAACACCACCGACAGAATACCATGCCTGGCTAAAGTAACGGTTTTGGCATAACAATCCAAGACCGCTCGGTGAGAATATGGCCAATCTATGTCAAAAATCAAATCAAAATCAACCATACTAAGCACAATAAGATCAGCCCAAGTGACCTGCCCCCGAATAGTCACCACACATGACCTGCAAACCTAATCCACCACTAAAAAATCCCTTACTGGGGTTGAAACACGCAAAGGTACCAACAAGGGCTCAGGACTCACCCCCAATCGAGGATCACAATAAGCATACACGTACAAATAGGTAGAACCAAGGTCAAAAAATAGCTAAAGTAGACTAATGGAATAAGAGAATCGTACCCGTAATCACATCATCAGACGCCTCGACCTCTGCTATAGCTGGAGCTGCATAGAAATGGCCCTGGGCACCTCTACCCCATGCATCCACCCTGCTACCTGTCCTGCCTCCCCGGGTACCTCCTCACGCACCCTACTGCTGGCCTCCTCCTCTAGCTGGATGTGCTACTACTAAAACCAGTCTCACCTCCTGAGGAGAGGGTAAAGATGATCTGGATATAGGGCACTCCCTAACCCAATGAAAAAGTTCTCCACATGTAAAGCAACCCTACAAAGACCTACTAGCAATTGGAGGTCGACCACCCCGACCTGAGGAACCTGTCTGAAAACCACCTCGGCCCTGGCTCGGACCGGCACTATAACCACCCTGACGTTGCTGGTCACCCTCTATTGTCTACAATGATGCCTGAAACAGGCGACTAGGCTGACCTGACTTGAACCTCTGATGGCCCTGGTCCCGAGTAACTTTGGGCTTAGAATGGGGTCCACTAACTCTATCATCCTACCAGTCCCTATTGTCGCTGCGCTCGTGGGCCTTGTGATGTAGCTACTCAAGCGTGCGGGCATGAACCACAACATGCAAAAAGGAATGGCCCGCTAACACCATAGACTGTGACTAAATACGTAGATGCAACCCCAAGCCCCTAACAAAGCATTGAACTCTCTCATCCTCCGTGGGCAAGATCATCGTGGCATGAAAGGATACCTCATGAAATCTAGCCTCGTACTCAGATATCGTCATGGAGCCCTTCTCAAACCTCAAGAACTCATCGCGAAGGCGATCCCTAACACTCTGTGGGATGAACCTAGCCAAAAATGCCTCGAAAAACACTATCAACATCATCAGTAGGGACCCAGCTATTCTGGTCTCCATAAAGGAATGCCACCACTGCCTGGCCGGCCCAACTAACTGATATGTTGTGAAGTCATCTTCCCTAGACTGCACTAATCCCAGAGCCTGTAGTTTCTCCCAGCAAGAGGTAATAAACTCATGGGCGTCCTCACCAACTGCCCCATAAAACCTCGTCGGTGACAACCTTAGAAACACCCTGAGCATCTTTTTCTCCCGAAGTGGCATAACTCCATCTAAGACATCCGGCTGAACGGTGGCTAGTGCTGGTGGCTGCTGAACCTCTCGGGCCGCTGCTGCAGGTTGACCCTACTAATGAATCTCTGGAGCCGCTTGGGCCTACAGCTGCTGAATACCCCCCATCGCCGCTAGAATTTGTGCAAGCATCGCTTGAAAATTAGGGGCGGAAGCTGGTGCGGTTGGTGGCTGGGCTGGTCCCGGCCCTACCGGCTGAGGACGAATCTACTCAATCCGAGGCCCCACCTCCGGCTCTGGAGTCCTCGTCTACCGCAGCCTGGTGCCGAAAAACCACCTCGACCTTGGGGTAAACCTTTGCTACGCGTGTGAGCCACTATGTGAAAGAGTGAAACAAGTAAGATACTACAAAACCAATCGGACGACAACATCTGAAAATGATGCAAGACATGAAAACATCCTAAGGACATCTTGCAGCCTCAAAAAGATAAGGCACGGACGTCTCCGCGCCGATCTGCAGGACTCTACTAGATGTTAGCTCTGTACAAGTGAGACCAGCGAACCTAGGGCTCTGCTACCAAATTGTCAAGATTTAATTCCTCGAGTCATGATGGCGCCTACCAACCCATCAACAAGTCCGTCTTCCAAGACAACTCACCTAACCCGCTAGTGACTCCGGGGACCCTTACCCAGAAAGATGAGTACTAGGGGGGGCACGACGACCCCTCAAAAGACCTGATATCAAACCGCCTAACCAGCTCATCCCGGGGGCCCTGTCCCAGCCAGACATGAAAGCCAGCTATCACTCCGAGGGCCCTATCCCAGCAAGGCGAGTGCGCAATGCATGCCAACTCTGAAGAGAACCTTAGCCAACTTAAGTCCAATTGCCTAGCCAACTAACACTCCAGGGGCCCTTACCCAGCCAGCCAAGTGAGTCAGCCAACACTCTTGGGAACACTATCCCAGCCAGACGGAGAGTATAAGGCAAATTAACATCAAAGAGAATCTCAACTTCAAAACCGTGTGAACCGATGTCCACTACCAACTACAACACCACAGAACCAACCTCGAAGCATCCAACCAAGAAGATACCACGCCTCTAATAATGCATCGGCATCACAGAAAATAGGGAGTAGATACAGAAGGATCTCAAGCAATACAAGACAAAACAAGTTCAACTATCAGACCCAGGTCTGCTAGACGGTCTACAAAGACCTAGTTCATCCGAATCAATGTCGGATACATACCAAAGACAGCCAGGTGCATGGGTCTAAGTCAACAGTACTCTATCCTAAACTAAGGCCAGAGATAAACTCCAATACAATAAGTAGCCAACCCGACAATCCGCATGCAGCAACTCATATGATAGCCCAACAGAAAATCACACAACCACAGTAAAGCAAACCCTCTGATAATATTGTACTAAGCTCGAAAAAAACCCAAAAATCAACCCTAAAGCATGGTTTTTGAGAAGAAGAAAAGAGATGTTAGCTACCCAGCCTAGATTCACACAAATTCGCAAGTAATTACACAATCGCGCTCAATCTAAAGGAAGGGAAGCCGTAGCCTACCAAAAGGCCAATGACGCACGCTCCAAATCACTATGCCAGAGCTTTTCCCTTCCGAATGGCCTCAGAATGCTACCATGCTATCAAAAATAGAATCTCAGTGTCAGTACGTTTGTTTAGACACTAAAACCAACAAAAACGGAGATGGACCAATTTAGGAGTCAAAAATCAAAAAATGTCAGACGTGATCTGGAAATCCCAAAATCGACTCCGTGAAAAGGTCCTAAACCTTCCCCCAAACTTATGTTCTAAAACAGAACACAATTCAGGGTTCGGAAGAGCCGACAAAACAAGAAACCAAAAGATGCAAAACTTTACACTTCAGCTAAAGGTAACAGCTTACGCTTTAAATTCACGGGAATCGGTGCCCACCAAAAGCTCTCTGCAAACAAACGCACAAAGCCTACAAAAATCTAAACACGTGGGACTTCGAATCACTGAAAACCGATTTGAAATGAGAGAGATAACAAATATCTTAGCATTATAGCAAATGTACCCGACCTCCCCTTTTATATATTGCTAGAACTCGCTGACCTCCACGAACGTAGACATGCCCTGTGAACAAAGAGGGAAAATAATAATACATCCGCAAGCACAGAGAAGCAGCACACAAGACTTCGCGAACGCGTCCATGGGTCCGCAAATGCAGAGAGAGAAGATCCACACCTCCGCGGACGTGGAGGCCCATTTGCGAATGCGGAGAGGAAGATCCCTAGGCCACCCAGACCTCTGCGAACACGAAGAACTAGGTCCAAAACCTCCATGCACGCGGAGCAAACTCTGTGAACATAGAGAAGAGATGGATCTGCAACATCAGCTGTGCACTAGCTGAGTTTGGGCCTTCCTAAAGTTTCGAAGGGGTCCTCGGGATTCGTTCGGAACCCCATGTACGCAAACAAGATATGCTACCCCTTCAAATTCGATGTTCCAAACTCAATGTTGGAGTCAAAATTTCTATACGAGGTCATTTTGATAAAAAGTGGGTCCCACACCCCAAGCGTCATTTTAGCCAACTTCATCCAAGGGCTTCGAAACTAGATTAGAGGCCTCGAGAAGCGGTTAAAGGGTCCTTCTAAACCAAACTCAGCATTTCAAAATTAACCGCGCTGACAAAATTCTTATCCGAGCGCATTTATCAAGAATATTGACCGAAGTCAAACTAGAGCCAAATTTCATAGTTAAAAGTGCCAAATGGCCCTAAACTCACACCAGAAACCGTGGGACTCATGCCAATCATGCATCAAGCCTAATTTGGCCACTTCGGAGCTGATGGAACCGTTAGAATTTCCTTCTAAGGTTGTTTACCTGAGGTTATGACCAAAATTAACATTTCAAGGTCCAAAAGCTCCAAAATAGGAAAATAGGCATAACACCTAAATGAACAACCAGGCGACAGAACAATCAGTGCCAGCAAGTCATAAATGACTTGGGATCGCAACAAAAACGCTCTAAATGACAGAAAGAAGGCATTAACATGAAAATGACCTTAAGGGTCATTACATCAAGGTATGTGGGAACTTCATCAACGGATTCCTTTTATCTATTGAGTTCCAAAAGAAACTCAAATTTCTTAAGGATTTCAATCCAATTCACTTGGGGGTTGTTTGGTGTGAAAGATAAACACAAATAGTCTTGAGTACCATTTTTCAAATTGGTTACTTACTGCTTCTTTAGTTTATTTGTTGTTTGTTTTCTGGGTCAGGACCATATATTATCTTTTTGTTTTTATTTATAATATGACATATGTTGTTTATTGAAAAAAATATATATATTTAGTGGCACTTAATTTAGTGTTTGGTGGTAAAGTTTGGGATAACTCATCCCGGGATTAATAAATAGTACCAAGATAAGTTATCCCTCCCAAGGGGTGGTATAATTATCCCATCATAATTTGTCATGGGATAAACTTATTAAATGACAAAACTACCCATCAAACCCTTTAATTATCACTTTTCACAGTAACCAAGTACATTCTCTATGTAAATAGCTTAATCTTTTAAAATTCTTGCTTTGTTCGAAAAAAACTCACACTCTCTTATCAGTTGCTTCGCTGATTTTGTACTCTTTGGTTACAATTATTTTTATTATATATGTCTATAGCCGTCTGCGTCTTAGGCATAGTTCTAGTGTTTGGATTCTTCCAATGCTTCCTCCTAATATTTAGAATGAGTTTTAACCGTGTTGCTCCCTAATATGTTTTTCCAGGCTCCAGCTCCATCCAAACTCTCATTAACTAGCAGCTGACAAAGTTCATCTTGGCAATGTCAAGCTACTAATTCTAGTGCAATGTCCACTAATTAAATCCTAATTAAAAGTTGGAATTCATGGGAATTCATACATAAAAAATCATGGGAATTCATATATAAAAATAATTAGGCTAAATAAGGCGGAAGTTTTGTTTTTAAGAATGAATGACTAAAACTCTACCAAAAAAAATATATACAAAAAGCTAGATAAGAGTGTATTTTTGTAATCAAACCACTAAACGACCCCTTAGTGTTTTCATGGATTCTTCATGGGTTCAAGTCATTATGATTAAATTACTTATATTCAATCTTATTATGCATGATTTGATTCAATTATATCTTTTCCAATTGTTTTCATATGAGCCCATGACTTATTGCTTTTATGATGATTATGAACTTATGAATCATGATTATGGATTTAGGCATGTTTTATGAAATTGATGATTTATGATTGAAGTATTCTTTTAAGATAAATGTCAATGATTTGTGAAAAGTTTTCTCACATTGAAAGGAATCATGAGAATATCCAAAAAATTTCTGAGTGTTTTATCCAAATCATGAGAGTCCTACTTCTTAAGGGACATGTGAGGTTTTTTTCTGAGTGTTTTATCCAAATTTTTTTATGCAAAACACCATTAAAACAATGGAGAATACTGGCTTTTTTTCTACTATGGTTCCACCAGTTTTCGACGGAGAAACTATCAATCATGGAAAGTGAAAATTGAAGCTTATTTGGAGGCCTGGATTTTTTGGAGGCAGTCTAGGAAGACTACTAAGTGCTTCCTCTATCGGGGAATACAACTATGGCTCAGATTAGAACTTACAAAGAAAAGATGACAAGAAATCTAAAGCTAAATCATGTCTCTTTGCTGCAGTTTCGGCCACCTTTTTCAGTAAAATAATGACATGTAATTCAGCTCAAGCAAGTTGGGATTTCCTCAAGAAAGAGTACCAAGGAGATGAAAGTAGTGAACTTGGTTAGAGAATTTGAGATATAGCATATGAAGGAATCTGAAATCATTAAGGATTCTTCTGGCATGTTGCTTGGGATTGCCAATAAGGTAAGGATACTTGGAACTGAACTTACTAATTATAGAATAGTTCAAAAGGTACTTGTAAATTTACTTGGAAGATATGAGGAAACTATTGCTTTATTGAAAAATACTAAATATATGTTATAGTTTAGGTTGACAGAGTTATTGAGTGCACTGCAGGCACAAGAACAATGAAGGATGATGAGGCAAGAGGGATCCACTGAGGGATCCTTGTAAGGTTAGTTACAATTTTGTTTAGGTGCCTGGGGAAATAAAGTAAAAGGAAAGAAAGGGAATTATGGAAACTACGAAACTACAAGAACGAGAAATAGTGTTGTTGCAACTGGTAACAATAGAGAAGGCAAATATCCTCCCTACAATCATTGTGGGAGGAGAAATCATCCACACTTCAAGTGTTCGAGAAAACCTGATATAAAATGTAGAAAGTATAACAAACTTGATCACGATGAGATTATCTGCATAGAGAAGGGATTACAACAATCAGAGGAAGCACAAATTGCAGACCAACAAGAAGAAGATCATCTATTTGTGGCTACCTATTTTGCAACCAAAAATTCAAGTGATAGTGGACTTGTTGATACGAATTGTACAAACCACATGACCAGTGGTGAAAAGCTTTTCAGAGAACTTGATAGATTAGTTAAATGAAGAGTCAGGATCGGAATTGAGAATACCTCCCTGCGAAATGAAAGGAACTTGTAGCAATTGAGAGTTACAAAGGTACAAAACTTATTTATGAAGTTTTATTTGTTCCTGAAATTGATGAGAAATTATTATGGTGGACGATATCTAAAAAATCGATTCAAATTATTATTTGAAGATAAAGCATGCATGATCAGTGATGCTAGAGGTCAGAAAATATTCAAAATTAAAATGCAGGGAAAAAGGTTTTCCTTGAATCCGTTGGAGAGGGAACATGTAGCTTTTCCAAGTCATTCTACAGTTGTGGAAACGTGACACAAGAGATTGGGACATTTTCATCACAAGACTTTATTGTTTATGCAATGGAGTAAAATGGTCTATCAAACTTGGAGGAGCATTTCTTAAGCTGTGAGGATTGTTTTCTTGGTAAGCAGACTAGTGTCATGACCCTCCACTTTGACATCTCACTTAGGCATAAAATTGAAGTATAAGTGAGCTGGGCTAAGGGACGAGGAGCTAGAGTCTTCAATAGGTTTATGGAAGATTCTAGAACATCCTAGATACTTTCTTGGAAGTCTTTGGAATTCTCTAGACTTGTAGAGAATTCTAGAAAAAAGACTAAATTTTAAATATGTAGGGACTTGTGTAGTAAATTTTATTTATACTTTGGCCCCTAGAAAGTACTATAAATAGAGGGCCTCTCATTTGTAACTCATCAAGCAAAGTTGTAAGCAATCTTCCATAAAGCAATACAAAGCCTTCTTTAAAAGCTCTCTTAGTCTTTCTTTCATTCTCTTAGCGATTTTAGTTTCAAAAGGGCTTTCTTGAGCTTACAAGAACGTGAAAGAATCGTGAGTGAGTTGGAAAGTGTCGTACGGAGTGTTAGAAAAAGTCTAAGTCCATGACAACGTGATATCAAAGCAAAGGTTTGATACTAAGAGAATGGCCAAAGAAGGAGACGTAAATGCTACTAGCACCACCAACGTTAGGCTGGATGGTGGAAAGAAGAATCACAAGAGAAAGAAGCACCACAAGAGTAGCAAGGAAATCCTGTTCGACCCTACACAAAGTGAAGCGCTAACATCTCACCCACTTCGACCACTGAAGCAAGTGATGAGGAACATGGTGAGGAGGCCATTGGCGTCACACCCAGAGAAGAGTGGATCGCAAGGGTTGAGGTGGCAAGCCAGGCTGTGGAGAACTTTTGTAAGTGCTTGAACAAGATCAATGGCATGTTCAAAACTCTGGAGGACTTCACCCTTGAGGTGAATGACAATATCCGCAAGGAGTTGGAGGGCTGCAAGCATGCTGAGTTTTAAATGAAGGAGGTCATCACTTCCTTAGAGTGTCGGCTCATGGAGGCACTAAGCACGATTGAAACCATGAAGTTCGAGATGAAACCACTCAAAGAGGGTGTGCAAGTTGGAGGACCATTATCATTTGACCGAGATAGGTAGGCTAAGGTCGAAGCTCCCAAGCCACCTACATTCAAAGGTGTTCATGAAATGCAAGAGGTGGAGAATTTCTTATGGCACTTGGCGAATTACTTCAAGTGTAGCCGAGTGAAGAGCGACGGAAACAAGATCAACATTGTCGTGCTATATCATTCAAGATGGCCATGCTATGGTGGAGGCCCAAGGAGTCCAAGATAGGGGAGGGGCTTTGCACCATCAATACTTGGGAGCAATTCCAAGAAGTGTTCAAGAAGGCATTCTTCCCTAACAATGTCATCTATGAGGCCAAGCGCAAGTTCAGGGAGTTGAAGCAAACATGCAGCATTCGGGCGTACGTGAAGGAATTCACCACTCTCACACTTCAAATTCCTTACCTCACAGATGAGAACATGTTGTTCCACTACATGGAAAGATTGCAGAACTTGGCCAAGACGGAGCTGGAACGACAGCAAGTCAGGATAATAGATGAGGCCATCACATAAGCTGAATCATTGACTGACTTCAAGCACGACAAGGGGAAAGACAATGACACGAGGACTAGTAATACTAAAGGTTGAGGAGATCGTGGCCGAGGCAAGGACCAGTACACACATCCTAAGCAGCACGACTCCTACAAGTCGGATGGCAAGCGTTCTGGGCACAAGAACAATAATGAGAGGAAGGCGCAAACAACAAAGGGAAATGGATGCTACCTATGCGGTGGACAGCATGGCTATGCCTGGTTCCCCTAGATGAAGAACCTTGGTGCTATCCTGCGAGAGCAAAATGAGAAGGATGCACAGGAACAAGCATAGGATGTGGGCACGATGAAGTTTTGCATGGTCGGGCTATGCGGGGCTATTGCTAAGTAGACAAGGAAGTCGTAGGAGTATAACACGCAATATGTAGACATCTTCATCAACGGATGACCAGCTCACGCCATGGTGGATTCTTGTGCATAGGCCAACATCATGACCAAGATGGCGGCAACTGAGTTACGGTCCGAGCAACACATGCCTCAAGATGGTCAATGCACCACCAACTCCCATGTGTGGAGTCGCTCAAGGAGTAAGCATCATGTTGGGCAAGTGGCAAGGTAAGACCAACTTTATGGTTGCTCCTTTAGATATCTTTGATATCATACTTGGGCAAGAGTTCTTCTAAACATGCAACACGATGATCGATCCTTACCTCCAAAGACTCTTGGTTATGTAGTGAGAAGGGTCCGTTCAAAGCAACCATTGCAAGTCTAGAAGAAGACAATGATGCTAAGGAGTCCTTGCCACCAATCATAGAGAAGGTTCTTGAAGAGAACAAGGACGTGATGTCGGACGAGCTGCCAAGGCACCTAACTCGTAGGTGCGAGGTAGATAACAAGATCGAGTTGGAGGTTGGAGTAAAGCCACCCACACATGCTCCCTATCGCATGGCTCAACCCAAGTTAGAGGACAAAAGGAAATAGTTTAAGGAGCTCCTCGAAGCCGGTCACATTCGTCAGTCCAAAGCACCTTATGGCGCATCAGTTCTGTTTCAGAAGAAGAAAGATGGGTCATTGTGCCTATGTATCGACTACCGGGCACTCAACAAGGTGACGATCAAGAACAAGTACCCTATCCCGCTGATTGCTGACATGTTCAACAGGCTTGGACATGCCAAGTTCTTCACCAAGGTGGATCTCCGGAAAGGCTACTACCAAGTATGTATAGTAGAAGGGGATGAACAAAAAACAACATGCGTGATGAGATACGGAGCTGACCAGTGGTTGGTGATGCCCTTCGGCTTGACCAACACACCCGCGCTTTTGCACATTAATGAACAAAATCTTTCATCCCTACTTGGATCAATTCGTAGTGGTATATTTAGATGACATTGTCATCTATAGCAACACCCTGGAGGAGCATGTAGAGTACCTAAAGAAGGTTTTCCATGTTTTATGGGAGAACAAACTCTATATCAAGTGGGAGAAATGTGAGTTCACCCAGCACGAGGTACATTTCTTGATGCATATTATTAGCCAAGGCGGACTACGGATGGATGAGGCTAAGATACAAGCGATTGAAGAATGGGAGGCACCCACAAAGGTGACCGAGCTAAGACATTTCCTTGCACTTGCGAACTATTATCGTAGGTTCATAAGTGAATACTCCGCCAAGGTCGTTCCGCTGACTGAACTGTTGAAGAAGAATAAGTTATGGGTTTGGAGTGATGAGTGCCAAAGAGCATTTGAGAGTCTCAAGGCCGCCGTGTCAAAAGAGCTGGTCTTGACGCTGCCCGACTTCTCAAAAACATTTGAAGTACGTATGGATGCTTCAGATTTTGCCATTGGGGGAGTGTTAATTCAAGATACACACCCAATAGCGTTTGAAAGATGCAAATTTAATGAGACCGAACAGTGCTACACAGTGTAGGAGAAAGAGATGACGGCCATTGTACATTTCCTATGCACATGCAGACACTACTTACTAGGCTCCAAGTTCATTGCAAAGACAGAAAATGTGTCCACTATCCACTTATAGTCACAAAAAATATCACTCCGAAGCAAGCCAGGTGGTAGGATTTCCTAGCCGAGTTTGACTATGTCTTGGAGTATAAGCCGAGAAGGGGGAATGTAGTGGCCTACGCACTAAGTAGGAAGGCTGAGCTTTCTCCCATCACCACAGCTCAATCTGACATCCAACATGCTATCAAGGATGGCATGCAACATGATCCGGAGGTGAAGAAACTTATGGAGCTAGCCGCCCAAGACAAGACAAGGAACTTTTGGGTGGAAGACATTCTATTGCTTATTACCGGTCAGAGGGTCTATGTACCCATGTTCAGGTCTATCAGGCGGCAAATTATTAATGAAAGTTATGACACGCCGTGGGCTGGGCATCCGGGGCAGTGACATACGAGGGCAATTTTATCGAAGCAGTTCATTACTGGCCACGCATGTGGGATGACATCGAGTGTTATGTGCAAACATGTCTTGTGAGCCAACAAGACAAAATGAAGCAACGGCAACCCGAAGGATTATTGGAACCACTACCTATAGCGGAACGCCCATGGGAGAGTGTGACCGTGGACTTCATCACTTTTTTGCCAAAATCTGACGGGTATTGAACGATAATGGTTGTGGTGGACATATTCTCGAAGTATGCCACCTCATGCCAGCCACAGCCGGTTGCACCGCAAAAGAGGCTGCCAAGTTGTTCCTTAAGAACGTAATGAAGTATTAGGAGCTGCCAAGGCATATTATCAGTGATCGAGACCCCCGCTTTACCAGAAACTTCTAGAGAGAGTTATTTGACATAATTGGTACGAAGTTACACTTCTCCACAAGTTTCCACCTGTAGAAAGATGGCCAAAAAGAATGCATTAATGCCCTATTGGAGTGCTATTTGAGGAACTACATTAGTGTGCATCAGAAGGAATGGTTAAGGCTCCTAGATATGGCCCAATTTTCTTACAACTTGCAATGGAGTGAGTCCACCGAGCGCACCCCTTTGAGTTGGCAACTGGCCAACAACCCCAAACTCTGCATTTTCTACCGGTCGCTTTTCAAGGGAAGAGTTTGGGAGCTTACCATCTTGCCAAGGAATGGGAAGAGCAACTTGATACTACCAAGTCCTACTTGTACAAGGAAGCCAAGAAGATGAAGAAGTTGGCCGACCACAAGCGTCGTCCCACATACTACAATGTTGTAGACATGGTCTTGGTTAAGTTCAATCCAAGACAGTTCAACGAACTAAGGGGCGTACATGAAAAATTAGTGTGCAAGTACGAGGGACCATCGTTCAGGATCGTTGCCAAGGTAGGCAAGGTCTCTTACAAAGTGGAATTGCCTCCACACTTCAAGATTCTTCTGGTCTTCCATGTTAACGTGCTCAAACCATACTATGAAGACAAGGATTATTCAAGCTGAAACTTATCAAAATCGGCACCGATCACTGCTACTGCCATGCATGATAGAAAAATTGAAGCCATCATTGACCATCAAGCAAAGCGAAAGTGAGCACAATAGACTAGTGCCATTTTTCTCATTCACTGGAACGGACAAGCCCTGGAGAAGGCCACATTGGAATGCTATGAAAACTTGTGGAAAATCAAACACCAAATCTAGGAGTTTGTGCAATAGCAATGCACCACGGTCGTCGCATCATCAGGTGGGGGAGAGTGTCATGACCCGCCACTTTGACATCTTACTTAGGCAGAAAATTGAAGTATAAGTGAGCTGGCCTAAGGGACAAGGAGCTGGAGTCTTCAAGAGGTTTATGGAAAACTCTAGAACATCCTAGATATTTTCTTGGAAGGCTTTGGAATTCTCTAGACTTGTAGAGAATTCTAGAATAGGGACTAAATTGTTAATATATAGGGACTTGTGTAGTAAATTTTACTTACACTTTGGCCCCTAGGAAGTTGTATAAATAGAGGGCCTCTCATTTGCAAACTCATCAAGAAAAGTTGTAAGCAATCTTCCACAAAGTAATACAAAGCCTTCTTTAAAAGCTCTCTTAGTCTTTCTTTCATTCTCTTAGCGATCTTAGTTTTGAAAGGGCTTACTTGAGCTTACAAGAACGTGAAAGAATCGCGAGTGAGTTGTCAAGTATTGCATAGAGTGTTAGAAGAAGTCTAAGTCTGTGACACTAGAGTTCCATTTAAAAGTTCCACCTGGAGAGCTACAAAGAAGTTGCAACTCATTCATACTGATCTTTATGGTCCACCAAGAACTCCATCACTCAATGGCAACATATTATATTATCTTTATTGAAGATCTTAGAAGAATTTGTTTGATTTATTTTATGAAGTTTAAGTCCAAAGTTGCTCGAATTTTCATGAAGTTAAAAGCTTGGATAGAAAATCAGAGTGGTTGCAAGATACAGGTCATTAGATCAGGTAATGGAATTGAATATAAATTAGATATGTTCAATTATTGTTGTGAAGAAGTAGATTTGAGAACCAACTCACCGTCCCTTATTTTCCACAACAAAATGGAGTGAGTGAGAGAAATAATTGAATAATCGTGGAGATGTCAAGATGCTTATTGCATGAGAAGAATCTGCCAAAGTAGTTTTGGGTTGAAGCAACTAACACTATTGTTTTCTTGCTGAATCAACTGCCTATGTGGATAGTGGATGAAAGACTTCATTCGAGGCATGTTATGGTGTCAAACATATTTTAAAAAACCTCAGGATATTTGAATTTCTATGTATTTCTTATGTTCCATGGGTAAAGAGAGACAAGTTAGATAAGAAGGCAAACTTGAGAATCTTCATTGGCTATAACTTTTTTTCTAAAGCTTACATAAAATTTCAACCTCAATCAGACAAGATTATGGTAAGTAGAAACATTCAATTCCTTGAAGATAAGCAACGTCACTACAATGAGGAGTCCTGAGTTAAGAACAATAATTCACAGCTTGATTATGATGAATTGGTGGATGATCAGCCTATTAGGGGAACAAGGTCACTCTATGATATTTATCAGAGATGCAATGTTGCTATTTTTGAACCTGCATGATATAAGGAAGAAAAAATGGATAAAAGAATAAAAAATGCAATGAAGGATGAGCTGAACATGATAGAATAGAACCAACCTTGGAAGCTAGTGGAACGACCCCAAGAGAGAAAGGTGATTGTAGTTGAGTGGATTTTTCAAACAAAGTTAAATCCAAATGGTTTGTTAAACAAGCACAAAGCTAGATCGGTAGTGAAAGTATGTCCACAAGTTTTGGGTGTAGATTTTTCTAAGACTTTTGCCCCAATAGCCGGAATGGATACAATTCGAACGTTTTTGGCTATAGCGGCACATAAAAGTAGGAAGATTTTTCAAATGGACGTGTAGCCTACTTTCTTGAATAGTCTACAAAAGGAAGAAATTTATATTGAACAGCCAGAAGGGTTCCATGTGCCAGGGCATGAAGATATAGTTTATCTATTAAATAAAGCTCTATAAAAACTAAAAAAGGTCCTAGAGATTGGTAATACCTAATCATTTGCTACACTTAGGCTTCGAAAAAAACATAAATGAATTGACTCTTTATCTCAAGTAGGTTGCTTTAGCATTATTATTGTTTTTCTTTAAGTCGATGATTTACTTGTGACACGAAATAATGTTGCGCTAATTGAAGAATTCAAGGAGGAGATGATGAAAGCCTTTGAGATAACTGATCTTGGCAAGATCACTTATTTTCTGGAAATGGAGATCAAGCAAACATAGTATGAAGTCTTTGTTTTTTAAAAGAAATATACAAAGGAGATTCTAAAAATATTTAGAATGGAAGAATGCAAGAGTGTGTGTACTCCAATGAATCAAAAAGAATAGTTGAAAATGGATGATGGAAACAAACTAGTTGATAAAGGAGAATATCAAAACTTAATGGGATGCTAGATGTATCTCACAACAACAAGGCCTGACATCTTGTTTCCTGTGAGTGTTTTATCCACGTTTTTAAATTGTGCTAGTGAGTTGCACATGATGAGTGCCAAAAGAGTGGTTACATATCTTAAAGGAACTCTAACCTATGGCATCAAATTGAGCAAAAGTCAGAATTTCAAACTTTGTGGATATTGTGATAGTGATTGGGGCAGGTCAACTGGTGATATGAAAAGTACTTCTAGTTATTGCTTCACTTCTTTAATAGTTTTATCATTTTTATCTTGGGAGGAAATAATCCACAACCTCGGGTACAATGAGGGGATTAAATTCTTTAAGGACACATAGTGAATTATATGAACTCAAATATTTTCTTTCTTTTCATCTTAATAGTATTTCTGATTTACTATTCTGTATACAGGAAGTACTAAAAATTGAGAAACAATACAAATGTGGCATGCAGTTTTGTTTATCAACTGTGTTAATAGTCGAAGAATATAATGGAGATGAAGTTACACAAAGAGATATCATTCACAGAGGTGTTATGAATATGAGATGAATTTCTATTTTCCTATATATTGATATTTTATGTTTTAATACAAGAAAATGTTATTAAAATATATACAAAATAATACTTTATTATTTTTAAATAATATAAACTTATAATAATTAATATGAGATACACAGGTAATGCGCGTGTCCAGATACTAGTGAAACAATAAGAGTCACCATGCTATATGTGCTTCATGATTACACACTTTTAGATATTGTCGCTCCTATTGAGTCGAGCTTCGATAATCACCTTATATGCCATGTTCCTCTATTTGACACATGTTTACATGTTCCTCTACTTGAAATGTCACTTGTCCCTCTACTTAAGATGTCCATATATCCCTCTATTAAGAGATGCCTAAGTTTCCCGAACGAAATATTCAGGTTCCTCTATCATAAAATGTCTAGTTCTTCTATTTTGAGATGAGTAAGTGATAGATACTTATGCTAAATGAATCATTTCCCAAGTATAACAAGCATAATGAATCATGTTTTACTCAGGTTCTACCCCTTTTTGAAGCATCTCATAGAATCGTTGGACTGCCTGCTTACAATTTCCTTATAAAGTCATGGCAACAAAGGTAAAACAGTAACAACCAAATAATTAATAACCCGGTCGAACCCCCATAAGACAAGCGGGTACTCACCAAGAGCTACACTACAAGGCCCAACTCAAAAAAGACCACAAACTCCTTACCAGAATTTTACATTGGGATAACACTAGGGAACCTAGCATCTCCAAAAAATTTATGTTTTAATAGCCAGTCCTTCCCAGAAACTTACATCAAAAAGCATTATCGAAACCTAACACACTCAAAACCTTACATCGGTATGCCTAGTCCTTCCTAGAATCTTACATTCGAAAACCTTGATATACCTAGAAAATCCTAGAATTTTACACCGAAATTGGTAGTCCTTCCTAGAATCTTACATCAAAAAGACTTATCAGAACCTAGCACATTAAAAAACTCACATCAAAAGCCCCAGTCCTTCTTGAAATCTTACATCGGAAAGTCTTAGAAACCAAGTCAATTTCAAAATCTTAAATTGGAATGACTCCACAGAAACCTAGAAGCAATCGAAATCTTAAATCAGAATTGCAACAATACTGACTAGCCCCTCTCAAAATCTCACTTCGGGTTACCTATCTAACAAAAGAGTGATAGGGTCCTGAACAAAACTAGATAGTCATCTCAAGACATCAACCCAGTCACACATACTAATAGGGCTACCCAAAGTCCTGACCTATCTCAGAGGGTTGTATCTAACCAAATCCATTTCGAACCTAGTCCCACAGGCCACATATGCCAACATCTAAGGCAAACACTAGCCAACCTAGGCTAAGGCTCAATGACATCAATATTAAAGCCATTTTAGCCTATGCATAACACACGAGAACAACTGTAACATTGAACTACTCATGTTCAACCCAATAGTTACCGATACAATTTAACTAAGGCTAAATTTATCCAATAATGATAAAAACAAGGATAGTTGTAATGACCCGCAAGGTTATTTTTGTGTTTATGCTTTTTGTTCGTCATTTAGAGCATTTCTATAGTGACCTCAAGTTATTTATGACTTGTTGGGATTGACAGTTTGGTCGCCTGGTCATTCGTTTGGTTTTTGTATGAATTTCTATGTTTTGGAGCTTTTAAACCTTAAACGGTCATTTTTTTATCAATAGCCCAAGAAGATGACCTTAGTATCCAATTCTGATGATTTCATCAACTCTGAGGCTTTCCGTGTGTGTCTGTGTGCTTAGGCGTTTTAACTTTCAAGTTAAGACCTAAATTTGACTTTAGTCAACATTCTGGGTAAACAAGTTCGGATGAGAATTCCGTCAATGTGCTTAGATTTGAAATGTTGAGTTTGGTCTAGAATGACCCTTCGTTTAGATACCAAGGCTTTTAGGCTAATTCTAAGCCCATTTGTGCATTTTGACTTAAAATGAAGTTTTACATACCGTACATTCCATGTACTGACACCATTCAGCGCTACATCCTTTTTATGATGCAGATATAGGTATTAGAGATCCTCAACAGGCGCTTCGTTCAAGATCACTCTGTTCCAGCTTTTGGTGAGACCTCCTTGCTTTCAGAGGGACCTTTTTATTCTAGTTGATTTCCTTTGTTAGAGTAGTTCTTTTGAGGTAGCCATGGTCCTGTCCCGATACCTTCTTATGATGAGTTTAGAGGCTTCATATACAACGATAGAGACAGTGACAGAGTAGAGCTGATGTTCCCATTTTGAACTTGTCTTGAAAAAAATATTATTTTCTTATGATGTTGAGTTGATTCGAACTGAGTATTTAAACTATCCTTTTATTGAGTTGTTGATTTTTAGCCCACTTGAGTGTCTTCTTTGATTCATCTAAGTCTTCCGCTGAGTAATTGAATGAGTGATCAGGCCAAGTGGTTTGCTTGGAACCAGCAATGGTCTCCGAGTGCCGGCCACGCCTAGGGTACCCTCTCGGGGCGTGAGGAAAGCAAAGGTTGAGGAGTTTATGAATCTAAAGCAAGAGGGGTTGACTGTGAAAGAGTACAACCTTAAGTTTATTTAGCTTTCTAGATATGCTCCGGAGATTGTTCCAGATGTGAGATCTAAGATGAGGAAGTTTGTCTCTAGGTTGGGCAAATATGTGAAGAAGAAATGCATGGCATCGTTGTTGATTTCTGACATGGATATTTCCAGACTTATGGTGTATGCTCAGCAGGTAGAGGATGATACGAATAAGGATCGAAAGGAGCATTTGAGCAAGAAGGCCAAATCAGCTAGGCATGAGAATGATCTGAAACAAGGTAAGGGCAATAGGTCCTTCTTCCTGAAGAGGTCTTCTGGTTACGCTCCATCATCAACGAGGGCACCTGCATCTAATAACAGGTATGATCAGAACTCACAGAGTCACCAGAATTTCAGAGCTCAGGGTTCCCAGTCCCAAGGAAGTGTGGCTCAAGGTTCGAAAGAGAAGCCACCTTGTGGCAAGTGTGGTAAACTCCATTTGAGAGAGTGCAGAGAGGGTGCTAATGGTTGCTATAATGTGGTCAGATGGGTTATTTATAGAGATAGTGTCTAATATGGGGCAACAAAGCCCAATCTTCTACTGTAGCACCACCAGGTCGAGGTAATCAGAGAGGTACTACTTTAGGTACAGTCGAAGGTTCAAACCATCTGTATGCTATAGCTGGTCGCCAGGATCAGGAGAACTTGCCAGATGTTGTCACTGGTATACTTCGAGTCTTTTCTTTTGATGTCTATGCTTTGCTTGATCCGGGTGCTACTTTGTCTTTTGTGACCCCATATGTGGCTAATAAGTTTGAGATTCTTCCTGAGCATCTTCTTGAGCCTTTTAGTGTTTCTACTCCTGTTGGTGAGTCTATTCTAGCTGAGAGGGTCTATAGAATTGTACTGTGTCCATCTATCACAGAGATACCATGGCTGACTTAGTTGAGTTAGACATGGTTTATTTTGATGCTATTCTTGGCATGGAGTGGCTTTATGCTTGTTATGCCTCAATTGATTGTAGGACTCGAGTTGTCAAGTTTAAGTTTCCGAATGAACCTGTCATAGAGTGGAAGGGTAGTCCAGCAGTGCTTAAGGGTAAATTCATTTCATACCTTATGGCCAGGAAGTTAATCTCTAAGGGGTGTATCTACCACATAGTTCGAGTTAGAGATGATAGTGTGGAGACTCCATCCCTTGAGTCAGTTCCTATCGTTAATGAGTTTCCTGAAGTCTTTCCTAATAATCTACCCAGAGTCCCTCCTGATACGGAGATCGACTTTGGGATTGATGTTCTTCTCCATATGGAACCTATCTCTATTCTGCCATATAGAATGGCTCCCGATGAGTTGAAAGAGCAGTTGAAAGATCTCTTAGATAAGGGATTCATTAGGCCGAGTGTCTCACCTTGGGGCGCTCCTATCCTATTCGTGCGAAAGAAAGATGGTTCCCTCATAATGTGCATTGACTACCACCATTTGAACAAGGTCACCATTAAGAAAAAGTATCCTCTTCTCAGGATAGATGATTTGTTTGACCAACTTCAGGGTGCCACTTGTTTCTCAAAGATTGACCTTAGATCAGGCTATCATCACTTGAAAGTGAGAGAATGTGACATCCCAAAGATGGCTTTCTGAACCCGATATGGTCACTTCGAGTTTCTTGTTATGTCCTTTGGTTTGGCTAACGCTCCTGTAGCATTTATGGATTTGATGAATCAAGTGTTCAAACAATATTTGGACATGTTTTTTATTGTGTTTATCGATGATATATTGGTCTACTCTAGAAATGAGGAGGAGCATGCCAACCATCTCAGAATTGTTCTTTAGACTCTCAAGGATAGGGAGTTGTATGTTATGTTTTCGAAGTGTGAATTTTGGCTTGCTTCTGTGGCAATCTTAGGCCATGTTATATCTGGTGAAGGTATTCAAGTTGATTCACAGAAGATTGAGGCAGTAAAGAACTGGCCCAGACCCACAACCCCGACTGACATAGGGAGTTTCTTAGGTTTGGTTGGTTACTACAGAAGGTTTGTAGAGGTATTCTCGTCCATATCGTCTCCAATGACTAAGTTGACTCAGAAGAAGACTAAGTTTCAATAGTCCAATGCTTGTGAGAAAAAATTTCAAGAGTTGAAGACTAGATTGACTACTGTCCCAGTGTTGACCCTACCCGAGGGAATCGATGGCTTTGTGATCTATTGTGATGGGTCCAGAGTTGGATTGGGTTGTGTGTTGTTGCAGAAAGGTAAGGTCATAGCTTATGCTTCCCAACAACTTAAGATACATGAGAGGAATTATCCGACTCACGACCTCGAGTTGGCAGCATGGTGTTTGCAATAAAAATACGATCCCATTATTTATATGGAGTGCTTATGGATATGTTTACTAATCACAAGAGCCTACAATACGCCTTCAGTCAGAAAGAGCTAAACCTCAGGAAGAGGAGATAGCTTGAGTTGCTCAAGGACTATGACGTGAGTATTCTCTACCACCCAGGTAAGGCAAATGTTGTTGTTGATGCTCTTAGAAGGTTATCCATGGGAAGCACCGCTCATATTGAGGAAGGAAAGAAAGAGTTGGCTAAAGAAGTGTATAGGCTTGCACGTTTGGAGTTCGCCTTGTGGACTCTAGCGAGGGAGGTGTCATGGTTCAGAATGGGGTTGAGTCCTCATTAGTTGTTGAAGTGAAGGAAAACCAAGACCAAACCCCTATTCTACTTCAGTTGAAGGAGGATGTTCATAAGCAGAAAGTTATGGGTTTTGCCAAAGGGGGAGATGGGGTGTGGAGGTATCAAGGCAGATTGTGTGTGCCGAATATTGATGGACTCTGAGAAAGAATCATGACAGAGACCCATAGCTCAAGATATTCGATTCATCCAGGTTCTACAAAAATATATCATGACCTGCGAGAAGTTTCTTGGTGGAATGGTATGAAGAGGGAGATCGCCGACTTTGTTTCAAAGTGCCCAAATTGCCAACAAGTCAAGGTTGAGCATCAAAGGCCTTGTGGAGTAGCTTAGAATATAGAGTTGCCAGAGTGGAAGTGGGAGATGATCAATATGGACTTTATTACAGCTTTGTCGCAGTCTCATAGACAACATGACTCTATTTGGGTGATTGTGGATAGGATGACCAAATCAGCCCATTTCTTGACCATTAAGACTACGAATTCGGCCGAGGATTATGCAAGGTTGTACATCAAATAGATAGTAAGATTGCATGGGGCTCCCTTGTCCATCATCACAGACAGAGGTATCCAATTCACCGCACAATTTTGGAAGTCATTTCAGAAAGGTTTGGGTTCAAAGGTGAACCTTAGTACCGCTTTCCATCCGCAGACAGATGGTCAGGCAGAGCGTACAATTCAGAATCTTGAGGATATGTTGAGGGCTTGTGTTATTGATTTCAAAGGAAATTGAGATGATCACTTGCCTCTTATTGAGTTTGCGTATAATAACAGTTTTCATTCGAGTATTCAGATGGCTCCTTATGAGGCCCTCTATGGGAGAAGGTGTAGATCGCCAATTGGGTGGTTCGAAGTTGGTGAAGCTGAGTTGATTTGACCTGACTTAGTTCATCAAGCTATGGAAAAGGTGAAGACCATCTAAGAGAGGTTGAAAACTGCACAGAGTCGCCAAAAGTCCTACACTGAAGTGAGGAGACGAGATTTGGAGTTTGAGGTAAATGATTGGGTGTATTTGAAAGTTTCGCCCATGAAAGGTGTTATGAGATTTTGGAAGAAGGGGAAGCTTAGTTCCCATTACATCGGTCCTTATCAGATTATGAAGAGAGTTGGTAATGTCACCTATGAGTTAGAGCTCCCGCCAGAGTTATATGTCGTTCATCCTGTGTTTCATATTTCTATGCTTAAGAAGTTCTTGGGAGACCCTTCACTCATTGTTCCAATAGAAAACATTGGGTGAAAGATAGTTTGTCTTATGAGGAAATTCGTGTCCAAATTCTTGATCGCCAAGTTCACAAGTTGAGGACCAAAGAGGTCGCTTCAGTCAAAGTTTTGTGGATAAATCAATTTGTTGAGGAGGCTACATGGGAAGCCGAGGAGGATATGAAATCTAAGTACCCACACCTATTCGTTCCTCCTAGTGTCGATGTTGAAGGTACCATTCCTATCCCTATTCTTATCTCTGAGTTAGTACCTTCTCGAGTTTGAGAAATTAAGTAAGTTAATCTTGAGTTTGAGTATTTGAGTTCTTGAATTATATTCGTACCTTGATAAAAAAAAATCCTTAGCTTGGTCATCATTCGAGGACGAATGTTCCCAAGGTGGAGATATTGTAACACCCTCAAAATTTCTAAGTTAATACTCGAACCATTCTTGAAATTCGTATAAGATCGCACCGAGTGATTCTTAATTGTTCTTGGATTCTAAGGTCAACTCTTAAGTGTGTATATTAACTTGAATATGAATTAAGGTCACAAGAATCCCTAGCACAAAGTTGAGGTGAAAGCTTTCTTACCGATTGAGTTTCAATATGAGCTTTTACTTGGGTAACCTTCAATCAACAATATCTTTCAGCTTAAAATGAATTAGGTGGACCATGAACTATCAATTTAAAGCTCTTTGAGTCCTCTTTCCAATACCACTGAGTTTGCTCCATTTGAAGTTCGGATTAAAATGTTATGCCCATTTTAGTGGAGCGTTGTCAGGCTAATGAAGCTTCACGACTGGTTGTACGGACCGTGAAGCATTAGACGGCTCGTGAAGCCTTTCCTGTGAGGCCATTCGTCAGTTTTTGAGTTAGGGTCAATGTGGTCTTTTCTCAAAGTGTTTGGTACCCCAAACTACGTCGTTTTAACCCTATTATAAGCCTCAACTACGTTGTTTCACACCAAATTAAGGGCTTAGAAAGTACTAATCAATCCTTTACGTTCATTAACACTTCAAGACATTAGAGCAAGGTTCCAAGAGGAGAAAATCTAGGGTTTAAAGCGTTCTTCAAGTTTCATCAATCCCGCCAAGAACTTTGTTCTTCCCATGTATGTAAGGCTACCCATAACGTTAGATTGACTTCATCCACGTGCCCTACATCTACATTTAGTCAAGTTGAGTTTGAGTTTCGAGTTTCCATGAATTGAGTTCTTGAATTATCTATAAATTCTACTGAGTTCTTGTGTATAATTATGTAGGTATTGATGATGTCTATGAGTTGAGTATTTGAGGTATACATTCATGTCTTCATTCACATGAACCCTAATTGAGTTTTTGGCAAGGGTTATTTCATGCGTTGATGGAGTTTTCAAAGCATGATTTGTGAATATTTTTGAATGAGAATGAGTTGAGTCTGAAAGGTTCTTAAACTTTGATTATTTTGAACGTGAGTATTTTGAGTATAAATAATTGATTGAGATAGAGTCTTGAAGATATATGAATGAGTTTGAAAGCATGTTTTAAATGAAATAATTGATGATTGAGATAAGATTGAGTTTGATGAGAGTCCAATGAGACTCGATGAAATGATTCGAATAAATTGATCTGATTGAGCTTATGAGCATATTGAGTATTTTGGGATTAGTATTGAGCACCGATTTGGATAAGAGTAAATAACAACCCAAGCCCCATAAACTACGTAGCCAGCGTAGGATGTGCTTCTCTAGTCCCAAAAAGAGGAATTTGATTGATTGTGGATCCAATGAGATTGATCGTCCCTTACTCCGGCAAGGTATTGGAAGGCTGCGGCAACGACAGTACAAAGCGTTGTATCATTACTAGCTCATAAGTGATGGTTATCGGTTAGAGAAACTCCGTAAAAATGAATGTTTTGGGTTGGTTGAGGTGCATACCATTGAGTCTATTTTCAAAGCATTGGTTATTTTTTAAAAACTTGAATGCTTATTGAGTTGAGTCGATTTCAGAGTTGAGTCCCTTGAGTCGAGTTGCATGATGTTGAGTATTATTGATCGTATCGCCTTTTAGCTATTTTACATATCGTACATTCCATGTACTGATGCCATTCGGCGCTGCATCTTTTTTATGATGCAGATATAGGTATTAGAGATCCTTAACAGGAGCTTCATTGAAGATCACTCCGTTCCAGCTTTTGGTGAGATCTCCTCGCTTTCAGAGGGATCTTTTTATTCTAGTTGATTTCCTTTATTAGAGTAGTTCTTTTGAGGTAGTCGTAGGCCTATCCCAGTACCTTCTTATGATGAGTTTAGAGGCTTCTTAGACAGTGACAGAGTAGAGCTGATGTTCCCATTTTGAACTTGTTTTGAAAAAAATATTCTTTTCTTATGATGTTGAGTTGATTCGAACTGAGTATTTAAACTATCCTTTTATTGAGTTGTTGATTTTTAGCCCACTTGAGTGTCTTCTTTGATTCATCTAAGTCTTCTGCTGAGTAATTGAATGAGTGATCAGGCCAAGTGGTTTGCTTGGAACCAGCAATGGTCTCCGAGTGCCGGCCACGCCTAGGGTGCCCTCTCGAGGTGTGACATCTACCCAAAGGCATAAGGAAATTATCTAAAAAGTATGAATCCTTTACCCATGTTGGCATACATGGTTTATGAGGAATTTGAGTTGTCTGAACTCATCCTCATATCGATGCTCAATACTACTCCCAATAATATATACTCATGCTCAAATGTATAAAACATAACTCCTATCTTAATTTGAGGTAATTACTAAAATGATCCTCTTAAAAGAGGCAATACTCTTAAACATCTCTGAACTCAGAAACTCATTTAGAAATCAACGTTTCTCTCTTTTAAATGTAAAAGTGTTACATTTGGTAATACTTAGTTCCCTTATACTCTTTTTTGATCACGAATGCAACTCTTCTCATTCTCATATTTACTTTCTCAAGACTTAGTTCAAAACCATTGTTAATTACAAAAGAATTCTCAAAAGGACCTCTTGAACTTTCCTTTTAAACTTACTTTAGTTTGGAAAGTAAATTAAGATATGTGAGTACGACATGTAGACTCTCTCAAGGATTAATGAAGACTTTAGGAGTTCATATTAAGAAAAGAGCGAAGACACGATTTGAAAGAACGCATACGAGACGAAGAATGGAGAAGAAAAGGGCCTGGCAACCCTGGCGTAGCAGTGGTGTGCCGCACCAGCCCCAAAAGTACTGAGGTTGCTTTAGTTGCAGGGCGTCAGCCTTCCTAGCGCTATGGTGGCGCAATGCCCTAACCCTGAACCTAGAAATCCGATGAATTTTCTTGCTCAATTTTAGGTCCTAACTCATCTAGAATCCATAGACTTCTTCCAAACTCTCTTTGATTCAAAAACCCAACACAAAATTATCGAAATCCCACTCAAATTCTATCAAGAAACACCACTCATTCGTAAAACCCTCACCTCAAGAACTCAAAACCTCCATTGTTAAAGAACGAAGCTTAAAACTCAAGAACTCTTCAAGAATATTTACATAAACGATTATATGGGCGAATTAACGAAAGAACTACATGTATGGCATGAGGATGAACAAATCCATCACTATGGGAAATCTCACTTACCTGGAAAGAATGATTGTTCTTGGCGAAATTCCTCAATTCTTGAATGAACGCTTGAAAACCCATTTTTCCTCTTCTTGAAACTTCGCCCTAAAATTCTAAGTGTTTAGGAATATGAAAAATAAC